>PTEX01000175.1:738592-918848 GCA_003342815.1 Eudromia elegans
GTCACGCGGCGGCCGCGCCGCCCGGGCCGTCCCGCCGCCCGTGTGCGCGGCTCGGCGCTGCCGCGGCGCTGCACGGCGGCCGTCGGCGCACAGCGATGGCGGCGCGCCTGGGCTGCGCCCGGGGCCGGCCTCGCCCCCGCAGGCAGTCTGCGCAGGCAGCCTTGGGAGAGCCGCGCTCCACACGCCGGGCTCGCCATCGCCGCCTGTGGATGGGAAGGCGCGGCCGGGTGGAGAGTCGTGCAGTAACAGTAACACAAAACAGCAAAAGAGACCGAGAACTGTGACTGCCCAGCATAGTTCATCCTCGAAAATCCCAGACGGGGAGGATTATTGGGAGAAGTGTAGCGAAGGGTAACGTTACTGACAGGATGCAGAGATTTCAGTGCTTAGGCATTTAGAACACAGAAAATACTAAAAAAAGAAAAAAAACATGTAAAGCATCCCATCATACTGGGATTTTGTCATTCTACAGAACATGGACAGTGACCTCACAACTTGTGTTCATGTGCCGGGTCCGGGCATATCTCGCCCTAAGTGCCATAGGTAGAGCCAAGTTATCCAGTCAACAAGGGCTTTTCTATGAACCGCTAGTTTTATGAGGAAATGATAATATATACATAACAAATGTAAGTGAAAAGTGTTAATACTGCACGAACGTTACAGGTAGCTCTTGACGCTTGAAAATCATGAGTTTCTATTTCAAGGGGAAGGAGGAATCCAAGGTACGAGAGAATATACAATAGGCCGGATAACGCAGTACAATATTTGCATTTCCAAATTGTTTTTCGAGAGCTGCCTTCTTTCTTCTCACCAAGTGTCAAAGTACAGTAGTTTTCCTGTGAAGACTTCATTATGTGTGACAATGCAATTCATCAAAGATTCCAGCGACTGGAATGAAAATACAGACCACCGGTGGACAGCAAAGGCACGGAATTCTGTCACGCAGAGCAGTTCGGTTGCACAGGTCACTCTCTGCAGTAGCTGAGCAGTTTCCTGTGTTTTAGGAAATGTCATGTTTCATGAGGTTTTTACAGCTTTCCAAATACGCTTGCGGTCAAGTTATTCCTGAGCCTTTGATGCAGTCAAACACATATTCCTGCTGTTTTCAGAGACGTCGGCAACCCTCGTGAAAATCACAAACTTTACAACTGTGGAGATGTCCTGTACTAGATTACTTCAGAATGTTCATTAATTTGAAGGCAGAATTGGAGGCATCCAAGCCATTTCTTAATGGGAAAACAAATAGCTACCCCTGTTGTAATATAAGTATTTTAGAATGAAATGGTATCCAGCCACTCTATGTAAAGGCCTGATGACAAAGCTCTTCTCTTGCTGCAGTACTCCAAGCTCTTCAATTTCAAAATACAGAACAAGCCAAAAATCACTGCTATTCCCAAGGTTTTGCAGATCCCAGGATTTAGTCTCAAGTGTCTTTTCTCTCAAATTATTCTCTGAAGATTTATTCCCACATTCAGTCACATAATCACCACTTTCGGAGGAGTCATTTTTCCTCCAACCAGAAGCAACTTAGGTGCAAGTTTCTCTCTCAAAACCAAGCACACGTTCCCAGAAGAGCAATTGTTCCATATTCTGGACACATATAACCAAGGCCTACATATTTCTGGTCCTGTGCCTCAGCTCTAATCATGTGAATGAGCATGGCTGCAATGGGCACACATGGCATTCCGGAATATTTCCCCTGACAAGACGAGGGGATATACCCATACTGTGACCATTTGGGTCTCTTGACAGTGAATGTGAAATCAATGTGTGGTTCTGGAAAAAACATGACCTCAAAGATGCTCACAATCAATTTATTTTTTGGAACATGGTTAAGGCACGGAGTGTCCTTTAACTAATAAGCAACTAGATTTGCTTTAGTCACCTATGTGTTATATCAATTCCTATTCGGGCAACAGCACAAACGAAAAAAATAAGAACAAGATTAACTTTTCTTTAAGTAATCAGAATTCTTCATTGGGTTGAATTTTGCATGCACCGCATTGTACATGAAGCAGCATAACAAAAAATATTGTCTCTGTAGAATTTTTGCCTTGAGCAATTTGGCATTTCTCCTCAATTTCTTTTGCTTGTTAATTGTTTTCTAAGTATTAGACGCTTGGAACAGCTGAATAATATTATATTTTGCTGAATCAACATCCTAGCAAATGTGCTTTATCATCATGATACACACACATTTTGCTGAATGTAGCCCTGAGCTTGAATATCAACATTTGCAGAAGCATTTTTTAAGTTGTCCTTTCTCTTTTCTCATCTCTTCATGTGTAGTTCAATGAAGATCACTATTTTTGTCCTTGAAAGTCAATTTCTATCTTTATTCTGATTTCCTGCACTACATTCCTTATGTTAGTGCAACAAAAGGAATCAGTGGCTATGTTCGTTGTGCAAAGTCTCTTTAGTTGCTTTCTGGTGGGAATTCCAAAACAATTTAGTTGCTTTCAACTTCAAGCTTTACACAATAGTGTTCCCATAAAAGCAATAAAATCTTTTCTTTCATTGCAAAAGATTCTCTATACTTGTCTGTATATTGATTTTGTATAGTTAGTTTTCTGTGCAAGTATTATACAGTGCTTGATGTGGAAACTGTAGGATACTGAACATTAGCAGTTTGGGGGTATCCTTTTATATAAAAGTACAAACCTGATCAGAATGTACTGAAGTTAATAGAAGATTATTTAAATTGCACATTGGCTTGGACCCCTAGGGATTGTCCCGGACCAACTGCTACTGATTCCAGAGGGTTATTTATAAGCAATTATTCAGCATTGCAAGAAAAAGACTGAGAACCAACTCTGTAATTTACTCTGTCATGTCCCAGCAGTGATGACTGGGTCATCTGCTAATAAAAGTTACCCTATTGTAAACAGCGAAAGTCTGTGATAAAGGAAACCACATGAACACTACTGGCAACTTTGGCTTTCTCCTTTCCTGCTATTAATATAAATGAATCTCCAAGTGACTTTGGGAACATATTACTATGGTAACTATGAGTCACTACAGCAGTTGCTTGATTTTCATTGCTGTTACATATACACGTTAAAGATAACAATAGCTGTTCTTTTAATTTTAATGTATTTAACCTGAAAAAAAAAAAAAAATGTCAACATTTCAAAAGTTACATGCCTAACATCAAATGAAGCCAATCTGTGGGCTAGGTTTCTTTAGTCTTTCATACTTTAAAGTTCAATGAAATGCATCAAAAATGTTCTTTTGTTGTTGTTGTTTTTTATGGTTTAGGTTACTTCAAAATATGACTGGAGTCTGTACAGTATTCAAAATTTTGTACCTATAAACAAATCAGATAACAGATATTTAATATTCTGAACCTTAACAATTTTAAAAGCTAACTTGCCTTCTTTATTTTACACCCATACTAGAGCTAATCAAGCAAGTATTCTGTGGTACCTTCACATGTTAATTTGTGTATAAAATATTACTGGAGCTGTAAATTAATACCTGTATATACACACACATAACCACCCAAGGAAATAATGTTCTGTTTCCATAACAAGCTCTAAGAGGCTGCATGCGAGCTCTGCTATACACACATAAGGAGTCCCACCATGATTTTCCAGTAATTCAGAAAATACATTTAACATGAACACTTACGACTTTTTCAGTTATAATTGAAGACAGTAGCTATGAAGAAATTTCTTCCCATGAAACCCTTTACAGGATAAATATTCAATTGGGGGCTTCTGTTCCATTTTTCAAAAATCTTCTTCTTTTTGAATATCCCATATGCTAATGACTGAAAAAGCAAAAATTTATCCTTGGATTCTGCACGGCATTGTGTTAGGGTTTCAGAGGTCTCTCTGGAGCCGAGCCGGGCCATTGTGCTATGCCATTTAGCCACTTCCTAAACGAGCTGTCTCTTGGTTCAGCAGGCAGGGGAAGGGTGCTCCTTGTGTTACAAAGAGTAAAATAGGCACACTAATCTTCCTAACCATCTCATGAGATAAGTACTTTATTCTATCTGTGCTTCAGAGATGAGGGAAATGAAATCCGGCAAGATAAATCAGATTGAAATCTCTATTATTTATAAAAATAAAATATATCTAGGTATAAAAAAAAAACGCATCAAAAGAATCAAGATCTAGTGTTATAGTTCTGCATCCTTATCCTCTTATTTGTTATATCAAAAAACATAAACCAGAACCTGAAAGTGTTCAAGAAAAGCTCAAGGATGAACAATATATAGCTTTTCTACTAAGAGTGATTAAGTAAACTAGGACTGCACAGTTGGGGAAAAAATACCTTTGGAGGAATGTTCTCAAAGTAAAATGTGTTGAGTATCACAGTAAGGGTGGATGCATATCACTTTTCATCATTTTTCCAGGGAAGGACTGCAGGAACCAATACAAAAACTCAAAAGAAGATAGCAGGTTCTACTTCCAGTGCAAACAAATAAGCAACATAGCAGTTAATAGACCTGTAGAGCTCCTTGCCGAAGGGTGTTGGGGACTTTTGGAGTTTAGATCGGTTCTGAGGAAGACTAGACAAGTTCCCAGGAGAGAATCACTTTGAGACTAAGTACCCAAACTATGTCAGACTTGGGAAGGCTCCGAGTTGAAAAATGTTAGTTGGGTATAGAGAGTCTGCAGAAATATTAGAGGGAAGTATATGTCCACCCTATTCTTATGGTTCCATAAGCATCTAGTTTATGGCTATGACATGGATTTTTGGTTTCACCCAGTAGGCTTCTCTTTTAGCCCTCACTCTGTAAAAAGCATTTCAAATTATGAAGCAAAAGTGAGGTACTTAGTCTTGCGATGGTTGGCTTTTCAACATGAAATCAATGCAAATACTTGCAAGTTTTTGGCAGATGTACTATTTGACAGTAGATCTGTAATTATTCCTTTTAGAAAACATTGCATTTTTAACTGCTTGATCTTCAGTGTGAGCTAAAAATCTCACAGACTTGCTTTCATGTCAATTTATTGACACTTTTTTTTTTAAAGAAAAAACTAATTTAAAGTTTCCTGACACTTGGATGAGTCTTCTAGAGGATTTAAAAGTTCTCTTAACTGGATTTAGTAAACTTTCAAAAGTAGGAAACATAAAATAACTCATTAAAATTAAGCCATACTGGAAGTAGCAAAGAGGAGTTGACTTAAAACTCCTGTTTTCATCACAGTAATAAGATGCAGAACTTGACTGAGAAAGTATTGCCACAGAGGACACTACTTCTAACAGCTGAGGGTTGGGTCTCTTTCCTGTTCTATTACGAATGTATCATAAGCTTACTTATGAAATCTTGGAGCAAACTGAGTGTTTTGAATATACGGTTCTTGCAAAAATCATCTGGAAGCTCCACCTGGTAGATGACTAAATAACTGTATTCAAAGGCCAAAGCGAAATTAAATATAACTTACTAATGTTCATAGAAATACAGGCTAAAACAATTTGTGGCAGTTAATAAAAGTGGTACTAACTATAATTCTAAACAATAAAGATAACAGGAATTAAGCTTTAGCACAGAGAGTAAAATATGAAGAATGAGATCAAAGTGTACTGTATAAATGGGTTTAAAAATTAAAGCTTAGAAGCATAAAAGATAGAACAGTTAGGAACTGGTTATTATACATATATATTAATCACCTTAGCACTATAACAGCGAGAAAATGTAATTACCTGCCTCAAGTAAGTGTTTGGTCTGCAAATGTACCATGTTCGAAGCTCCCATTAAAATCATTTGACCTCCTCTAAAGTTTAAATATTACAACAAGACCCAAAACTGACTGAAGGGAATGCCCATCAGCCTGACTGTGCTTCAGGATGTTAGTGTGTGTGTGTGGATACAGAGGTTTATTCTTTTTTCTTCACATTAACCATTGTTTGATCTAGACTTTCACTAACTGGGAAAAGTCCAGAGGCTGAAGGCATACCAACCTAAAAAAAACCCCCATGTATTCACTTACTGCTTAACTGCTCACTAAAATAAAAATGAAAGGAAAATTGCTTGACAAGGTGAAGCTGCGGTCTTGCCCCGTAGCTGATGCCTTGTGACCGAGTTACTGAAGGAATCTGAAGGTGACTGAAGGGCTGGTGCCTACGGGGCACCCGGCACAAGGAAACAGTCGCTTTGTGCCTTGGGTCCAAAGAGTCTTGCTCAGCCAGTGCAGAGCAGCCCGGTTTGGGGCTGAGGTTTGACTTCAGGATCACAGCCTGAAAAGATACAGTTCCCAACACGCAACCATGAACATGAACAGAGCCGTATTTTGTAACGGGGAATCCAAAGAAACTTACTGCTAGATATCCAAGGTGGTCACAGGTCCGAGCAGCAGGATTATACAGCATTACTTTATTAAAATGCCTTATCTTTCAAGTTCACAAACCATTCACACTTCAGAGCACCTTTTGCTGCAGTCCTGCTGCTGTATAAATCACTGGCATATCTCATACGAGACAGATATGAATAAAAAAATGGCCTCCCCAAGTCAAAGCATCAGGAGTTTTATCTTCTCATCCCGAATCGGTTGCTACTGAGACAAGGTCAGCTAAGTTCCATACTTGCTGTTCTTTACTCCAGCTGACAATCTGCTGGTTATAATGCAAGAACACAAGGGCTCACGTACATTCTCCTGACACGATGTGCCATCTGGCACAAAGCACTCCTTTAAACACCACTTCCCCGCTCTGCTTCTGCGGATCTAGTGACAGCGTAATTGCCGGCCCTGTCAGTTTTCCACAGCATAGTTAGCTCCATGCAATCGAGCTGTAGGTATCACAGTTGCTGTTTCCAGATGGAAGTGTTTCACAGTGCCAAACCTAAAGATGTAATTGTATTTCCATGCAGGAAGACTCTGCAACATTACAAATGCTGCACATCCTTTGCAAGCCAGTTGAAAGCAGAGCAAGATTAAAACAAGAATTAGGCAATGAATAATGTTTGTGACTAGTTGGTATATTAGTTCTTAATGGAGTATCAAGCTAGGTAACAAATGAGCTGGTTTATGGGGCCAAATTGTGATCTCCTTTCTCCAGATACGAGAGAGATGAGAATCCACTTTCGATAAGCAAACTGCTAACAGAATGAAGCCTCATACAGAAGTAATGCATAAATATTCCCAAGCAAAACTCCCAGTGCATCTCGCTACCATGGCAAAGATGTATGGTCATTGCAACTTTGATTTGATGTTCTTCTGAATGATGCTGAAGTGTGTGGTAATGTTGTGATGCTGCATGGATGGAGACTGCCTTAAAACTACTCTTTCATTTGTGACCCATCTCCGAATTCAAATTCAGGTCTCCAGTAGGGAAAGGCCAGTGAACCAGCTCACTGAGACACTTTTCATTTAATCGACCTTTGAAAGCTCTGGCTCAATGACTTTAATGCTGCAAGGATGCCTAGATGTTAGTGCTACAAGGAAAATAAGGCTGCACAGTTGATGCAGGGAGAACAGCAGCATACAGAGATATGTTGAACAGCCTCGTACAAGCGTCCATCATTTTTACTACAGTTATTTGCACAGGGCTCTAAATAGCGTTCTTGATTGCATCTTCCTCGGTCAGTTATTCGAAATAACCGAGAGCTCTAGTTTCACTTATTTTTTATACTCATTTCACACTATACAGGTGCAGAAACAAATTGTCTGTACACACATTTAATAACTAGAACTTCATGGTCCTACAGGATTACAAAGGACTTCCCACAATTTAGGGAAAGCCAGTTGATCTGATTCTGCTTTGCCTACTATCTTAAAAGCAAAGAAATTTTTTATTTCAGATTCACAGTACAAATGAAGACATCACCCAAAGCATTGAC
Source organism: Eudromia elegans (assembly GCA_003342815.1). Taxonomy (NCBI): domain Eukaryota; kingdom Metazoa; phylum Chordata; class Aves; order Tinamiformes; family Tinamidae; genus Eudromia; species Eudromia elegans. Next base: position 746,382 of record PTEX01000175.1, read on the forward strand.
TATAGCACAGGCTTTTCTCATCTCCCAGAAGATTCCAAACTTATGTCTAATCCTGCAAAAGTGACAAGTACCATATCCAAGCAGATCTCTTTGGTGTGACACTGTAATCCTTTACTACTCAGGCTGCATTACTGGCAAGATCTCAGCTCTCTGTGTTTCTGCATTTATAGAACAGCCTTTCTCCCACCAAAACCTCTGTGCACTGCAGAACTTAAAAACGGAGGCTCATATGGTCCTCTCCAAACCTGGCGCATGGGGGCCAAAGACACATTAAATGCCTGTAAGCGGGACTGAAATATGGAACTAGCAGGGAAAGACTGTCGGATTTTTTGCAGTAGTCTATTCAGATAAAGGGTTGTGCATGTCAGCCTCAGAATATTCATCACAGAACCTGGACGTGTTCCCCAAGGGAAATGCCCTGAGTTACTTGGCAAGTCATAATACCGCAGAGCCCTCGCACAGTAGCTATCCAAGGATCCCCAAGACCTTAGGAACCTCCGTAGATTAAACCTCACAACAGGTAATTGATACAGTCCGTACAGGAAACGTGGGGCAAAGAAAATATTCTACTACCCAAACTCTAACATACTCCAGTGTTTCCTCTTATGACACGAAAGCGTGTATCATTGTACAGGATAACAGCACTCTCATGTCCCAAATGCTTTACATTTTGCTGTCTAATACGTAGTTCCTAGAGAAAGGGCCAAATCACAAAGCCAGGTCGCAGTATCTACTGTTTATCTACTGCTTTGCTTTTTAAATCCTGAGCAAAGTATCTTCTCTAGTGTAACCCACTGAATTACTTTCAGAGCCAAAAACCTGTGTGCATAACCCTTGGTAGGCTGGGGCTGAGAGGTTTAAGACACTACAGAAAGGAGTTAAAAAAACCCCAACAGTTTTCATACAGAAAGACCTTTTTGACCTTAGACACCTCCTGTCTATTCTGTGTTCATGTTTCTGCCAAACTCCCAACATCGAACGCAAGGTTGGTGGTAGGTAGAGATCTGTAGAAGGACTGCCTTCAACATGCAGAATTTCTTTAATTTTGCAGCAGGTATCAAAGTTGTGTTGTCAAAGATTTCATTCTGAGCACACTGCAAATCAGATATTCCACAGTTTTGCCTGTAGCTTAGCTATTATCCAGGAAAGAACTTGTGTTCTTATCACACATATTCTTCTTGCAATAACTTCAGAAAAGAACAGTGGATACCTATGATCCATAATGATTCTTTTCTTGCCATTCCTCCAGAAACAGAAAGAAGGGACCAAAACATGCATAATGCCTCATTATTAGGATACAACCTACAAAACAACTGCAGGGGGAAGCATCAAATGTTGTTGCTTTCCACTCTCAATTGGTACTTGGACTGAATACCTACAACTCCAAAATGATCTCCAAGATACTCCAAATAAAGCAGAAATAGTTCAAAGATAAAGTTGACTTTAAGTCATTCTTCAGAGGTAATTTCCAGAAAAAAAATCCACCAGAAAAATGCATGGACGCTTCGGGAGAACTGCAAGGCCTCTCCATTTTCAGTAATGATTACCTTTGTGTAACGTGCAGATGTTTCTTTGATAAGGTTTAGTCTTCCACAAATCCCATTCCAATTCCCATTCCAATCCCACAAAGCAACACTAGGGAAACATTTCTCCTCAAAGACATCACCCAAGAATTTTGAATGTATTTTAATGCTTTTCCTTTAATAATCCTTTCAAGGGCTGCAATATTTTTAATCTGAGCATTGACCCTTTCTATAACACTCTGACCCCTTATTAAAGGGCAGTCACCAGCACCCAGGTTCAGCTGCCCTGGCCGAGTGAGGCAACACCGCGTGTGCCCCGTGCTGAACACCAGGCCCGTCTGTCCCCTGCACGCGGGGGAGTTTAGGACCACGCCGCGCTCCCGCTGAAGTTGGTGGCCGAGCTCCGGCTGGCTCCGATTAGAGCAGCGCTTGGTTCACCGTCCCGTTACGCAGCGAGCACGACGATTAACAGGCGCTTCTGCGAGCTGGGTTGCTGCAAGAGGGCACAGCCCATGATGGGGATTTCGCTGGACCCCGCGTTGCCATAGCAACCGAGGCGCTAACGACGGTGGTCCCGTCTCGGCATCCTCAGGTGTCACCATAGCAACCGGAGGCTGCGGGAATGGGGGGAAAACCGGGGAAGTGCCGGTCGAGGAAGGGAGGGCTGTGAATAAGAGGGCTGGAACCAAAAGCAGCGTCAGGATAAAAGGTGTCTGGAGTAAAGAGAAATGAGCGCCCGGAATCCGTGCGGACAAAGAACCAAGGCAGCACAGGCCAGCAGCGAGGCCAGCCCTTGGAGAGGGGGCCTCGGCTTTTCCCTGGATAAGGGAACCATGCAGCATTCCAGGCAGGTATTGCCAGGTTTTCAATGAATTACTTTATAAACATAACTCTTTTAAAGAGAGGTTGGTTACTACAGGAGAGAAGCTTTGGCTGCAGTCAGATATAAAACCCACTGTGATTTTTCAAGAGCATTTGCTGCACTTATTATGTCTGTACTTCTTTGCAAAAGTGGAAAATGGGGGAAAACGCAGCCTATGCTCTTGCATTGATAGCACAGGGCAAGTATATAGCCACAGTAGCTAGCAGATTCTCAACATTTCTTCTTCTTTACAAGCCTTCAAACAGTGCTCAAGTGGTGGAAGGAGGAGGGGAAAAAAAAAAAAAAAAAGCTGCTCTATGGAGAGGGGCAAATGACCCCTCACCAAAAATTAAGGATTCTGTCAGGGTGTTGGCAGATCCTCATACGAACCATTCGGGCCAACTTTGATCCACACTGGCCTCATAGAGGCACGAACCTGAGTGGGGCTGAGTTACCCGGAACGCGCTTGCTCCCTGACCGCGGATAGTCGAGCGGTGCCGCCCGCTTCCCGTGCAGAGGGCACGGGGCTGGTTACCGAGTGCCAGGGGAGCTCTCCCCACAGAGGCACCGCGCTACGTCTCGTGCTCAAAGCAGAGCCGCCGTGTTCGAGGTGGCCTCGGGCCCCGCGGGTGACGCGCGCCCTCCAGCGGGACCTGCCCTCGGGCCGGCCTGCCCTCAGTATGGGCACGGCTTAGACCAGGCATCTCCCCGTGGTCCTTAGGAGCCTTTTCCTACCCTGCAGTACAATATTATAACATACAAGTGCACAGGGCAATTTGTATCCCAGAACAAAAGTCACCAAGTGACAAACTTTTGAAGAGTCCAACAGCTTATACTAGAAACAAATGAAACATACTGCAGCAATACACTCTACAGATGGCATTTCTTTTTCGCTTTGAATGTCAGCTGTACCCTGGATGTTTGCGGCTCTGCTGCACATGAATTCTGCTGCTTTTCTGCAGTTCTGTATAGGCGGCCCGGCTGAATCACTCATGCGATACTGCTGTTCGTATGGCAGCGTGTCATCGACACCAGCAGCACAGGGGAGCTGGGTGATATTCCAGGACACCTCCTCAAAGCAAAGAACTTCCCAACATGCAGAAAGGTGGGCAAGTATGGCAGGAGGCCAGTGGCGATGAACCAAACCCCTCCTCGCTGAGCTCAAGCAGAAATATCAAGCACACAGAAGGTGGAAGCTGGAACGGGCACCCAGAGCTAATATGGAAACATTACCTGAACATACAGAATTGCTCAGGAAAGCCCAAACTGAGCTGAAGTAGATGATGAGATAGCTGACAAGGAGGCTGGAGCAGCCTCTCAAGGGGTTCCATCAGCAATGCAGAGTCCCACATGGCAGGTAATAAGCCAGAGTTCACTCTCAGCAAGGTCTCGGGCATCCCAGATTGCCAGAAGGGGAGGCAGAGGCAAGGGCTGACCGCAGCGTGCCCAGGGCTTGCTGTACGGAGGGAGGGAGAGGTTGGCTCTCAGAACCCCCATCGAGTTCAGCAAAGGCAAGCGTGAACCCCTGCACCGACAACAAAGCAGTACTTCAGAAGAGAGAACGGGATCGACAGCAACTAGGGAACAACCCGATTCCATGGGAAGACTCCCAAAGCAGCGTCCAAGCAGGTTCCAAAGTGCATTGAGGGCTGGTGGTTGCAAACCAGCACACCCGTGCCTCAGCTCGCGGTGTTCCTGGGCAGCTGTACGGGAGAACAGGAACGAGGCAGATCCTCCTGGCTGGAATGGATTAGAGAGGGATAACCAGCTGCAATCCCAGTAATCCCATTCCAATCTGTCTGGGGCTTTCAGACAAGTGGGCTGTGACAGGACATTTATTTGTGCATTGGCAACATGTTTGATTTCAGACTTGATATTGCATTTTTTTGAATTTATTTACAAATACTCAAGCAGATACATGCACAATTCAGTTCAATTTTACTTTTAGCTGTACTTTTCATATTCCTGTATAACTGCTGGTATTGCCAGCATTGTCTCTTTGCTTGGAATTTCCACCAACTATAATTACTATAACTAGCTCCACTTACATTTTTAAAACAAGCTCCTTTTCAGACTCGCATTCTCCAAGTTGAGAATATCCTTACTGATTTACAAGACTCTTCTTGCTTACTATTCAATCTGTGCTACCCGATAGGCTTCTCTAAGACTCGATCTAACCATCTGCAAAACTGAGAAGGAAAGAAAGGACTAGGCTTTTGTGACATGTAGAAAGGAGTGTCTAAAAGGGGAAAATAGGGGGAAAAAAAAGCAAGGTACTGCCTCTTGGCCATAGGAGGGAAAATTACGTTGAGATGAAGCCCATCTTATCTGTACTGAAAGCATGGAATAGATTTGACAATTTTGAAATTTCTTTCTGTATAAACTAAATAACATTGAAAGAAAAGTATTCACTCACATCAGGAGACTCTTCGATAAGCTTCTGAGCCCAGGCAAGAAGTCAGGCTCAAGCACAGGTCACCTGGTCAAGGGAAATATTTGTGTATTTTAGTCTATGTGAATCACTCACTAGAGAAGCACATCCCACGTTTTCGCTGCATCTCAGCTTCCTCCTCGCTAGAATTGCATCAGAGTGTTTTCAGGTATCTTGGATGAGCTTATATTGCCCCAGCCTGGCCATTTAAAATATCTTATTTTTTAGGAGCTTTGCAAAACTTAGTAGCAGCGCTAAGTTCACACACTTACCTGGTGAGGGTAGCAAACAGCTGTGTGTTTCACAAAAGAAGAAATACTGTTTTTCATTGTTGCTAAAGGTTAAATATACTGAATTTCAAGTTTATTTTATTTTGCTTTTGATAATTAAGGTCAGTCCAATGTTGAAGTAAGGTCACTTATTTCCAAATCTTAAAAATAACATTCAGGTCAAATCTTCAGTTTCATTCCTCTCCCTTATAAAAGTTATAATCCTTAGTCATATGACTATCTTTTTTTTTTTAAAAAAAAAGAGCTTGCAAGAAATCTAATAAAATTGAGAGGAATGGGAAAACAACAGAAATTCAACAGAAAAGAGGCAGAGGAAGCAGTGGAGAGTGAAAACAAACGAAAGTTCAGTGAGCAGGGAAAAAGCACAAGTTAAATTGTAATGATATTATTTTACTTCATACAAAGGGAAAGAAAAGCTACTTTCATATGTTTTTCAGGTGTTCAGCTTATGTAGAAGACAGAATTGCTTGCTTGCTCAGTAGAAATACTTAACACTGCAGACCGAAGCAGCAGTACCAGCTTAGCACACTCGTACTAAGCTGAGCTCCAGCCCTGAAGACACTTGAGACCAAGGATATCTAGGTATCAATATTTTTATGAAATTATCTGCAGTTTGTGACAAAGATGTTTAGATCATCATCCTTCTGACTGAGCAGCAGGAGCAGGTTTCTTCCTGATGCTTTGGGATGGCAGTTTACTTGGATTTCCTCTCTGCTACAGCACAAGCCTTGCGCCCATGGGATAGGGCAGATAGGGCTCCCGTGACCATGGCCTGTAAGGAGAAAGGCAACTTCTGCCACCACCCTGCTTTACCTGCAGCAAAGGAAGCTAAAATGCCCAATCAGCAGAAAAGTTGAGAAGTAAATTCCGCAGTTCGATTTTATTGGGTTATTTTAATCACTTTCAGTTCTAGGCAACCAGACCTCTGCTCTCTAGTCTCCTGCAAGTCCAAGGCAGGTTCAGGGCCAAAATCTTGAAATCATTCTCGCTCAAGACAGAAGTAACTTTCCTCCTGAGTTGCTTACATTTCTAAGTGGGAAAGTGGATTTATATATACACATATATATATTTTTAACTTCCCAAACGCAGCGAGGGTCACTTATTTTCTCAGTATCAGCGATGTTCTGGCATCTAAAGCCCTGCAGACCAGGGATGGTTTTAGGTGTCGGGCCGTGCTGTCAGCAATGGGAGCAGAGGTCCTGGGCGCAGGCTGGGTCAGCCCCGGGCGAGCTCGAGCTCGGCGCGCGCCGCGGGAGGAAGCCCAGCCCAGCCCAGCCCGGCGATGCGGCCGCGCCACGAGAATCGAGACGGGGCGGCTTTAAGGCAGCAACAGGAAGCTGTAACGAGAACCCCGCTGGAGGCTGAGCTGGGGCGCCTGCACACCGAGCAGATGTGACTCGCTGGAGGGGCCGCGCGTTTTTGCACCGAGGGCGACAGCGCTTCCCGTCCTCTGGGAACCTCCTCTGCACCTATTTTCCATAAAGGGAATGAAATGGAGAAGTTAAGGAAATATATGTCGGTGAAAGATGGAGATCAGTTTTATCACCAGGGAGCTGTGGAGTTGCTGGTCTTTAACTTTCTGCTCATTCTTACAATATTAACGATTTGGTTATTTAAGACCCATCGATTCCGCTTTCTGCATGAAACCGGAGGAGCCATGGTTTACGGTGAGTATGATTCCAGCACCAGGTGACAGGGGTGTGTACATATTAGCTGTATATGTACAATCAGGCATTGGATATCAAGTTTGACAAGGGTCAGAAATTGTGCTGAAATGGCTTTTTTCCCCTTAAATGCGAAATAATAATTCAGCTTCGCCACCTCTCAGGAAGTAGCGAGCGGTTGACTTGTCGGGGAGTAAATATCGTGTTGCCCTCAAGATGTGCCCGCTCTGTCACTGCTTGGGCACGCCGCCCCCGAATGACGCTTGGAAGTCCCGTTCTCAAACAGCAGAAATGCCCACGTTGGAGGAGGCTGGGCAATGGGCACGTCCTGCAGGCTTTTGTGCAACACCCAAAGGCATTAGGCGGCAGGGTCGCCTCTGTTTCTGGTAAACTCTTGCCCGTCTGAAGGTTGTTTTTTCCCCGCGGTGCCTTCGGGTCGCAGCTCTGCAGAACGCCCCGAGCCTCTCCGAATGCTGCCATTGTCCTGCTGCTCCGGCTTGCCCGCCCGGCGCGGATCTGCCTCGCGGCGCTGCAACGCGATGCGTCCCTTCCACGGACAACCTGGTGCTTTGTCCCCCTGCTAGGGAGTCCTCGCCAGTTGAAGTCAAATCCCTTAGGCCTATAGCGATTTGTCTGGTCTCTTACTCCTGGTTCACTTTGAGGAAAAGCACACGATTTCCATTTCTGTTGCCATAAAACACATAGTAGTGGCACTGTCGAGACTGAAGAGAATGAAACAAATCTATAACTCGGTCATTAGACACCTGAATTCCAGTCTGCTTTGACTCCCATTTGTTCCTTGCACACCACATGCACCAGAGAGGCAGCATCCAAACCAGTTTTCGTTCCGGTTGCATATTCTGAAGAGGTTTTAATTGCCATGTCCCACGGCATGACAACCTCTCATGGGGGGTCAGCTGCAAACTTGCAGCTCAGAGAGCAGCTAACCTCTACGTTTAGGGCTGGCTGCTTCATTAGCTCTTTCCCATACCAAGCCCTTAACGATGATCTCCATTCCATGGGAGGATGGTATAGGAATCTCTCAGTTCTCCTGGTATTCCTTTCAAACTCTTAGGGAAATTAAAGGTAAAATTTGATGCTTGGGGAACATGGCCTATTTCATCCCCTTGGCTCATTTTCTAAGCAACTAAAGAAGAAACTCCTGCATTAAGCCTCTATCACCTAGGTAGGGAAAGTCAGTGGGATATTTCACTCATCTGTCCTGTATTTTAAGTTGTGCAAAATAATTTGATAATATGGCCCTTTGATATTTTGCAATCTGTCACGCCTGTAAAATACACCTTCATTGAATCAGTTGACACTGAGATAGAGATATATATATATAGCGCATGATCCTTAAAGAGTGTTTTTCCCTGTCATGCATCACCTTGGTAGGTATTCAACAGTTTTAGCCTGCACAAGCTGCAGAGCATCACTGAGACCACATCAGCTTGTTGAATTTCTATTAGTATCTGCCTAAAGAAAAAACGTGAGATACCACGACACGTATCCATCAGAATCTGTAAAACATTATGAGATGTTTCTCTTTTTTCTAGTTACACAGGTAACTTTTAGCAGCTTCCTTCACTACTTTGAAACACTTCCCCGCATACAGCATCAACATTAGTTAAAGATTTAGACAAAAGCCTATAAAAATGGAGTGGGAGACAGGCAGGATACGACTTTAAGCAAACAAATCAGTATTTCTGTAGGGTTTATCCATACGGGGGAACCATCCTGCTTTCTACCCAGAACATAGCCTGAGCATCGTGAGGACAAGCCCCTTATGATATCCTTTTGATCACTTAAGAGGTGAGTCCTCCAGGAGAGCAGAGCTTCTGAATTATTAATACACCCAGGAACAAAGGACACATTCCTCATGGTTGTAAACAAACTAATCCATTTAGTCTTGTATTATTTATGGCAGCCTTCAAATAGAGAAAATGCTTATTCATAGGATCTTAAAAGCTTGTGAAGCTTTTACATTTACCCTTACAAATTTTGGATATGAGTTTGGGTGTCTTGAAAAATTAATAATGAAAAGTTGAATTTTAGGGGTCCTGGCAGCAGTGTCAGGTCAAGAGGCAGACATTTCAGGAAAAAAATAATCTCAGGAAACATTGCAGCAAGTGCTGACATTGAGCTAATTCCTATCCTCCCTTACAATGCAGTTAGCCCTATGTAACTGCTATAACTTATTTTCTGTTACTTTGTGCAATTTTTCACTGGCCTTCGTTATAAAATCAATTATTTTATATCGGTTTTGCACAAACCGAAAGTCTCAGCCCTCCAGCTAGCTTTCCTGCAGCCCTTGGAGCTCCTTGCTAGAGTTATACATAAATGACAGCAGGAGAGGCAGATGCTTCAGGTAAGAGAAGAACCCGGCCACCTCTCTGCGGGTTGTGCCCCTTGCTATGACAGAGGGGTCCGTAATGGACTGTTCATCAGGACTGCATTCAGTGAGAGGGGGGTGCTGGAAGGCCGGGAGAGAGTGAAAAATGAGGAAGACCAGGAGGAAAGCCCAGAAACACAAAAACAGGAAGAAGTTTACAAGGCAGCGCCAAGTGCTGAACAGCCCCAACTTGCACACTAAGAACATCCTGACAAAACTTGTATGTGAAAAACAGCAAAAGTGGAAGTTTTTTTGCATACGTTTCATAGGAAAATGCAGTGTCAGCTAAAGAGTTTCAGCTAAGAAAAATCCCATATTTATCTTCTGCCCTAAGTATAGCTATAGTCACATTAAATACCTTTCAATAGTTGCAAAGAAAAAAAGGTTTGGCTTGTCTCAGAGCTAATTCACAACAGAACAGAATATTTCAACATAGACTTTATATTTACGCTTTTCAAGATAGTTTGAAACTACTTATATAACAAAGCAGGGGGTTATTCTGGCACTCGATTGAAAAATCAGCCACTCTCAAACAATGCAAAAGAACGTAGACTTACCTGTGTACAGGGCTAGCTCGATGAAGCATTGACTGTAAAGAGCCCAATTTCTGATCCTCCCAGAATTAGGTGTCAGGGCTACATTTAATGTGTGCAACTGCACATGATTCAGAGGCTGGAGCAAGCCTGCTCACCAGCACCCACTATCAAGAAAGAACAACCTGTGCTCTTTTATCTGCTAGGTTAATTAGCCACCTTGGTGGGAGATTATCCTCAGCTTGAATAGATTTCACTGTGATATTGATCCAGGTGGCCAAAGACACACCTGCCTTCAAAGGGGTGCTTCCAGGGAGCAGTTCATCTAATGGGAAGAAAAACACAAAAAGCATGAAGGACACATTTGGGTTATATCAAAAATCAGCATTTCATAGTGGGTAGATGAAGAAAGGGATATCATTTTTAAGCCCGATAAAGAACTTTTTAAGAAATTCTGAAGGAGCTGGGAAAATCAAGTAGTGCATGAAAGTGCATCCCGGAGTGTCTCCTTTACTTAGGGCATTGAACAGCACACTAGCTAGAAACTTAGTCCGGTTTGGCTCAGGAGGTCTGCAGGGCATTTTGTTGCAGGGCGAGTTCACTGCAAAGGAAAAAAAAAAAATTATAATAATGACACGTTTTTCTGTTTCGATCCAACTTTGAAATTCGTGTGCTTTAAAAAAGAATTCAGTCAACCCTTGGTAATAGGTGTAAAGGAAAATATATTAGAAACTGGGGAGCTGGAATGAAACCCCCTCGGGCTGGAGCTCCTGGAGCACAAGACGCGCGTTCTGCGCCGTGTGCCCTCGGGTCAGCCTTCCCCATCAGATGAGCTGCTGCATCCACCGTTACCACGTTCTTAACTCATGGGACACGTTTGGAAACTTGTTCCTCTTTACTAACAGTGCATTAGCATGCTGCCTACCTCCCGGGCCAAGAAATTGCTGGTCCACTATCATTCCTAACTGATCCTTAGGGAGTTTTAACCCCTTAATCCCATGGTTCCTTCCATGGTAAAGTCAGGCTCTCTGTGTGCCTTAGGATTTTAATGGAGAGGTCAAACCCTTATCTGTATTGCAAGGAAACTGTCATTTTGGAAGAATATTTTACGCTCGTCCATCAAGTGCTGTGTGACGTGCTCCTCTGTGACGGTGGGAGCACCGAGAAAGTGTCCTAGCTATGGCAGAGCAGAGGAGGGAACGCTGGTTTTTCTCCAGGGCAATAAATTGTAAAGCATCTCTCAATCTCTTTGCTGTTGCCTGTGTGTGTGTGTGTTTTGCTCTCCAGGACTTGTAATGGGATTAATTCTACGATATGCAACAAAACCATCAGATGTTGAGAGTGGAACTGTTTATGAATGTGAAAAGCTGAAATTTGGGCCATCCACACTGCTCATTAATATAACTAACCAAGTCTATGAATATCAGTACAAAAGAGAGATCAGCCGTCACAACGTCAACAGTCACCAAGGAAATGCAATTCTCCAAAAGGTAAAAACCATCTTCTTTTTGTTCTAAACCGTGTAAGACGTTTCTTTCATTTCCACCCTTGAGAGAGGAAAAGAAGTTTCAAGCTAAAACATGATGCAGAGGGTGAGAAGCCTTTCGGAATTTGGGGTGAGAAAGGTAGGACAGGAGGGAGAACAGGAAAAAGAAGTAAGATGCAGTGGAAACCTGATCATCGCTTGGGTTTGAGCTCCGAAGTCAGCCGGCCGTGTGCTGGAAGCCCAAGTGCCTCAGCCCTGGCACGTGAGAGCTCCGCTCCCGGCAAACACGGCTGTCGTCCTTGTGCCGTATCCCACCAGCCCTTCACAAACCTCGCTGGAAGCTCTCCTTGTCCGCGGCCCCAAACACGGCCGATGTGCCACCCCCAACACACGTTTCACCACGTATGGGCTTGCAAACAGGTAAACCTCTGCAGAGGGGCAACACAGGGATCTATCTCCTGCATTCCTGCGTCGTGCAGGAGCGGGCATTTCCCTGGAGATCTGCACACGGCCATACAGCAATCCTGTCAGGATGCAAAGAGGGAGGTGTGAGAGGAGGCTGGGAGTCCTTCACGAGGTCACAGCCCTTATTCAGGTTTCTAGTGTATAACAATTAAATGCTTATCGGCTAGTGTTACTGTAATAGCTCACACTGTTCACGTTTCGTGCGGCATTGCTCTCCTCAAGTGTGCCAGATGTGCGTGTGCACGAACACACACGCGGGCCGCTCCCACCCCTGCCGCCTGCGACCCGAGCTCCTGCCCCGGTCCGGAGCGGCCGGGGAGGCTGGAGCTGCTGCCCTGGGGGCAGGGCTGGCCAACCACGGCCGGGCTCAACACGCTCCCCGCTCCAGTCACCGAAAACACCCCCAGAAAAGTCCTGTCGGTGCTAAACTCAAAGGGATATATTGTTATGTTACTGACAGAGCTCGCTGCGTTCATACGCCCACGGAACCTCTGCTTCCTGTAATGTGAACTTCCTAAAAAAATAAGACAACTTAAAAAAAAAAGTCAGAGCAGAGGGACTTTTTAAAAACAGATTTTATGCTCTAAGGCATCGAATATTCACGTGAAGATTCTAAAACCCCCAGAAACTGTCTTTTTTCTTTTACAATACTGAAATATCTTGCTTTGCTTCTTCCCAAGTATTCCTAGTGCATGTCTAGCATAGTATTATACTGGTTATCATCAAAAATAATTTAAAAATATTAAGCCTGGCTTATAAAGCACGCTGGGGAGCTGCAGTACATGCAGGTGGGCAGAAGCAACCCTTAAGCACCCAGTCCTATCGCCTGCTCCTGCTGCCAGCCCGGTGCCTCTCAGCCGAGCAGCGTGGGTGGAGGCAGGGAGGTGCTGGGCACCCTGCTCGGAGCTGCTGAGTCCTCCTCCTCTCTCCTGCAAGCTGGTTGCGAGGGCTTTGTCTCAGTCAAAGCCCGTGTTTGGCTGCCGAACTAGAGCTACTAATTAATCCAGTTCGTTCAAATGTCTTTGCCACATCAGGTATCCCGAAGCCGGCTTGTATCACGAGAAAATCAGAGCGCGGAAATTCCTGCTGCCCTTAGAGGGCATTGCCTGGTCTTCTCATCACAGCCTTGCTCTGCTGCAAGGTCGTGCAAAGCCTTCACTGTGCAGTTAGTACCGGGCATGTCTCCAGAGCAAGAGAGGAGTATTTTCAAACCTTTTTCCTTAAAACGCCCCGGGAAATGCCCTCTTGGAGAAAAGAGGAGCAGGAGGGGAGGAGGAGCGAGGGAGGGCAGCCCCCCTGGCTGCCACAACAGCACTGACACAGAAGGCAGAACATGGGGTTGCTCCGTGCTCTGGTTGTTTGTACAACTGCAGTTCCCTCTTGACTTCAGTGTAAAAGCTTACCACGTGCATTTATCAGAAGGGATAGTCTGTGCCATCACTTGCAAGGATGCATCCAGTTTATCATAAAAGGACATGCAGGCAGGACTTCTGATGCCTATGGAAACAAATAAAGCTATCTTATTTGCTGAATTGATTTCAAAATTAACATTTGAGATGGTTAGCATCTAAGTGAAACAAAAATTTATTTTCTGCCTTATTTTCCATAATTCTGTCAGCACAGCTAAGTTGCTAACACATTTGCCAGCTAGTTCCTATCAACTCAAAGTAAGCAGAATGAAAAAAAAAAAGGCTGAGCCCTCACTTCCTGCTTATCCCACCAAGCTATACATTAGCAAAAGGCAGCAGTAATTTTGTAGATAGATCTTATCCTTTTGAAGCCAAATAATTCATCCACTATGCTCTAGCCTTAAAATGTCACTTTATGCAAACAAAGGAGCTGCCAGCCATTGTGCTAATTGTATCGCGTCGCTTTTAAAGGTATTGATATAACATATCCCAGTGTCAGGACTGCAAGTCGCACAGGGTTATTAAAATAACGTTTTTCCCCAGCAGCGTTGTGGTTTTAAACAGGGTGCTGTTTTACTGAGTTATTGAAATGAAGCGCGTGGCTGAACGGCCTCGCTGCTCCCTCTACCTCGAGCGGGCGGCAAAGAGGAGCAAGAGGAATGCCGTGGGCGTTAAATCTATGTAAGAGATTTAATAAAGAAATGCATTTGTGTAATGGATATAAAATACATGGCCCGCTGATGAATGCAGTTTATTTGAAGTCCAGGTGCATAACCAGCTCCACCACACCTCCATGCTCACATGGACTGAAATGCTTAACGTGTTCTATTGCATTTTGGTCTTTTTCTAGCACCTCTAGATCCATTTAAGGGAACGTTCTGCTGGTGTAAAGTGGGTTTGTCCAGCTTTTATGCCAACCATTTGTCCCCTTTTATGCCAGGAACATGCTGGAACACGCAGGAAAGGAGGGTCAGCTGCTCTCTGAGCATGGAGCTGGGCTGTTCCATCAGTTTCTTGCTGCAGGACGGTCCCAGTTAGTTCCCCTCAGATTTCCGTGCTCAGATATTTTGTGGTTTTGCCAGCACAGAAAATTAATAAGCTGCTGTCTAGGTCTAGAGGTCTACATGGCTGTCACCACAAAGATGTTTCAGGTTCATTGCTATGACAGTACGACTGGCAACATCAGCAGAGATAGAAATAGGGATATAAGGATGATATTGTTAGGGATATAAGGATGATATTGTTAAATCAGTTGAGTTGCTACTAATTAGGTACATCTCAAAAGCCTTACATTGAATAACCTCTTTTAACAGAAGTGTCAAAACCTTTAAATTTGGAAGAAAAGGCTTCATGCCATTTGGGAGCTCCGGTTTCATCAGACAGTGCTCTTGCGGGAAAGGACTAATCGTTACTTGCCAAAGTCCCATTTCCTCAGCCAGGAGAAGCAGCCGGTTCCTGTGGAGAGCCCCGAGTTTGCTTTGCTGCAGCCAGCCCAGACCGATGAACTGGACAGATTACGTTCTGCTAGGTGTGTTGCGAGGGGAAAGGAGCTACAGAAGCAGTGGATTGAGTGAGAAACCTCCTGACAACAACTGTGCTGGCAGCTGTGCAGAACTGCTGATAACATCTTGGTGTAATGAGTCACATCACGTCTTGTTGTGTTACCCAACCACAGGCATCTTCCTCACCCATTAAAAATGTGGGGTGAAATGCGCCACACTTAGGCTAACCTGTCACAAAGGAATGAAGATGGTCTAGGTGTGCACACTCTCCTGTGCAGTAGTGCAAGAAAGCATCAACTGTCAGCAGATAATCCTCATCAAGCAACGTTAGTGTGCCCTATCTGAGCACAATAGCTATGGTTTGAGAGAAACATTACTTAGGAGTTTTGGTAGTGGAGGTATTTTCTGTTATTGAGATTCTGTGTGCAGGAAACTGAGGCACGAGGCTCTCTTCCTTGAGGCTGAAGAGGGAGCCTGTGCCTCAGTGCCAGCGCTTACCTTGGATGGCCTCAAGTGCAGGTGTAACATCACTTGCAGGTGCTCCAGGTAGACCAGGGCATGGCTGGTTTCCTTCTAGCTCACCTTTTAAACACTCAAGGAGCTTTTTATACATACATGTATAAGGAAATACTCATATTTTTTACATGAAAATAACTCCAAATAGCATTCTGACCTCTAGGCATCCATATGTGACTCACTAAAGCTGACACTGAGATAAATCCTAACAAAAAGGGACAATAAAAACCTACTACATTAAATGCAATGCTGCTTTCTTTCTACTTACACCTTCCTTTTCTCTTTCTGACAGATGACATTTGATCCTTCCATCTTCTTCAACATTCTGCTGCCACCCATTATATTTCATGCTGGATATAGTTTAAAAAAGGTATGTGCTGCTTTCTTCTGTTACAGGAGTGGGTGAACGTGATTGCTGCCTTTGTAGAGCCAACAGGCTAATGACAGAGAAAGTCAGTTAATTATTCTGCACGGCAGTAACCTGAAAGGAATGGAGGAATATGGAAAACAAATGGACTTAATTTGGCTCCCTTTTGCTTTGACTGTGCAGTTTGGGTATATTACAGTGGTGAGGAAAGGCCACTTCGAATCTGGTGACTCTGCAGGTAGGCAGTAGCTCGTCAGACTTTTACATGATCCTGGTCTTCCTGTGGGCCAGGGATGCGAGTGTGGTAATGTCTGCATCGGATACCTTCAAGGTGAACTCCTGTTCGTTGTGGAGCATTTGGCCACATATATGAGAGGGGAATTCAATGCATTCCAGGCAAGAAACATGAATCATATTTTCAAAAATATCTTCTGTGGCCTATATTGTTTTATTTGACATCCAAACTGTTGGCTCTAACAAGTGCAAGAATAGATGGAATGGATCTTGTAGATGCAGTGTTTCAGTTTGGCTTTACTGCTCTACTATTAACAAAGGGCTTTTTTTCCAACTTTCTTCTCCAGAGACATTTTTTTCGTAACTTAGGATCAATTTTAACCTATGCCTTTCTGGGAACTGCTATCTCCTGCGTTGTTATAGGGTAAGTGAACACCTTCTGGTCTTATTATTGAACTTGGTACCACAGCTCTGTATTTTTCCCCAATTACAAACTAGATTGCAGAAAAAAAATGCTGACACTGATGGTCAATATACCACACAATGTGCGAAGCAGATAAAGTAATTCCTTACCAGGGGATGCAGAGATGGAAAAGCTGGCAAACACATAGAATATCCTCTAAATTTAGTGTAAAAGGGGAAGGATACTCCATACTCCAATCTATTATTGAAAAATAGATCAAGATATTTCCTCACTGCATGCTGATGGGGTGAAAATTGGAAGTATCCACCTGCACTTAGAAAGGTGAATTTGTGATTTGTCTCTGATGATACAGCAGTCTGAGCTAAAAAGACTTTTTCCTTCCTTCTATAGTTTTCTTGCTATTCTGTGGCCCTCTTGTTCTTTTCCTGTTCCTCTCTGGTTTTCCCTTTGGCCTCGTACTCTTCTTATCCCTTCCTCTTCTTGCTCTTTCTCATACGCAAATGTCCTCTCTCGCCATGCTCCGACTTTTACACTTCCTCCCTACTATTGCTCTCTTCCCGTTTCTACCCCTTTTATTTCATCCACAGAGTTGTTCTTTTTCTCTTGACAAGCTCCTGGCAATCATTCAGCCCTTGCTAATTTGGGCCTCCTGCATTTCGCAATATAATCCCAGGGACATACTCGCTTCCAGGACTAGTCTGGGAGTGGGTGGATTTGGGTTCAGGATAAGCACATCAGATTGTTCTATGACAACTAGTGTTTTAAAGGGGTTTTTTCAACAAAGAATTGATTAGACATTAGAATCAAAATCTTTTCCTTGCACATCTGAATTTATCTTCAGAGACTAACACTCTGGACAAAGTCTCTCCTGACATTTAAATTAGGGCTTAAGGAATAATTCTTCATACTTAATTCTCATAGGCAGACAAAACCCCCTTGCCTTACCGTGTTACAAATGAATGCTCAAATGTGTGTTACTAATGATAACAGAAACATGATTTGGGGATGTTTGAGGAGACTTTCCTTTGAAGGAATGGATGGCTTGGAGATCTAGCCTGCTGACCTGTTCCTTTAGCAGACATATCACCCTGATGCTATATCTTAAGTTACAGCTTTAACACCCTCTAAAACTCTAAGCAACAGAAGAAAAACCTTTGCACATGTATTGCACATGTTCAGTGGAACAAACTATGGCTGTGGGGAGCCACTTCATGCTGTATGCATGCATACATGTTTGCATATATGTATGAGCAAGACAGAAAAATATATCTATAATGTATACATGAAGAAATACCAAATAACTACTCAAAATATTTTTTAAAAAAGGCTTTCCATCATTAGATTTTTAAGAAATCTTACGTCATTTTCCATTCAAGTCTCAAAAGTATCAAAATCCTATCATTACTTAAAAATGTTTTTTTCCTCAGCCTTAGTTCTACCTTTTCAACAACCCATCTTAGTACTTTATAAGGGGTGGGTCGCATTTACTTAGAAGTGGCAGTTGCAAAAAATGCTCAACTTTTCCTTCCATGGGTCACATGGATACGGTGCATCCCGACATAACTGTCCAGTCAAAGATTTTGCTCCCTCATCAGTACCCCCAGACCCCACCCCCAACCCACTTAATCGTCATTAACGTTAATCCTTATGAAGAGGATTTTCTCCAAAGACTAAGGTCTTTAATAATTTCTGTTAATCCTTTGAAACCAGCCTAGACGTATGACTGGGAATAACAAAGACAAAACCAGTAAACATTTACGTGCAGGTAGTGAGCCCATGTATGTAATGCATATAGTGCATGTGCTGGAAACTCTTCCTGAGTTTTTTGGTTTCGTGTTCCACCTCTTTGGATGAGTACAGGTCTCCTTTTAATTACACAGCAGAATTGCACCATTTCCGCATGGACTTGTGCAAACTCAACAGGCATGATTTAGATAAAATAAAGACCTAACCGTCCAAAGCAGGCAACCTAATACTAAACCCTGTCAGACAAAGATTGAGTGCCTTTAGTCCTAAAGGCATAGCTCAGTGCTCCAGTGTGGCATCTGCGATTCCTTCCTCTGCCGCAGTCTGAGGAGTCACAAGCAGCACCCAACAGCCATACAATATGTGATCCCTGACTATCACTTCTCTTTAAAGACGTTTTGGATTTGTGAAACATATTTGTAAAAATACAACATTAGAGAGGCTGGAAAATAAACACCCATTATATGATGTCTGAGTGTAGGAACTTTGTTGAGGGAGAAAAAAGACCTTCTCTCCCTCATAACTCAGCTCTAACATTTCCAAGAGTTCTAGAGCAGTAAAAAGGTGCCCAGTGATAGATAAGAAGCCCTGCTGAAAACAAGACATTAATATAAAATAGTGCCTCTCAGTGAGCCTAACAGCTATGCCGAGCTGAAAGCTCTTCCCCCAGTACTGTAATTGATGCATTTGGGATATGAGATGGTGCAAGTTCAGTCTTAGAATTTGCAGCCATTTTGCAATAACTACCTGACATTGTTTATTGCAGCTGAACATGCAGAAGTCTCTGTTTTTCTTCTCAAACAGATGTGGTAGGCAGCAGGGGGGAGCTATTTGTGTCCTCCAGATCAACTCAGTGTACTAAGGCTCAGGGATTGTAGGGAACATGAAAGACACAGAGAACCTCATCTGCAATCAAAAAGATGTTTGATGGCATCCAGCAAATTCGCCAGGAGGCCAGCAGAGGCTTAGATCAAGCACTCCTCTGAAAAGTGGCATTTGTTACAGAGCAGCCAAAACACCCAAATCCAGATATTTCCCCAAGAGGAAATGCCACACCGGAGAGAAGAGTTCTAGGTCATCAAGACGACAAAACCAGGCTCTTCACAGCAGCTTATGGTGAGAGGACAACATGATAGACGTAAATAGAAACAAGAGAGGCTCATAAATAGAAACAGGAGAGGCTCTGAATTGATATAAGGACAAAGTTCTTCACTCGAGAATTGCAGAGGTTTTGCAGGCAGATTGTGCATTCTCTGTTCGCGATTGTTTTCGAGACCTAACTGCATAAAGCCTTGAGCAACATGGCCTGATCTTATATCTGATCCTGCCTACAGTAAGAGCTCGGACTAGAGGCACCTTGTCATTCCTTTCAACCTGAATTATCCCATTACTCTTGATGCAATCCATTATATACATTACAGCAGAACATATTCTGCCCCCAGTCTATTCCTTAAGAGACTTTAGATTTTCATCTTTTGTTTTTTTTTTTTTGACTCAGCTCTGTCCCCATCATCCCTCCTCATCCAGCAATTAGCTTCCCAGGCAGTTTTTCAGTCCTTTTCCATCACCTTTTTTAGAAATATGCAGACTGCAATTAAAAAAAAAAAAAAAAAAAAAAACCTTACAGAAGAGAAGTGATTGAGATTATCCTGCTTCCTTCTGCATCAAGGACTTGACGCACAAAGATGGGTCTTGAAATGCTAATCGGGGCCTGCTCACAGCCAGGTCCAAGCCCAGAATAGGAAAAACAGCTTTCCCTTACATCAGTGACGTGCTGATGGGGCCCTTGCTCGACTGCAGCAGCCCCTCTCCCAGCTGCACGGCCTCTCTGGAGCTCCTCAGCAAGCTGAATTGGAGCGTTAAACCACCACAGCCTCCACCCTCTCTTGAGCTCTTCTTTATTTGAAGCTTGTGTGCTTTTGTCTCAGTTAGGTTCATCTACACACTGCCAATACACGAATGATGTCAGTGGTAAAAAACTTGATTCACTAAAAGACACTGACTAATAGTGAAACTCCACAATAAGATCATGTATAGACTAGACACATATGATTGACCTAGATAGAGCACCATAAAAGGCTTTCTAGAGCTCATTTATATGATAATATTGATTTTCCAGTATGTGTGATAGTAATTAACCAAAATATTTTTAAAAAAATGCTTCCCTATTTCTTCCTTCCACCCTTCTCTACCACCCACTCCAGAGCAAAAATGGGGAAAAAGTACACAATGGGGGCTTTTTTCACAGTTCTGTTCATCTATTTAAATTCATCCAAAACAGACTATATAGGAAAATATTAGGTGTGTTCCCTGAGAACATTATCTTCCTTTACTTGATTTTGGGGTGGGGAGGAAGGTGCTCACACAGTCTATATGGGACATACCATAAAGCAGAGTTAGGCAAGCAGAGAAGCCTACCTGGAATTGCTCCTTCCTCTTGCAAATCCTATCAGCTGCTCTACCCAGCTGCCCTTCCCAGTATCCCAGGATCTCCCAGGGGTCTGACTCGGCCACCTTCCAGCAATTAGCACCATTTAACCCAAGCAGCACTCATCTATACAGCCCTCAGCTGCCCGTATGGAGACCCCGGAGTTGCACTGCACCTCACCCATTGCTCAGACCCCAAGCACCCAGTGCTGGAGAACTGGCAAACACATCCCAGTTACCACCAAACCCGGCTTCGGTCCACAGCCTAACCGCAGCACGGCCCGCTTCCAAAGCAGGCTCCTAGTGCAGCCGAACCCGGGATGCGCCGGGGCTGCCGCGTCAGTCATTCCAAGGGCCAGCCTCGCGTTTTAGCGGTGTCCCAAGGGAACCCAGCACCGCACCTGAACCGTGTCCTGAACCTCGCGGGTTCCTTCCCCGCTGCAGGGGCAGCCTCGAACCCGGCGTTCCCCATAGAGTCCCCGCTGTGCGCGGGGACCGGGAGCGGAGCGGGGAGCAGCGCCGCGCGGCGCCGCCAGGGGGCAGCCGCGCTCCGCGCCGCGGGCAGCGCGCGGGGAGGGGGCAGCGCGACGTCACCTGGGCCCCGAGTGATGATTCGCGACAGGGTGAGGGCGGGCGGAGGAGCGGAGCGGAGCGGGGAGGGAAAAACCGCCTCACCCCGCACAGCGCCCGGTTAGCGAGCCTGAGCACGACCCTGTAAGGACAGCGGGGACAGCTGAGCTACCTACGGGTGCGCTTGCTGCAGGAGCAGAACGTGACGGTGTGACAAAACGAGCTCCCAGTGAAATACAGGGGCAGCAGCACCCATGGCGGGTGCCCCCGGCTAACCGCAGCCCTGTTAGTGCCAGACGGTGGGGTGGCGTTGCTGGCGTGCCCCGCTGTGGAAGGCTGAAGCGCCGGCTGGGGAGCGGTTCCCGGCAGCCAGGGTTATCGATATATTGCCTTTGTGGGCAAACAGACACCGTCTGCCTGGGGGGCTCTCAAAGTGGCACAGTCATGAGCACACAACTCAAAAATAAACGGGAAGAGAAGACAGCACTTAGGCCTGCCGAAAGTTAAGATTGAAGGATAATTGTACGCACATAAATCTTGTCTTTTCCCCATGAGCCGAGACACCTAATGGAACTTCTCCCTTGTTGCCAAAAATGCCATCGACTGCTCTCCTCAGGAGTGCCTGCAGCACTGCAGAGACTCCACATATCCTTTATTTTTTAACAAAAGAATGGCTTGAGCTATCAACCGCATGCTGGCGTGCCGTGTCCCTGGTACTCTGAGGCACCAGTTACCACAGAGGCAGTCGGTAGCTCTGGTGATGCACCCCGGTACGCCCAGGCGTTTGTGTGACTGGAGGCAGTGTCCGGGTCACGCCGCCCCTCCCGCGCTGCCTCGCGTCCCTCGCAGCGCCGCCTGACCCAAAGCACGCGTGGCGCCTCCTGTGAAGAGGCGTCCTTCCTCTTATCTGCATCCTCTGAACGAGCCCGGTGTCCCCGTTGCGGGTGGAGGGGTTGGGAGGTCGGTGCTGCCACCCAACCTTGTTGGGATGGAGGGTGGTCTGAGCGTCCCCCACCAAGACCAGGTGCCTGAGCGAACCCAGGGGACTCCGCTGCATGAGTCGCAGGGCCTGGCGGGGACACGCTGCTGCCAGCAGGACAGTGGCCGTGGTCACCAAAGCGCTGGGGACGACTTGGACTCCGTTCCTTCCTTCGTTCTCCATCTGAGCTGCCACTTGGCAGGATTTCCTTGCGGGATGGACACAAGCGGCTGCGGGGCTGTAAAGGCAAAAATGTTTAATATAACTGAGGAGAGAATCAAATTTTGCTCCTAGGTTCATACTGGGGAAGTCAAGTTAAGTCCACTGAAAACAGTAGAGCTAAACCGGACTGATACTAGTATAAATAGAACCAGAATAAGGAAAATAAAAATAATTATCTGCAGGTGTCGATTCACAGAATTTCCCCCCAAATTGGTTCTAGTCTGAAAGACCTCTGGAACACCAGCATTTAGCTGGGCAATTTTCCGTCAGGAAAGTCTTTGTCTTCCCTCCCTCCTGAAGGTGCCTGGATAGCTCCTTTCACTCTGCAGCTCCCCGCCTGCCTCTGCCCCTCTCTAGTCTTACTCTTCAAACCAGGCTGTCCCTTCATCAGGTTCTCCGGGGACCGTTGGCGGCAGAGCCTCCGTCCGCCCGTAACTGCTCGCAGACGCTGTCGTGAAGGGCAAGCACTCCCAAGAAGCTGCTCAAACAATATTTCCCCTGATTAGGGAGCCTTAAGCAGGGCTCGAGCAAGTAGAGCTCTGCTGAGAAGGAGAAAAGGCCACGACGTGAGATTAGCTGCTCCGGTACCGGCAGATAAGCTGCAGACAAGGAGCGCGCGGCTCTACCCTTCAGAACGTTCTCCCCGTGTGCCCGCTCCTTTCATTAGGCACCGGCCTCGGGGCGGCTCTCCCTTTGAAAGAATTAATTATTCAAACTCTTCCCACGTATCTCTTTTCAACAGCACCGCTAGATACTGCCCCATTGTGTGACAAGGACGGAGTTCTTGGTAGCTGTCGGATCAGGTGGCCGAAGCAGGAACACACGTTGCAGAGGCGTACCGTGCTTCAGCACTGTCCAGCCCGCCTTTACTGGCACACCACCTTATCTTTTATGTTTTAATTAAACTGCCACATCGTGAGACATTTTCATTGTTCCAAGGCCTCACATTCTTTTTTTAATGTCTCATTGTGAAGAAAAACTTGAAAATATGATCCAAGTATAAGCTGAATAATCCAAAGAATACAAAATATGTCATTTAATAATTAAGAAATGAAAGATGACTTACGTTCTTATCTTCTGATGCTTTAATAATATGCTTGGGAGACACTGCCGTGCTATCCAGCCAATATCCCTGCTGGAATACTGTTGTTTTATTCCATACTGATACAATATAAGGCCCTATGTGAAGGGAATGTGTAACATTAGTGCACTGCCAAGATACTGCGCACAAGATAATGTGTACATTCTTCCTTTTCTGCAGGGCTTTCTGCTTTTAAAAGGTGTCGGAGTGGCTTTTCCCTCTTCTTTTCCCTTCCTTGAACCCTTTGATCGTTATCACCTTCTGCCCTATTCTCGATTTCCTCTTGCTACACCATTCTGAAAGCTTCCTGTATAACCTCCGGTTGACAAAATGGCCACTGGGGTGTCTCGTCCTTTAGCGCTGATCACCACCACCCTTGAGCAGATGCTGGGAGGCAGATGATCCTTCACACGGAGCAGGGAGGAGCAAGGGGAGGGTGCCTGGGGGCAGGTGCAGCCGCTCGCTCATGTCACGGGGAGTGGGACCCGCACATCAAAGAGCAATGGAAATGTAAAGTCCTTCCCGCCCCAAATCCTCCTCTTATCCGCGCTTTTTCTTCTGGCGAGGTGTTGCAGGTAGGTTCTGCTTTCTATGCTGCCAAATAAATTCAGGCTTTGGCGCATGTAAATGAAGCTTCTGGCGCAGCTTTTTATCCTTTCGAAGTTCTAACACTCACTAAAGCTAATTTGAGGTTGAAAGTATTTTCGGTCAGCAGAGGCAGGTACAAATGGGTCCTTGTTTCTAGGACAAACGAGGTATTCTGTAGGCTGGAGCTGCAAAACGAGGAGGAGGAGCAGAAAGGTTGGCACAACTCATCCGAGTGGGCTCCCCATGCCAGACCAAAGGCATTTGCTGCACTGGCTCCTGGGCGAGGAAGGCTGGGGAAGCTTCACCTCTTGCTGAGGTGCAAGGAGCCTGGAAGACCCTGACACCCACTCTGTGTGTGTCCCCCAAGCTGCCCTTCGCTTCGGATAAGCTTGCGATTAACTGAACTTACCTACTTGGTGCTGCTTTGTATGGGATTTGGGCAGCAGAGGGTGGCAAAGCGCGGCTCACGAATGCGCAAGAAGTGACTGGTGCCTCCCCCTGCTCCAAAGCTCACACAGGTTTCGTGCTCCTGAATGAGTATTTGAAATTCACTCCCGGACCTGGGTGTTCTTCAGCTCTCGTGTGGAGTAGAGATTCATTCCCTAGTCTCTTGGTGCTGGTGCTGACCTGCGGACAGCTCTGCATGGTCCGTCCTGCCTTTGAGCTTCTGCTTGGCCGTTGCCGTCCGCTCAGTTACTAGGAGGAACTTGGGCATCGTTATTTCCTTGCACAGCCCAAGCCTGGGCAGACGTCAGCTGGTGTTTGAGAAGTTCAGGTAATGCTGGTGAAGTGCCTGAGCTTTTGGCTGCTCCAAAACAGAAGAGTGATCACTCTAAGGGAGAAATCTGTGATAAAAACGAAGGCTCTGAGTGTGCACGTGTTTAAAAAAAAAGAAAAAAAATTGTACAAAAAGTATATTTTAAAGCTAACATTAGCCAGAATTTGAAACTGAAGGAAGATCTCGAGGCCAAATTTTAAAGTTTCTTTAAAAAAATCCAAAACCACTTATTCAGCACAATTACTTGGAGCTTTATCACGAGGCAGCCTATTTTGGTTTTCTGAGGCCCTTTTTCCTCTTGTGCATAGCCTCAAAATATTTGCACATCTGCAGAGGCCCGGTCTGATTTAGCAAAGAGGACTTCCCTACTGGGATGTGAGCAGCGTGAACACTGCGGTTCAACCCACAACACACAATGCTACTGGCAAACGTTTTAAATAATTGATTGTCTATATTGGATTTACCAAAAAAAAAAAAAAAAGGATTTATTTCTGCAAGCTGCAGCCTACAATGAGCTCTCAGCTGCTGCTCTGTAAGACTGTTTGTTTTAGACAAATGTGGCTGCAGCTGCTGTATAATCGTATCAAAACCAGAAGTTAGCATCGTTCACAGTAGGCATTTCTCAGGGATGTGATATCAGTTAATTCATATCAATGTCCTCCCAAGAAGGGAACGTTCTGCAGTTTTGCTTGTTTAGGAAAATTAACTTCGTTCTCTGACCCTTGCAGTCATGAAATAAGAGAGTGAAGCATGAAGGCAGAGAAATTAGAGCAAGAGAGCTCATTATTCCCATCCCTACAAGGCACCTCTGCAGTATATCCATGACCTCTTTGTCCACTATACATAAAATCTGGGAGCGCTCAGGGAAGGAGGGAACGATTCTGGCGTGCAGAAATACCGGTTCTTTTCTCTCTGCTTGGATCCAGCTATAGGATGAAGCAGAGCAGTAATCACTGCCATTATAGAGAACAAATTATTAGCATTTCTACAGCACTGCAGCGCTAGCTCTGAATGTCTAATCAGTCCTATTGCTAGGGAAGTATTCCCCTTGTCCAGGCTGATTGCAGACGGTTGCGGCGGGGCCGCTCAGCTCCCTTCCTGGCCCGCTGTGGAAGCTGATGTGAGATGGGGCCGTGTCAGCAGCACCGCGGTGCCCGTGGGTCAGGAAATGTCCCTCTCCTCTCTGATAGACTCTTGCCAAGCACCGCATGCACAGGTAACTGCTTCAAGAGGAGCTCTACAACTGCTTGGCGTCCTGAATAGTGCCTGTTTGGAGGATCCCGTGGCCCTCTTCTGCCAGAGGAACGGTTCCCTTGGTTCACCTGAAGCCGCCCTAACAGGCAAGGTAAAAGGGAAAATGTCATTTAGTCTGTTTTTATTGGCTTCGTGGAAAAAAATGTAACTTACTGTGAAATAATCAGCTTGTTCCTGGGGGAACCAAATTTAACTTTCCTCCTTTTTGCTGTCAATCAAATTGTGATACTAAACTCTGTGCCTTGTAAAGCACCTCATGAAGCTGCTTTGCATTTATACCCTCTTAATGAGAGTGACACTCAATGCAAGCAAAAGACCAAAAAGACAGCAGACTTTTTAGTATTATTTTCAGTTGGATTAGGCCAGATCCCACGTGCTTATCTCATTCATGCCTGTAATCTCATTTAACTTGGCAGGTAATTCACATGAGCACAGTAAAAATGATTTGTCACCTGGTTTTGTGTTTTCACTTACACACTTAAGAATCGCCTCCCATATAATCTACCATCCCTCTGCAAGAGCTGTTCCAAAGGCAAAGTCTTTCATATAGACAGCTCACTCTTTTCTCATCAAAATCATATTCTTCGTATATTTACAAAGTAAATTTTCCATGTTAAAGCAGCCAATACCTTGCAACTGCATTTCCATTTAATCAATTTAATTATCACTCATTTGCCTCACCCAGGAAACATTCGAGGCCATTTTCCACTTACCCATTCGGAGTGAGAGCACCACTAATAGCTTTAGATGCTACTGGCTGCCTAAGCCTTCACAAAGACCCTACCCTGCAGTGGGAACAGTTCGTCCTGTGCCTGAGCTTGCTAAACCCCGGGGGTGAGAGCAGCGCCCACGGTGAGGTGCGTTCCAGCAGCTTGCCCCATTCGGGACACAACTAATACAAAGCCTACTGGCAGCTCTAGGTAGATTTTGGGGCCGTAGGTATTTTATGGCATCGGAGAGAGAAAAAGAAGGAAAAAAAAAAGCTAAATCTTAAGCACAACAGAGTCATTATCGTAATTAAGGAGATGTTTTAACAGATGCTATTCGTTGCGTTTTGGTATAAAAATAATAAAGTTCAGTGAAGGGAGGGACATGTTCCTTGGAGCAGAACCAACAACACTGCGTGAAAGAGCTAATCAAAATATTTATGTATCCACTGAACAACATAATCTTTATGATAAAGTAATATAATAGGGTTGGGGAAGATACAACTCTCATAGACCACTGCAGACTCAGCCTTTCTGTAGGACACCAATCCTTGTCAAATTATGTTATTATTATCACTTCAGAAATTGCGGACCTACTGAATATGAGCATTTTTTAATAAAAACACAGGAGAACGATACTGAGCTTCTTTGGGATGCTGCTGGTGTTTGTGCACTGAGACTCTTTCTGTCCAGCACCCCAGTTAGGGCTGGCAGTAGAGCAGGAGATGACCTGTCTGCACCAGGTTAAGCAGGAAGGGGCTAGTGCTCAGTGCCTGCTGAGTCATTTGGATTCTCATCAGGGCAGATACCTCCACCCAGAGAAGTTGCTCACTGGCCTGGCAGGGCGTCACTCTAGACCTGGCTGTCCACCACTCAGTTAAAACCTTTTCTAGAGGAGTTTGGAACTTGGACACCAGTTACACCTGGCATTAATTTCCTTTGTTGTAAGGCTAAAAGCCTGTCTGTTCTTTCGTGTGTGTGTGTTCGTTTGTTTGTTTGTTTTATTTTAATGAATTGAGAATGTTAGGGGGTGTTTCTTTAGGTAGATCATAAAAGAAAGAACTTTGCTTTTTTGTAGCAAATGGTTTCACTGTGGAATCCATAATAATTTAAAAGTTCGCGGTCTCTTTGTGGGAAAGATAAGAGTGAACAGACCTTCCTTGAAATTGGGCCATTCAGGAAAAAAATGACAAAAAATGAGCTATAGCCAGTGGTGTTTATAGAAGAGCTCCAGGGCATCGTCTTTGCTGACTGGAGGACTAAATCATACTATTTTTTTTGTTTTGCCAAATCTCTTTATACTTCTTAGTTGAGATCAATTTATAATGCTTGAATAAAATCTATACTTTCAATATCGTGTTGAACAAAATGTCAGCAAAAATCTAATGATATTTAATTCATCCCATGAGTTTATTTACTAAAAATCCAAGTTCACTCTGAAAAGAAAATAAGCACCTAATTATCATAATAGTATCAATCACCTATCTTTAGACCTGCAATAAAGTAGATTAGTGGGAATCTAAAATCACTTCAAGTCCTTTAAACTCCAAGCAATAAATCGTGAGTAATATATTTAGCAAAAATAGTTTGTTCATAGTTTTTTTCCTCCAATTCATGCCTGATTCTGTGCATTTTCATTTTGATAAATATGATGTGCAATAAGCTGCCCATTTGAGGAAGCACAAATTTCTTACTCCCTGCTTCTAAGCTTTTCAGTCCCTAAGAATTGATTTGTTCATGTCTTAATGCATTTTTATCTTTAATATCTTAGACATCACCACTCTCTTAAATTACATTAGATTTGATAGAAACGTTTCACTACTCAAATCGATTATTAAAGCTACCTGACAAAGTCCAGTTAAGGTCTGGGTATGAGTTTTGGCTTTTCTTGTTCTCAGGCGCTGGTATCTCTATTTGATTGAGTTAATCCAATAAAAATGCTAAAATGGTTTCAAACATGCTTCTTTATAGTTCATTTCATGCCCTATTTTACAGCAGGTTCTTCTCTAATCTAATTTACATTATTCTGAAAGTCACAAACTGTTCTTAATTATCTTTCAATGGTAATACAAGCTCATTTAAAGGGAAAAGCAGATGCTCGAGTGGAAACCTACTGTAGCAGGTCCTTGCAAACCTAAGAGCATCAGAAATTTGTATGTACCTTGATGGGAAATATTAAATAGAATTATTTTCATTTTTACCATGTGTTATTCAATATTGACAATGTATTTCATAAATGTGGGAGAAAATATTGCTGTTTCAGAATCTTTGGCTTTGTTCTCTCTAAATGTTAGAGAACAGTTGAATTATTCACAAGTTAGTTGAGAGTGAAGAATAACCAAAAACGTGACTCTAGCTTGCACACAGATGAGCGGCAGTAGGTTGGTGTTTAGGATTGTTTCTCTGTCTGGAGGGGGAGTTCAAAATGAGGTTGGTTCGCACTGCCTTGACTCAAAACACAGTTCTGCTGAATCAAACTTTTTTTTTCTTGCGTTTCTTTTAATCCTTCAATTCCATGGTGTTTGGAGATTTTGCTTGGACAGGTTTTTTATACTAACATTTTCATTCAGCTGTCCTGAAACCTATTTCTCAATTCTTCTCAAAAAAACCTCTCAAATAAGATTTCGTTTTTTTCTTGGAATTTTGAAGAATTTTCTTATATTAGAGTTTTGTGGAACAAGGGATTTTTATGAGATGAAAAGTCAAAATGACCCTCGCTTCCTCCTTCTGCCAATATAACAATGATGTGAAATGCAATTACATGAACAGTTACCGTATTTGATTCTGAGAAAAAGCAAATAAAACAGAGAAAAACTTTTGTTCTTGGGATGTAGCTAGTCAGTGATACTGCTAGCAGATGTCATTAGTGCCCTGGATTTAGCAGAAGCTTTAAAAGTCAAACATTTATGTTGATAATGCGATGGGATTAGAAGTCTTCACATTTCAACATGAATACAAAGCACTCCCTCAGCTAGAAAGAAGCTCTTTCAGAAAGCAATTTTATGCTTGTCTGCAACAGGGTTTTTCTGAACTTATAGCAATTCTTGGTCTGATTGCTCTGAGAAACACAGTACTGAATTTGGTATTGTGGAGATCTAATTGTTATAAAATGTTGGAAACGGTTCTGAAATGGATAAAGGAGAAAGACAGAGCCTCCCTTTTTCTCTGGGTAAAGATACAATGTTTATAAACAATATAGCCTTCCATCTTTGTTAGAACACAGTCCTAAGAACTATCATTTTTGATTCTCTTAAAACCTGTAACCTGCCTGCATATTGTTCTAGCTACAGTGTTGTGACCTGGGCATGCTCTTGAGGATATTCCCACCTTTCACGTGTAGAAAGAACCTGTCAGGTGATGATTGCTCTAATAATGATCATCCTTGGAATACCTGATTGAAGACTGAATCAGTGCAGAGTGACCAAATTAGCCAGTGTAATCAGTGACTCTGATTTGCCTGACACCCTGAGTGACTTCCTGTTTTAATGCTGAATGTAACAGCAGTTTTTCACTGCTTTTTTTGTTTCCCTTTTGGTAAAAAGGTATTTTTCTTCCTTTTCTCTTCATACAGAAGTCTCTTACTGTCTCTATTTTTTCTCACTCTTCCACCAATGATTGTACAACTGCTTTTTATTGTTATATTAATTTCTAAAATGATTCTTTAATGGTATCTAGACCCTGATTTTGTACATTTTATAACTTTCACTGTCATGATGGTACCTGTGTCTCAAAGTATGTATGTTAAGATTACAACTATCCAGTATTTCCTAGAAGTTCTCTCAAAAAATAATATTGAACCAAGGAAATCTTGCTATAATGTTCAAATCTCTATAATATAATAAAAAAAGCAATGGCACTGTGATTTGGGCACAGTACAGCTGACTGCGTCTCGTGGCTCAATTGCCCAAGTAATTATGAGGTTTCAGTCCTCACTTTGAGGTCAAAGGCACCTTTCTGACTGCAAAGAGATTCAGAGTTTTCTTCATACAATGTGTAATGGCTCTGATTTCAGTGGAGCTCAGGAACACGGGGATCCTCAGACTGTGTTACACTCATTAGAGGAATATTAAAAAGGCACTAAGCAATATTGTGCCGTTGCGAGCTGTGGTGGATTCGTTTGCAGCGATTTCAGCCAAGATGTTTTCAAACCATGGTATAGTTAGGGCTTTAAGAAAACCAGTCTGAAAAGGAGAGGGCTTTTGTTTTGAAAAATAACCTGAAAATGCATAACTCATTGGGAAAAACTAAGCAAAAGCCCTTCCTACATCCCCTGAGTAACACCAGGGAAGAGCTCTGCCTATGGGAATTGTTTCTGTCCGAACTACAGAGCAGGTGTGTGGTCCTAAGGAACAACGGAGCTGATGAACAACTCACTGCGCTTAGGTAGCTGTGGATGCTGGGAATTTGTAAAGCCACTTTCCTTTCTGTTCTTCCAGTGATTTGTACAGCCAAAGGGCTCTGCTACGGGTTGGATTTATAGGGAATAGCTTAAGGTAAATGTATTATTGGTTTACTGTTACCCGAGACACTTGAGTGAGGTCTTCCCTGGCTATTTAGTGATTTGTTAAAAGAAAAACATGAATATACCTTTTTTTAAGGCCAAAAGTGATTTAAAGATGACCATACACACAGCACTTGGAAATAAAAGAGTCATTGTAGCCAAAACATGTGATGTGAAGCATTGCATTGTATAGAATATTGATATGGCAGAAATAGAAAGAGCAGAATAAGGGAATGAATATTTCATTTCCATCTCTTCTATTTATGTTTTGCAGCATGCATATTTAATTCTGACTAATGATTCTTTTTTTCATACTGTTCCAATACCAATCAGTCACTGTGTTACATCATACCTAAGAGAAAATAAAATCTTGTACCTTTCCCGTTGTTGGCTCATTAATATCGCTAGTTATCCTGAAAGGGAAGAAATGCATCTCCTCGGGTTTTTTTTATCTTTTGCTGGCATGATCGCAGTCTGTAGCTATGCTCAGCTGGCTTCAGGCTACAAGATAATCATGTCTGCATAGAGTCAGGTTCCTTAGGGAGTTAAAATATGAGGTGAAAAATTCTCTGCAGATTAGAAAACATATTTGGCCAGAAAGGTTTAAATTAGAAGTCTCATTCATGCTACATAACAAAACTGCACAAACTTCAAATGAGGAATTATTCTGTTTAAACCTTTAACACAATGCAGAGTTTTAGTAGTGAGATTCAGCAGTGTTATACTTAGGACTAATAAAACTGAAGGAACAAAAACTGATAAAGCCGTTAAACAGATGGAGCTGCCCAAACTGAGGCTACAGGATGTATATTACACTTCTTGCTCTAGCAGGTCCTATTACATTTTAACTATGTCCCCTACAGTGTCATATTAAGAGCAGATTCTTTTATAACTGATAGATTGTCCTTTTCACTTGCATGTGAGGAGGCAGCTACTTATGAAAATAGAAGCACGTGCCTTGATTGCCCTTTTTTTTCCCAGTTTTGCCTCAATACACAGGCATCATGAGGCCAGGTTATGCAAGACGGTGATTTGACCGGAGTGTTTTAGGAAGCAAAGCTCAGCACACGTTTTCTCACCTGACTGCACTATTCAAGCACATCTTTACCATGAGCCATTCGTAGGACTTATTCCAACCTGTATTTGTTCCACCCTACACGTACCTAAGCCACCTTACACAAGCACAAAGCAGAGATCTCTATAGTTCCAAAGCAAAGCAGGAAAACCCTTGGAGATGGCACCACTCATCAGAGACAATCTTTGGAAATCTGAACAAGCAGAATACTCATATTCTTGTATGTTGTTTAATGGTCTGTGAATCATCTGCTTCACTGATGGGATGGAAAATATTTATGACTGTATGAAATGCAAAATTAAAGACTAGGGTGACTCTGTACTCAATATTTAAAGAATATTGAGTAATAATTGCAAGCAGATTTGGGCAATTATTTCTAAAAAGCATGCAGAGGCACACTTAGATTCCTGTTGATTTTTTGAGACAATTTCAAATCTGACAGCACCACAGTTTTAGAGAAACTCCTTAAGCAACCCACATTTGTGGGGGCGATCAAAGCCGCTAACCTCACTGCAGTGGTTTGACTCTTCCTTGGGAATGGAGGGAAAGCGAGCTCATGGGTCAAGGAGAGCCCCGGCTGCATAAGCTGCTTTAGTGTAATTTGTGATTATCTGTTTGCTGGGCTAATTATGTAAAGGCAGGAGTGCAAGTACTTGGAGCCGTGGGGATCTCTGTGGTGACCTCACAGCATCCTTATTAATTAATATTACTATATTTCAGAAAATCTACAGCATCTTATAGGATCTGAAAACAATTTGTGATTAACTCTCCAGCTGACTGTTTGGTAGGGCTGAATCTGTCAAATTTTCTGTACTCACATGACTTCAGAAGCATCCTAAGGCTATAGCTGTGGGCAAAATATAGTTAAATCTCTGTATACAACGGGTATGCTTAAAAGATCTTTCTTAATCTGTAATTAGAAGAACACAGCTGTCAACTCTGTGTGTTGTGTCTAAGGAAATGGTATTAATAGCTGTTTGTTTTTATTAACCAGATGGGAAATGTATGGAAAATATAAAAATCTAGTACAGCTTATGACAGCATGTGAGCTGAATTTTTCAAATTATTACAAGATTCTTGTTAGATTACCTATCTTAGCTATTACTGCTTAATTATATGGATCAAAGATAACATTTTCTGTGAAAATAGTGAGGTTTTATCAGTACGTTTTGAAGTGTGTCTTTATTGATTATGTCTTACTTAGAGACCTCATCTGAAAGTTAAACCACAGCATCTAAACAAAATCTAAAATTACTGTCCTGTCCCACCAGGAGATGGAAAGTTTTCAGAAGTCTCCTCTTTTAAATTGTCCATGAAATTTTGATATAACACTTCAACAGCTAAAAATTAAATAGAATTTCTATAAGTCAGCAGTGTTTGGGTTCAGTGTTCACATGTGCATTTAAAAGAAGCTGACAAGAACAAGAAGAAACTCCTTAATTCTTTAAATCAGTCCTAAGTGTGATATACTGTGTCTGAATGTCTTTTCTTTCCTCTTGCAGGCTGATAATGTATGGCTTTGTGAAGGCCATGGTACACATTGGCCAGCTAAAAGGATGGGAATTCCACTTTACTGACTGTTTATTTTTTGGATCACTGATGTCTGCCACAGACCCAGGTAACCGTTTAAAATATCTTTCTTTTCCCAATAGTTAGGAGCATAAATAAGAATATATGTATAAAAAAAAGTACGTACCATAGAAATGTTCAAAGACTTCATTCTTCTTGATTTTATTTATTGCCATAGCTCTTAAAAGCCTGATATTTCCATAATTCATTTTTTATTTTAGTAAAATGGACTTTAGGAATGCAGCTACTGTGGAGACTGGAACAACGTGACCTTGCCTCATTCCTCACACTCCTGAGTACTGATTGCTGATACAAGAACTGCTCTCACTCTGGATCCTCATGTTCGCAGCTAGGCTCTCCATCCATGCATGATCCAGCCCTATTTAACAATACAGCAAACCCAGCTTTCAGATTCGGCTATATAAATACTATTTTTAAGGTACTAATTTGCAACTAGAATGCAGTGTTGCATGATAAATAAAATTGCATGATAAATACCAACTTGTTGACCTGAATTTGCAGATGTAAGACTGGAAGCCTAAAATTACAGCAAATATGCTGGCCTAGGAAACAGACAGTGAATTTATAATTATAGAACCATTCAGATTCGACAGAGCCTCAGGAGGAGGCCATCTGATCCAATGTCCTGATTAAAACAGGGCTAACTTCAAAGTTATCCAGCGACTTTTCCAGTTCCTGTTATACTGGAAGTTTTAATAAGAGCACCATAATATTAAAAACATTGCTTTTGGCATGAAAAAGACAATCGTGAAGGAAGAGGTGAAAACAAGTGAATTTGTTGATACCATATCTACAATAAATAAAACTGCACTGACTGTTGTAATCTAATAGAAACTGGAAGGAGACCTTGGAAACCGCTTGCTCTACCCATGCCAGGTCTAGCACGGCATTCCCACAGGATCCCCATGGGAGCGTAGCAGGAAGCACCGGATGTTGCACACAGCAGATGCGCTAGTGTTAACTAACCCGAGGGACTTTTCTGAGGAACTTGTGAATAAATCCTCCAAATCTGTGGCTATTAAAAGAAATGACAAAAAGCAAGATTGTTCTACCAATTTCTTCCATGCTTTAAATGGTATTGTACAAAGAAAATTGACAGCTTATGATGTATCGTTTTGATGGCTTAAAATATAGTCTAAAATAATTTATTTTCCTAAAACCAGTTGTTGCAAGATTGCTGTGTAAAATTCATCAAATCATTATTCTCAGATTAATCCAAACATCCAATACCCTGCCTCTCATGAAATGACTTTAATAAGATTCAGCACACAATAGGAGCCAATCCTCAGAACAACTGAACAACACAGAGACTGAAAGCACAAACAAAACCTAGCAAAATAAATTGCTTATGGAAAAAGGGTTGCTTAAGGCTTCCAAACACAGCTCTTGATTGCACTATGAATAGAGCTTTGCAGTTGGCTTAGTTTCTTTTTCTGATTTGCAATCCAATACTATTTAGTTGCACAAATTAACAAGTTGACTTGCAGAGACATGCAGAAGACAAACACACTGATTTTGATTACGCTATTAATTCACCATTCATTCATCTGGAGCATTGATGATAAAAAAAAGATACTCCACTCTAGCTGGAAGGAATAAGAAGTGACAAATGTTTCTTAACAAGTTTAAATAGTTAACACTGCATTTGTGGAAAATATTTCTAGTGTGAAAAGCTATCAGCAATTAATGCTGCTTGTAATTTGTTTTCTGTTTATACAGTGCCTGTGCATCCCTTTAATGTTCAGTCTTCCTCTCTCTGTAATGGATTACAATGCCTTAAACTCTTAGGTCTCTCTGTAACTTCCAGTCCCCCAAAGAATTACAGAAGTTTGAACTATTTTTTTTGATTTAATGGTAGAAGTTAGTGAAAATGTTCTATTGTGCTGAAGGATTTGAAAGTACATTATAATTTCAAGCCATGCAAAGTGCTCATTGGACTTCCAAAATCAGTTCAAACATGGTCCTCTGGAGGAATGATAGATGCAAGGGCATAAAATCATCAGTCTAATGATTGATATGTGATATTGAGCTTAAAAAAAAGAACTCTCTGGTCAAATTTTTTTAGTTTTATAAAAGAAGGAGAGAATAGTAAATTACTAGGATAAAATAGTAAATTACTGTCAGAGTTGCTACTTGATTACTCATTTAATTTTTCACTGTGCAGGACTATAAACTCATTTCAAAAGGGGTTTTAATTTCCCTTGGCTGTGAAAAGCAATTAGGTCTAACAAGATGCTAAAAGCTGATCTGTTGACATGTCAGAAGTTGTTTCGATTGAGTTTCTTATTTGTAAGAGTAAAGATAAGGCTGGTAGATGTTTACAAGGTAAATGAGAAATTGTATTACCAGGACATTAAAAACTATACGCAGCTAGAAGCTGCTAATATTGATAGAAAGAAGAACTAAATGATCTTGTAGCACTTTACAGGTTTTCATTTTGAGGCATATTTATTGATGTTCAATGTGCAGATTTTTCTGTAAAATGAATTCAGAAGGGTTTCTCCAACATGCTAGGTTTGCTTTTATAGAAAATTTGCACATGAAGATTAATAACTGAACAGAGTTGCTATATCTGGAAAAGTGTTTGAGATTCCTTTAGTTTCCTCTAGTCTCAATGAAATAAAGTTGAATTACAGCAAGCTAGTATACAAATCACTATGACATCAAATATTCAATTAAAAATAAAAATTTAAACCAAAAAAATCCTTTAAATTGTTACAATTGAAGAGTCTTAATTCCCCAAAATTTTTGCTTCTGTTTCTGAACTTGTCATTTTAGGCTGGGATCTCAAATCCCTGATATCTCTGATATTTAGATATGTGTCAACAAACTTCAGGTGTCTAGAAAAGAAGCTAGACTCTTTAGGCACAAAGCAAACTTGCCTAACAGCACATCATTCACTCTTCCTGAAATATCTCCTTCTGATAACTTATCATTTTCAGGAGAAAAAAATGCCTCATTTCAATAAATCAGAAGAGAGTTTTAATTCTCAAGACCCAGAGGTTTCAAACTCCGTGCCAAACTCTCCTTTTGTTGGTCTCTTATTTAAAATGACAGACTAATATGTAGATTTTCCATCATTCTGATTGACGAGTATCATTTATCAAAAGTTAATCTGCTGTACTTGGGGACGGCATCACTTCCCTTCTTACGCCTCATCTTCTTCCACAAGTGCCTCCTCGGTCACAGAAAGCCTCTCGTGACGCTGGATTATTAGCACGGTTACAGGTGCACCTTTAAGTACCATTAAGTTTTGTGGCAGTTTGAGCAGATTATGTTTAAGCACGAGTATTAATCAAAGGAATTTAATCCTACTTTATCGAGCCTTAGGCTAAGATTGCATCACTAATTATGTCACTTTTTACAGTGACAATCCCACCTTCACTTGATTTTTTTTTCTTCTTTGGTTAGAAAAGCAAAGCAGCTGGTAAGAGCCCTTCCCTCTCGTTCACATTAGAGTGATTTTTATACGAAACGTCCCAGTTAGCCCTGCTGAGGTGGGGACGGGGTAGGCAACGTGGAGCCAGGGACAAGCAGAGAGAGGGAAACCACCTTTCCTGAGCCCTGGGAGCCTGTCACAGACGTGACCTCTGCTTTGGCCACCACCAAACACCCGGGCAGCTTGTCTCAGCCGCTGTTATTAACACATCCCCTGCAAGGACCTTCCAGTCCAAAGGCACTTCATGCATCTGCAATGGCTTTTTTCTTTTTAACTTTTGCCATTTCCAGCCTAGAAAAGAGATTTCCCTTCAGAAAGGTTTGCTGAAGCAGAGCTCTTTCCGAGCTGTAGGAGCTCTCTTGCCTCCGTCCTAGTGATAATCACAGTGCCCTTTCCTGCTTGAAGTTACTATGGTGACAGCTGAGCCGACCATGGGAGTCGTGCTGCTGTTCTTGTTGATAAAAATGGATATTTATCGGAAAGAGCAGACCCCATTTCTTATAAAATCAGAGACTTTTGCATTTAAAAGGATAATTTATACAGCAGATAATGCATTTTATAAACTGTTTCATAAAAGCTTATTTATAAACATATTATAATCAAAATATTTTAATGCTTTCTCCTTACTCACCATTGAGGTGATCTGCGAGGGGCAAAACTGATTAGCAGAGTCCATAATTCAATTGTAATTGTTACTTTTTCAAGAAAAATGGATGGGAATCAAAAATGAGATTTCCCTCATCTTATTTTCTCACTGTTTGGTACTTGCTCCCTCAAAGAATTTAGACCAATGAGCTATAAATTATATTAATTATTGTAGTCAGATAATTAAGCTGAGATAACACCAATACTTCATATACTGGACTCGTTTCTGGATTTCCTTATTCCTTTCATACATAACAACAGTAAAGAGGTATGAGACACAATAAGCTCAGGGATTTTGTAGTGTGGTGCTAACTATATTCTTAAATTAATAACAAGCCAATTTGTTTTTACATGTGAAAAATAATAACCTTCACAGAGCAGCTCTTCTGATATGGTGGGACCACAATGGTGCTAGCGTTAGCATTTAATTTGACATAAAATTCCACGGAAAAACTGAGAATCTACAAACTGCCCTATAGATATAGTTTTTAATTTCCTAGGTATTTAAGTATAACTTAGAAAATTTTGTGAACAACAGTTCCAGTGCTACCAAGATTATGCACGAAATTCCAAGAATTTTGATTTTGAAAAAATAAAAAGGTCACCTGCTCATGGGTTTGTGTGCCTGATCCGCAGCCACCTTAGTGCACAAGTGTGCAGTTGCGGAAACGTCGGAAACGTCGGGTGTTAACACGACATCCTGGGGACAAGAAGAGTCTCCTGTGCTGCGAGGATTAAGTCAAAAGCACAACTACAAATGAGACAGAGCAGCAGTAAAGGAGGGAGCTGCTGTGGAATTCCCATCCATACAAATAACTGGGGGTCTTTTCATTAAATTTAGCTTGGAAAAAAAAAGTTCTGCTTCCTGCACGCAAGGAGGAAATCCTAATATCAAACTGGGCACATACAGGCTTTCTCATTTAGAGATTGCAAAGTAATATGCAGGGGTAGGGAAGCATTACACCCCACTGTTTACAGGTAAGGAAACTGAGGCGTGAAATGACTAAGGCCTCCTTTAATTACTATGCAAATTAGATTTCTAAATACAGACCACGTGTCTAAACACCTGCAAGGATGGGTGTCCGAGTGGCTTGTCCAACTTTAAGATTAAAATTTCACACAATCTAAATTCTTCTATTGCACTAGTGAGCTAAAATTTAAATATAACATATAATGCAGGGAGAAGAAAGGGGTTTTAATTATACACTGAAGGAACTTACAGATATGAGATGTCCTGATCTGAAGAGGAGGGCTTCATGACTACAAACGTGCCACTTGGTGAAAGCAGTTATGCTGTCGATGGGACAGGGTATAAAGCTGCTTATCCTCCACAACTATGCTCCTGTAAACACACACTATAGATGGATAAACGTTATTATATCCTTCTTAAAAAGAGGAAAACTGCTGTTCTCATGACCTACAAAGCAGACGGCAAAACTGACATCTTTTTAACATCCTTTTTCCTCTGGGGTGACAAGATCTTACTCTTTTCATGCACAGTAAAATACACTGTGATACTTCCATTTATGTGTGATTCTGGATGCAACAAGGAAAATTCTATCCTAACTCTGCTAAAGCAACAAAACTCATAGCATTGCTGGATTTCAGGATCTTGCCTCTCAAATTCATTTGATCGCTATTCTTTATTGCCACCTACTTAGATAATAACATCAGACTGGACTTCTGAAAACACCTACCCTAACATTGCTTTATTTTTGAAGCTGCTAAAGCAATATGGGAATAACAGACTCGCTTTGCTTTGTCTCCACGCAGTGACAGTCCTTGCTGTTTTCCATGAGCTGCATGTCGACACAGACTTGTACACGCTCCTTTTTGGAGAGAGTGTCCTAAACGATGCTGTGGCCATCGTGCTGACGTAGTAAGTACATCCACCTCCATCCTTTACGTGCTGAAGTAATTCCAAGCTTTAACTGCTAATATAATGCTCTCTGTGCAAGTACAGATGTGGCGTATGGAATTCTAGAGTTATTCTTGGTTTGTTAATCACCAGAATCCAAATACCATTAATGGGAGCTGTATAGCCAAACTACAACTTCTGACTGATTTCTTTAGCATAGTAAAGAGTATATTCTGTAATTTTTTTCTGGATTTCTTTTCTCATGTAAGAAAAAATATTTAGACAAAATAATGCTGATTAGGCATTGAGGACAGGACCACTGTAAAACTGGACACAGAAGTTCTGAAGCAGCAAATATCTCATATCCTTCTTCTTTTTTGCAATCCGTTATTTTCCAAGATTAAAGCCATGAAGTAGTGCACTGTAGCCCAGTTTATCTTTCTCTGCTTATTAAATCTGTTAGAGCTTCAGCTGATAATATTACCTTAAATTTATATATAGCCTTTTCATTCTCAAGAAACCTCAAACAGATCACAAATGATGAGCCAGAATCACAAGCATATCCTGTCCTAAAAGCACACACGCTAACCTGATTAACGGGATCTCATTTTAACTCCTCTCTGCATGTATCACATGGAGCTTTGCTAGAAATACAAATAATCCTCTCAGAGAATCTTAATAGTTACATAACTTTGCAAAAACAATTTTGTTTCCCAAGATGCTTGAAGATATTTCACAGAAAGCACCGATTCATTGCTACCGATCTCCTTAAAATACCAAATAAATGATTCATGAGTTCCTTAAACTGAGATTTATTCTGTCCTTGAGGAAAACAGAGTTTATGTTCATCAAAAATGAGCTTTTTTTTTTTCTGAAATCCTATGGAGAAACTTCTAATAGTTTAGCCGCAACAAAAACAAAATTGATTCAAAATACAAAGAAATAATATTCCAATTAAATTTATATTCTGCAGTTATCAACCTGGTTACAATCACCTACACTAACCTCCTTGCACTGCTTTTAGAGCAGGGATAGCATTTCCAAATGCTGTCAAGTGTCTGAGCACAGCACTTGATGATTAGACACAGCCCGGCTGGCACGTTCGGTGCCTCTCGTTGGAATGTGACACTCGGCACAGCACCTAGGAGCTCCGAAAGTAAAATGCACAAAGGGAAATCTAGGAACAAGCACAAGCTGCAGGTAGAAGCAGCTGGTTGAAGTAGCACGCGTTGAAGTGGCTGTTAAACAGGAAAGAAGCACGTACGTGACAAAAGTCTGAGAATTTTTTCTCTTAGTTTCACCTGGCTTTATATAATAAGTACTTGGTCTTACATAATACAGGCTAACACTTTTAAAGTTCATTAAACTCCTCTTCCGCTAGTTCAAGGTTCCTAATGACCGTGTTACCGTTAAGCTACAAGCAACTCGGAGAGGCCCAGGACCTTACTTTACTGTACAGCTTGTGGCTGGAAAGCTCACTCATATAGTGTTTATATATTCAGTAGGATTGATGCCTTGGTTTCTACCACAGATTGAGTCATTTGTAGAGACTGAACAGAATATAGGGTGTCATCAGTTATACTTTAAATTCTAACATAAATAATAAGCTTTTGCACAAATGCAGTATGCCTGAAACCTAACATGACAGCCATTAACAACAACAGCATTTAGCTTACAAAAGGTCCAGCACACAGAAGCCTATTTTCTTAGCTGCAGATTTAACCTTTCTGCCATTCTT
The DNA here is from genome assembly GCA_003342815.1 of Eudromia elegans. Lineage (NCBI taxonomy): Eukaryota > Metazoa > Chordata > Aves > Tinamiformes > Tinamidae > Eudromia > Eudromia elegans. The sequence continues at coordinate 787,678 of PTEX01000175.1, forward strand.
TTTCCCCAAACCTCCTAAAGCTGCTCTTTGCTCAGCTTAGCCCCAGGGTGTGCCTGGCCATTCGCACTAGGATGCAACCCCTAGGGTGGCATTTCTCGTTCACGGATTTCAGAGCCAGGAACGTTTGTAGATATACATATAATAAATACAATAACTTGTGCAGTGACAAGCTTGTGAGTTCCAGAGCGTATTCTGAACACCTTAATTGAGAAACATGCCGGAAACTTCTGCTAGAGCTTCATGTGATACATTTGGATGAATATTAAGAATTTGCGGATACTGATGAAAAATGTGGAGATTAACGTCTTAATTCCCTTTCATTCCTTTTCTGCTGTTCTCTCTCCATATTGTCTCTTACTATTGAAGCAAAAATCTGCATCTAATTTGAGTGTATATGTTGTGGGTTTGCACTTTACATATTTTTTGCACATGTGCAGATAAATTTGATGAAGAAAGTGTGGAAGAAAGTACAGGAATAGCACTGAATAGTTGAGATGCAACTGGAAAGCAGCTGAATAGGTCATTAGCATTGAGATAGTATATTTAGCAGAGCTATTTAATCTTTCTCACGCTGAGTGCTCAGTGAATGTAGGATGTGGCAAGCAGTAATGAATACTGATACGTGTTCACTGCTAAGAGAAATTATCTATGAGAACATAGCACAAGAGATGTTTCCGTTGTAGAGAACGTCAGAAAGGTTTGTATCATCGTTATAGGAAAGGCAGGACTAGCAAACTATCCCTAAGGATGGCTCTCGGAGAGTCACTCAGAGCACTGCTCAGTCTCTGGGGGCAATGGAGGCATGCTTAGGTGGGAGGGAAGGAGAAGTCATTGAAGAGTCAAGCAGCGAGGGTGCCCTAATCCTGGCACTGCCTTCAAAGGAATGACCAACAGATCTCTCTCTCATTCCAGAAATTTACCATTATCGCTGTATCAGCTACCTAAGCGAGGAGGCTCATCACAGTGCACATTGTTCTACTTCCATGGACTTCATTAATGGATTCTGTACATGTCTTTTGGCTCAAGGGATCAAATCTACCCATAGCTCCCCAGAGATCAAACTTTTCTCAGTCATGTGTAGAATGCTCCCATCCTTCTAGCATCTAGGAGAACTATTCCTAAAACTGGGTGATAGAGTTTAACTCTGCATTTACTGATGATGCTTCTATTCTTCGGTAAAATATGTCATTGACTGGGCTGACTTTTTCAACATCTGTGCTGTTACAAGGGCATATTTTCATTTGTTCAGCTACCTAACAAGCTTCTGTGCATCAGTTCAAAGATTTACCAAGCTGTTTCTGATAATAAAGAAATTTCATTTTCCAAACTTCTGCAGCACTATTCTTCTCCAATAGCAGATATATTTCAAGTCCATTTTTTCACGGTCCAAGTAGGATATGACACAGTATCAGTGGTTGATAAATGATTTGTCTTTAGAAACCATACCCCTTTTTATGAGTTTAAAAGGCTTGAAATTTATGAGAAATAATTTATTGATTATGCATTTCATCTCGCTTATGTCTTCTCTCCTTCAGTCTACAGAGTGGACTTTATCCACTAGAGTAGGAGAAAGAATAAAGAACTTCCAATAAAAACAGCTTCATGGCTCCTCTTGAATCTTTCTAGGACAGATGTGTAGCAGTACATTTCGTATCGTAGCTTTTCTCTGCTCAACAACACTTATGTTCTAGTCTCACAGTACCGTATAAAATTTAATGTTGTGCTCAAGCCATTCTTTCTTGTCAGAAGTTTTTCTGAAACTTCTATGGAGCTTCCAAAAATAGCATGGCAAAGGTAACCGAGACAGACTTACTGGCATCCATTTGCAGGGGAAATAACTGAGAAGCCAGAGATCAAGTCAGTTTGTACTGGCATTCTCTAAGGTTGGTGTTTCTCACACAGGGAGCCCCGTAATTGCCCTAGGTAGTCAAGAGGAGAATTGCTTCTGTCGCGCTGGTGGTTCTTACTGGCAGAGGCAGTTGTGATGCTGCTAATTGGAATTCAGCTCAGACACCTTAGAAATATAAGACATTATTTTGATAAAATATACCTCAAATAATAGGGTCAGAAAAAATAATTAACACCATGGAGAGGAATAAAGTAGAATTTACTGCAAACCTGAAAGCAAGCAAAAATGCTGGATGGAAGCTCAGCCCAAACATTTCACTTACTGAACCAAAATGAATCTGGCTCCTATTCTCACTATTGTTAGAAGGAGCAGCTATTCAAACAGTCAAATAACAGAGTAACCAATAAAGTAATACAGCGAGGAGTTAATTGTGCAGGAAGTTAGTGAGTGATTTAGAAAGGTGGATGAGAAATTCTTTCTATCTATTATTTCTATAATAATGAAATTATGGTTGCCCATCTGCTCTTTTTACCTTTGAGGGAGGGTTTAGCCCCTGCTTATTATCTCGATGATAATTAGAGTTTCACGTCACTGACCATCTGGAACAGGAGATGTGAGCACTGGGAGATTGCCCAAACTCGCTATTATCCGAAACTTTAAAGGTCTTCTGTCCTAGAATAGAGGAAATCCCACACAGCGTGATAAACCTTCCTTGCTCCAGGAGCCTTTCTGCAGAGAACAATGTTGCATGGAAATCAGGGAAAACAGTGCTATGGAATTTCTTTTGCCCTTGTCATGGCTGAACTTTCTGTCTGAAAGTGGACTTGGGACGGAAAACTTTTCAGGAGTTAAAACCCTATATCTTCATTTCGTTTCATTCCTGATTAGATATTTCATATCCCGTTTTTAATATTGGTTCCACATTAAAAATTCTACTTAGCTTCTAGTTATTATATGCTAAAGGTCTTTCCAGCTATAAATTATCTAATTGGGTTCTGTTCTGTTTATGCAATTTATTTGAATAGGCAGCCCTAGTTGCAGTCTCTCTGGTAAGCTGGAACGGATTCCGGTGAGTGCTGTTATGGAGATTGCCCTCAGGGAGGTATGAAAATGTAACTTAGCTCCAATCAGCTGGGGACGTCTGTGCTCGTCACACCCAATCACACCAGACTAGCTGCAGGTATTTCTGCCCACTTACACACAACCCAACTGACAACATTTAAAAGTATGAAATGCAGGCTCGGAATTAAGAATTCTGCTTGCAAATCACATCTAAGAGGCAATTATTCAGCTACATTTTCAGTACAAATGACCAAATTGGCATCAAAGCTTCTTCGTTTCGAAGATTTCTATTGGGAGCTCTTCAGAACTGAAGTACGCCCTGGTGTGAGTCAGCTTGTTTTTTGAGCTCTTCCAGATGTTTTTTCTTATCCAAATAATCTTTCTCTAGTGAATAAGACAGATTTTCTGAGAGCAAAATACTCACATATAGAGTCAAATTTTACTTGCAGAGGCAACTTCCTTTTAGTTTAAAATTAAATTATTGATACTAATTTCCTTTACTAATTTCCAAAACCAAGCTCATTTCGCCCCCTCTGTATGGAGCTGCTGTACACAAGAATCTGACTGGCACTTGCAGTAGGTCAACCTATTTTTCAAGTATTCTTGGTGGAAAAGGCAGGAGAAAAGGAGCAGAAACTGGAAAGATGAAGAGAGCTTGCCATTTTATTTACTATGCACCCATCTACACTTACCCAGTGCTGAAATCTTTCCAGCAATACACCGTTGGAAGACTATGGCAATTTCAAAAAAATATAGGTTTTGTTAGGACAGTATAAACCCCAAGAAAATTCCTGTAGTCTTTGGAGGTTGTATTGTGATTACATGGAAGAGAGAAAGAATCAGTTCACACTGTGATAGAATGGCCTGCATATTTCCAGGGGCTACCCAGCACAAAGTTACAAAATGCCCAAAATAAACATTGTATAAGACGAGTTGGGAGGCAACTTCTGTAAACATTTTCATCAAACGTTAGGGCTTATTTTTAATGTGCAAAATCCTCCCTCAGTCCGTACCCAGGACATTACTCCTGTGCACATGGTTCACCGTTTGGATTTGGAACAACCCCCTTTGTTTTCCTACTTACTGCTTTGTGGAAGACAGGAAACGGGAGGAGCAGAGCCTGGTGCTGCTGGCCCGTTCTGAAGGCTGCTGAGGGAGCAGGGCTGAGCCCGGGGAGCAGCAGCTGCAGGGGGAAGCCACTCTTCAGTTTTAGAAGCCTAATTCAAACAAAGTCCTGGGAGAGGTTTAGCTGATGAAGTTTATCAGATCTCTGCTGAGTGTTTGTCAACCAGACATTTCTGAAACTTTAAGGAATTGCACCATTCTGGCACGTCTTCATGAAAAACATATGAGTAAGAATTATGTTGTTGTAAGGTTTTGGCCAAGACAGACAGAAATATATTTTCTCTCTACTGCAAGATGGCTCAATTTCTGCTGCAGAAATTTCAGGAAGATGAAAAAGCCTTCAATAAAAGTGCAGATGCAACATGGAAATATAGTCTAAATTGTGTCAGTTTGACAAAGTCATAAGCTGTAGAAAAATAAACACCCAAGTAAAGTCTGGGCCTTGCTTGGCCTGCTACACTACAAGCTAGACTGAAAAACAGCAAACATCCGGGCAGTTGTACAAGTGGCCTTGAGAGAGGACAGAGACGAAGCTCATCAGCTCCTCCTGCGTTTAGGGAAATGGGACTTACAAACATTTGCTGTAAAGACCATGGTAGCAAGGAATATGTTTATATGGCAGTTTACACAATAATTTATCCTTCGAAACTCCATTATTAAGGATTGAAACATTACTTCAAGCCCGTTAAACATCTTGGTTTAAAGGCCACTGAAGTAGGCTGTATCTTCTCAGTGTAGCACCCTTTCCTAGTGGCTGTTAGGACATGAGTTGGGACTTGTTGAATTACACCTTATTTGTAGCTCACTGCCAGGTGATTTTGTTTTAAAGTGCGAAGTTTAGCATTAAATATATAGCAGGGGTTCTAAAGAACTTTGGAGCTACAGAATGGTAAGATGAAAAGTAATACACAAGAGTTCGACTTGAAAATTCCCACCGTAGCTTGAATTTTCCTTCCCTTTTAACAGTTGTAGGGAACAAAATGCCAGCATACCCTCAAAAGGAAAGTGGAGAGAGCTTGAGCCCTACCTAGCTCCCCCGGGAACGTCACTGCCGTTGTCTGTGCAAGGCTGACCAGCCCGTGCAGCAAGTGAAGAGTCTTTCCCTGCGCTGAAATTTCACTCCATCCACTTGCTACTTTTGGATCAGTAACAGAGTCCTACAGCTCAGGGTACCTCCAAAACCCCATCGCCAGCCCCAGTATAGCAAGACAACAAAATATGCATTACCACCGCCAACACCAGAGCGTGCGGTTCACATCTGGATTTATTTTAGACTTTCTCCTGATACCAGCTGAATTTCTTGTCTGCACTCAGATACATTTTGAAAAATGAAAATCACCATGGCAACAGCTGCAACCATTTATTATAAAGCTATAGAAGTGGAACTAATATTTGTGAGAGAAGCTCTGTTATCGGGATAGTATTTCGCTCAGACAATAGCAGAGTCATATTTCCCTTGTCTTTTCTTTTTTCATTTTTTAAGAAGAATATAGAAAATATTTTCAATAACGAAATGTAGATAGGATTGAATAGCTCAGGCGATTATAGAGATTTTCTTCTTTAGATTACTGGCTCATCTCAAATCCCGATTAGCAAAAGCCAAGAATTATCATCTCTTTAGGAGAGGCATGAATATGCTTGACGGGTACCAAGGTCTGAAAATCTCACTTCATAAATAGTACGTAGGGAGTGAGCATCATCACTTGGGGAAAAAGGATGTGACCTGTCCTTGAAACCTTCCAGTGTTGAATGCACAGGAAAATCTCACGGGCAGTTGCAATACTAAACCAAAGTAGTTCAAGACTCCCTTCCTTTAACACTCCTTTAACTGTTTTCCCTATGAAAATGAGGCCAAAGAAAGAACTTTTGACCCAGAGCTCCAGGTCAGAACAGAGGAAGGTTCATCCCATATAGCCCAGGTACATCAGCAGTTCTCAAAGCATTAAACCCCTTTCAAAAATCTCTGCAAAAATCTGTGTGGAAAATCAACAAACTCTATTTCAGATAATGAAAACATACATGAAATGTTAAACTGTTTTCCTACTTAAGACTCCTCAGACTATGATGAAACACGGTTTGTAAGAGCAGCCTGTACAGTGACCCCATACCAAGTTGTGGCTCACATTTCTTCCTCTTTATTACCCAGAAAAGTGTCTTAGCTGCAAGTATCGGAGAGCACTGACATGGAAAAAAAAAGCTTCATATCGACTTTCAGACACCTTTCACTCCTGTTCATATGGGATTTAATCTCTTACAGAAAACATCCTGAAGTGAAAGAGCCCGAGGTTATTGACTGGCCACGGATGTGGCACCGCTCCCTGCTATTGACAGCTGAACATGCAACAGCTCCGGCTCCCAAAGCGTCCTTCTAAAAGGGGATTTAGCTGTGCCGGGGATGTAATATTGCAGTCACAAACAGTCGCTCTTCTTTTTCTGCAATAAGCTTTCAGATCTCCTAGCAGACCATACGTATTCATTCCTCCCTTACTAAATTCTACGCTTGCTTTGAACAAAGACTGTCATTTCATCCAGCCTCGCTAAACACTTTGTGCCATGGGCAGTTTAGCTCAGGGTGGCACCATAGAGTGAAAACAAAAGTAAAAACAAAACCCCTTGTGTGGTGTCTGAGAAAAATCTACTTGAAGCATATGTTTCATACCAGTTATTTGTAAGAGACTAAAATGTGGTAGCAATCACATAGATATTTTTCCCTTTCATTCATTCCCATTACCCCACTTAATGCTTTGAATTCTCTGTAAATTCCCCTGGTAGCCTATTCTTTCCTTTCTCTTTGACATCCACATATAAGCTTTACTTAAACACTTAAGTACCTTAAATCATGACATTTATACAGAATGTAGAGGCTTGGCAGATCAATGGTAAAAAACAGGATTGTTTCCTCTTTGACTGGTACTGAAGAGAGAAGACAAAAAGGAACGAGCCATTTGCCTCAAGATAGGGAGGACTGGGCACTCAGAGCTGGCTAGACATGAAAAAGTAAATATTAAATGGTTCTTAATGTGTAACATGCTGCTTTATTTGTGACAATATGGAAAAACTGTGTCAAGTCAGTGGAGTTACACTGGATGTTCATCAATAGATCAATAGACTTTGAGACAGTTTTTCATCTTGGGTGTTCAAGGAGAATGACACTAAATCACTGTCATTTAAAGCCATCTGCTCTGCTGTTCTAACACGTATCGCTCAGTGTAGGCAACCATCACACTGCATCATTTTACCAACAGGGAGCTAGAATTCAATTGCGATAGATAAGTGTCACACTTATTTGCAAGAGTGCGGGCACTGGAAAAGACGAGGGTAGCTGAACAACACCACTGTCCCAGCCTGCAGTCATACCAGCAATTTCAGTACAAGGGGGACAACTTAACACTACCTGTCCACCAGTAATCAGTAGACACCTTCCATGCCTGACCCATCAGCAACACTTTGTCAGGGTGCACAGAGGTTTTATCCGTGGGCACAGTAAGTCTCATAATATCACCTTGTGCCGTTTCAATACGGATAAAGCAGAGCTGTAGATGGATTAGGCCTCCAAGGGCATTTTAAACTCTTTGCCCTACACTCATAGAATATTTACAACTACATATGAATTCAATTCATGTATTTCAAAAGAGATATGTCATTTTCACTGAAAATCCCTATTTCAAGGCCATTGCTCATCACCCTGGACTTGTTTAAGAAGTGGAAGTAGAGATAGAGAATCTCCACCTTCTCTAGATCAATAAAACTCTCACTTCAAATAGATGGCTTTTAACATCACAGATTTCTTGGAAAATAGAGGAATAACTAGCTGGCAGAGAAAAAAAGACCTTTGAAGTATATATTAATATTTTATGAAATATATATTTGTTTTTGAAACAAACATTTTTATTATATGCAGGCACTATATTGTATACAGGCAAAATAACATTAACTCTTTACACTGGGATATCACTAAAAGGGAAGGTTCAAGCTTTCTGAGGAAGAAGTCACTAAGATGCCTTACCAGAGACCTGGCTCAGTCCCCCTGCTCTGCTCTAGGCCTCCCAAGTAACTTCAGATACTCGTGACTTAGAAACAAAAACCAAAGCACTGAGGTGCAATATAAAGGTGATGGGAGATAAAGATCTAGCCATATTTGAAGACTGTAAGTTCTATGCAGTATTTGATTATTAAGGAAATACAAATCCTTATGCTTAGAAGTTTAGATGGCTGGATCTAGCAGGATGAAAGACAGGAAGCAAATATGTCATGATAAAGTGAAGAGGGAGCAGAGTATAGTCCCAGTTAGAAGATAAGTCTCCACAGTATCGACCAAACCTTCTTCTAGAATTAAACCAAGTCTCGCTACTAGGAATGTCTTGCAACCAGGTTGTGATGGAACAAAAACCAGGGCATGATGAGCCAGGCCAGGGCGAGCCCAGTTGGGGATATTGGGGACAAGGGAAGCTGAACTGCTGAACGCTTGAGCAGTAACTCAGGAGCCCGGGGAGCTTTGTCGGCAGCTCTCACACACATCTAGAGGACTTGGTCTCTACCTGTTGGCCCCCAGCTGCTGTAGCCATTGCGAGGCTTTTCCTAGCCCCAAATCAGTCCTGCCTTGGTGTGTCCCATCTCTCTCCTCCCGCTTATCGGCATGCAAAACTACTCGTCTCTACTGTACCTTGGGTTGGCCTAGCATACTCCCATCCCCATCTCATCTCACCTGCTTTCATTTTTATAGGTCATCTACTGACTATTGCTGTGCGAGAGGGTAAAACTACATTGCTAAAAAGTGGTGTGGAAATAGGAGTTACTCTGTTCAATCTACTTCTCATCAAAGTCCATCTTTTCTGGTGCAGTGTAGTGGCCTGCCGGTATCTGGAGCATCACAGTTTTAGGGAAAAAATAACTTCCTCTTTCTTCTTAAAAACAACCTTGAATTCTGGCTATTTTATTCCTAGCCTATTTTATTTTTCTTAATTAGCAGCTGATGAAACACCAGGTGGTTCTGTAATTATTTATCACCTAAGGGAGATCACTCCTCATTCACAGAAGGTATTTTAAGGAATATTTGAGGTTTCTGTATTTTTAGGTATTAATTTTTATCTTTTTATAGAGTTCCAGTTCTCTTCTCTGCAGTATTATGTGGCACATGATACTGCAGCAAATGGGAAGGAGGCCACTGGGCCCTTTGGCCAAGCAAGTTGAAAGCTTGGCCTTTCCAAAGCTTTTTGTTTTAATATCGGTCGCATAAACCCAGGGAGAAAGGAAGGACTGAAATAGTTTACTTACTAGTCATTGCTAATTATTGATTCTAAATTGGTTTATTAATAATTTTCTGCTGTTTGCACATATTTTCCTTCTGGTGCTAGACTGTATTTTCTTCAGGATATTGCCTTTTACCAAGACTCATGTAAAACATGTACTGTATCACATTGGCTAAAAACCAATCAAAACCAATTATATTTTTTCCTATACTAATTCAACAAATAGACAACCTCCAATATTTAAAAACTAAACAGATATTCAAATTTGAAATCAATCCCTCACACAGTTTCTTAATGAGCAGAGATCAGCCCTTTCTATGTCAGTCAGGGAGGCCAGGCCAGCAGGAGCAGAGAGTTTCACCAGCACGTGGCTTGAACTGCTCTCTGCGAAGGAAGAAGACTGGAGGCACTCTGAGTTTAATTGTGATTATGTCCCGTGCTAAACTCTGAAATTTTGCTTTTATGTCAAACAATTGCCTTCACGAGAAGTACTGAGATAAAAAGGAAAAAAATCCTGTTCCATTAAACTACAATTTATACAGAAAAATTATCAGATAAATTAGCATGTATTTTAGACACTAGCGAGAGGTAAAAGGCAGCATTAATGAAGAAATATGTTCAGGAAAAGAAATCATAGATCCAATATAGAATAAGGCATAATGGAAAACAGAGCTAAATACACTTCGAGCTGCAAGCTATATATATCTCTATATATTAGCAGCTACAGCCTCTGCATACTTATTCAAGGCAACCACACAGTTGTTCTTCTGTCAAGACATGCCTAAAATGTTTAGATTTAGCCTTTTGGGTTAACTTAATGCAATACTTTCAACTCTAGCTAAACTGAACTCCTCCCTAGTTATATAAAATACACTTAGCAAGGTAGTGCATTAACATACAGTATCATAGCTGGCAGCAGTTTCTTTGAGAGAAAGCTATTCTCACTGCTGCCAGAATGTATGCAAGGTTTAATATAGCTCTATATTTCATGTGGGGGCTAAAAGAACAGAAGTTGTGTAGGCCGGAGATGACAAACATTTGGAGTCACTGGGGGCAAGAGAGGCAAAGAATTATAACCAGTCCCTAGTCTAAGACAAGCACACTTGAAAGAAGACTGAAAATCTAGACATCAACATGTTGTCAATTAGCATTGCTGCTAGGAACAATATTTTACATACTAGTATTAATAGCACTTTCCATTAAAAGATCATCTCACTTTTTCTTTGATCCTGCTAATCAGCCATGTCTAGAAATAACAGATTTTGGTATTAAGTAATTTCTCTTGTAAAAAATATTTGCTGCTCATGTTTAGTCTTCACCACATGCTTTTTGAATCCTTGTGCCTTTTTACAGACTAAAAGCATGAGAACCAGTTTCATGTCTCTTCATATTGATGCAGTGCTCTAAACGAGTACGACTATTTAGAACCTGCTTAGAAAATCCTCCGCACAGAACTGCATCTCTAAGCCCCAGCTCCAGATGGAAGATATCAGACTGCAGGGATCACATGTTCTTAATATGCAAGACCATAAAATATTCAACACATTTTAAAAATTCTGAATTTTTAATGTTTAAAATACCGACCATTTTGCAGCAATTCAGGCTACTTCCTGGAACTCAGTACCAAGCACAGTCCATTTTCCTTGACAGAAAACATAAAAGACCTTCAGCAACAGAACCACAAAAATTGGAAATGCGGCTCAATTAGCGTCCCGGATGTGTAAGGCTCCTGTGTATGTATTAATGTTTCAACAGCAAAAAGGCACACATACATGATATTGCTAGAATTCTAGCCAATAACTGACTTGTAGCAAATAGCAAGGCACATGCTCTAGATAATATTTAGGTTGATGGCCTCCCCTTTGGTGGCATAATTTCCAATAAAAAATACACTTGATGGCGGTATTCAGGAGGTAGGATACAGGACATGACCTCTGACAACTCCAGCAGTTTCCTTCTGTGGAAAAACATTTATTTTGTTTTCCAAAGGCCATGTATTCTTTAGCTGTTACGGTGCTCTCAGCGCCGTTCACGAGGGGTTGTGCCAAGAAGGGAACACCAGGAGTTTTCTGACAAGATAGCTGCTGGATCGGGGGCCTTCTCTGATTTGTGTCACCCATTTGAGCCTCAGCCAGAAAGCTCCACTTTTTATCAGGCCTGTTTGTGAATACATAACTGCTCTGAAGACATACGGTCAAAAAATAATTCAAAGTTATCTCTCTTTCCCTGCAGATTTCTTATACACCTACCACCTTTTAATATTTAGTTGGCCTGGAAACAGTATTCTTTACTGCACTCCTAGTATAAAAATGTTTACTGACTGGCAGCAAACTATTGATTTCAGGGTGATACCCTGCAAATACACTGGTTTTCCCCTAGTCTCTATTTGCTCTGCTTTCATACCTGCTGTCAGCGCAGAGAAGTTTGTTTTGCATTGGGAGCCCCTAAAAAAGCCTATCTTTAATTCTAGATTTCGATATCAGGACAATAGATTGAATTAATGATTCTCTTTTCCCTTCCCCATCCCTTTTTTTTTTTCAGCTCTATCTCCATTTACAGTCCCAAGGAGAATCCTAATGCATTTGATGCCGCTGCTTTCTTCCAGTCAGTGGGAAATTTTCTGGGGATCTTTGCTGGATCATTTGCCATGGGATCCTCTTACGCTGTTGTCACAGCTTTAATATCCTTTGTGATTTCTTCTCAGAGGGGAAAATCCGTGTACGTTGGAAAGGTTGTGTGGGAGGTGACACTGGCCAGCTCTGCTCCGAGCTTCGACGTCGGCACTGCGCACCCGGGGCCTCGCAAACACTCCTGCCGTGAGCCAAAAGGAATCTGATCTGTCCAATCCGCAAAAAAACCAAACATCTCTAGCTCCAAATCTTATGCAAATCTCTCTTTATCATTAGGCTAGACTGTTTGTACTGTTGGCTTGTTTGTAAATAATTACATTTGTGTACAAGCGTTTCGAGATTAAAACACAAATCGCGTATTTGTCTTATTTATGAGCTACAGATTAGCAGTATTTACACTTAATTACTACACTCTTACCTTACCACTGTACTATTTACGCTAAAACACAAGGCAAGCTGCACACCAAGCCTGTCAATTTACCATATGTAAATGGCAGACTTGTAGAATTTACCTGTTTAAACCCTGCGCAGGATTTTCATCTGTGATTGAAATAGCTCAGCAGCTTTGCAGGTTTCCTGAATTCAGCTTGCACAGATGGACACTGTGGGAGAGTTCTCCTTCTGCCATCAGTTTGGGGGCCGTTTTAGTTTACAAAATAGATGCTTTTTATTTTTCCTTAATTATCTTTCAGCACTTGACAAAATTCACAAAGCTGTGTGAATTCCCCATGCTGGAAACCGGTCTGTTTTTCCTCCTATCTTGGAGTGCCTTCTTATCAGCAGAAGCTGCTGGTCTTACAGGTAGGTGTTGCATTTTACTGAATAGAGAGAGCTTTTCAATACACTTCTAGTGGGAGAAAATGCCACTTTTTGGTATTGTGCACACACAGTTCAAGTGCATATTCGGGGACTGCTTTTTGGCATGTAAAAGGCCACAGAAGTTTAGATAAAAACTGTAAACGGATGGAATTTACCCGGGTAATATTTTATTGTAACCTATTAGTGTGATTTGAAGGTAAAAAACTTGGTAATAGCCTGATCATTTTAATGCTCTCAGTGCTGCCATTTCTGAAATCGAGTGCTCTAATTAGTGTCAGGGAAGTCATGAAAACTGCTAAATGGAGCGTTAGTGCAGCCCATTCCATTTCCTTGGCAAAACTGTTCAAGAACTAAGTTTAACTTTGGCATTAGTGTTGAAAAGTCTTCAAGGCCAAAGGAGCTGAGCGAAATCTTGGCCTCTCCAAAGCCCACAGATACATTTCTGCTGACTTTGATGGAGCCCTCGTGCTATCTTTTTTTCTCATATTAGCCACACATCTCCCTCTTCAGCCGTCTTTGCCTTCTGTAGTGTGTAATTATGTGTCCTACTTCATGCTGCAATCTTTAGCACAGTGAAATAACAAGAGTGAGGCATGAGATGAACCGAAGGGTCATATTCTGTCACATGGAGAAAATCAGACATTAGCTGGAGTAAAGCTCCATTTGTTGTCTTTATGCTTAATGGCTCTTTATAACATCACCCAGTTCTTTGCCTGCTGCAAAGGATGGTTGCTGAACACTTGCCTTCAAACAGAGGCAGTGATTTCCCAAGCCAATGACTTCCATTTAGAATACCTGCCAGCTAAGAACCAGGATGCAATATTTCATCCAGGAACAAACATAAAATAGGTAAATGATATATTATATCCAAAAAGTGTGTCTGGAAGGAGACACTAATACATCCTCTGTGTGCTTCTGGTACCAGAGGTAATTTCCATTTCCTGGGACAAGGAACAGGCTGCCTATCCAGACAAAAATAATCAGTGTATATGTGTGCTACAGACACTGTAGCCTCTCTCATTATTCACGCTGAGGAGCGTTCCCTTCTTTCCCGTAACAGTGTCTATCTGAAGCAGAAGACTCAATTACGGAGCAGAATGGTTGTTTCTCATTGTCACCATGGAAAGCTACTTTAAATGGCCAAAGAGAGTGGTAAACAGTCAAGAACCAATTAAAGGAAAAAAGAAAAGAAAATTGCAGGGAAATTAAGCTATTTTTTGTATATAAGGAATTAATATAGACATATTAAAGGAGGAGTGTTCTGCCCACACACAAATTTCAAGCAAAACACATCAAGCCAGTTTAGGTCTGTCATTACTTTTTTTCAAAGTACATTTTTTTTCCTAAGTACATTCTGAGTAGAACTTCAAAGGATTAACGTTAAACATTAATATTTCCCTGTAGCTATTAAATAATGCAACTGCAAAATAATTCCTAAAGCCTTTTTTTTCCTAATAGTGAAATATGTCAGACCTGTAATGTGTTTTGTGTACATGCAGTAAGTGATAGAGCTCACTATTTAGCTTTTGGTTTGGGAGGATGTGTTGTTGTTGTTTAATGAAATATAAAAGGATACTAGTACAGATCCATATTTTACAAACTAAGTCATTCCCCTACCTCAAGACATCCCATGCTAAGGCACAATGTATGGGCCAGATCTTGGCTGAGGAAGGGGTATAGTCAAACTAGGAAATCAATATAAAAATTCGGGATAAGAACACAATTATTGTTATAATAATAACTGTAAATTATAAATTAATGTGATAGATATTAATAATACAGCTATCACTTCAGGCTGTGATATATGCATGATAAATTGATTCTTATACAGTATAATCTAATTTGTGCACATTATAATTTGTCCCAGAGTGACAGTCCTTCCTGACTGCTGAGCAAAGTTTCCATAAGAGAATGCAAGGTCAGTGTTAGCACACCGGCACTAAGTTGCCAAACTGCATTGCAGAATATTTACTAGTAGGTAAAGGGAAAAAATCCTAATTAAAATAAAGCAATTGTCCAAATAAAAGAGGATAGTACAACTCGCAATATCATGGTCTTGCTGTTACTAATTGCTTGTTCTTTATTGCACGTCACTCAGGTCTCTCACTACCTATGGTTCATGATTACCTAGCAGCCACAAAAGCATTTTATAATAATATCTGAATTTAACAGTCAATATAAAAAACACTAGACTAGGCATCACGACGACTCGTGTAAAAGACAGTGGATCAGATAATGCTGTCTCCCATGCTGTTACTGAGGCGGCAGCTAGTGAAAGTTACCACCTGGCCATATCTTTTTAACAGAAATTTCATTGCATATTCTTAATGCTGCTAATTAGCCATGAGAATAATTGTCAGCGTAGACATGCCCCAGGTTTGCAGAAAACAAACCAGAGCTTTCTTCCTGCATGGACATTTACATTGGGGCCCTGGTGGACACTTTTTATTTTCTATTTCCTTCTCATTTTCTTGCCTCCAGGGAAATTGCAGTTCCCGTTTTCCCTGCTACTTTAATTATAACCCCGCGTTGCAATCTTGTTACTCAACAGTCCTAATGAGTTAGAAACAATGCCAGGGCTGAGGAAGAAGTATGCAATAATAATAATAATAATAATAAATAAATAAATAAATAAATAAATAATAATAAATAAGTACTACTACAAGATGACGCTATTCTGCTCCTGCTGGCCTTGCAGGGGCTGGGAACACGACTGCTGGCGGCAGCCACGGCCCTGGGCTGTGCTTTTGGGGCTGCGCATGCTCGAGGGCTTTCTGCTCTTGCCCTCGCTCAGCACCAAGAGCTTGCAAACCACTCACATAGGAAAAACCACCGTGATTTCTCCCCGTCCTGCTCAGTTGCTGCCAGAATACGTCTGTAGTTTGCAGTTCTTTCCATGACAGGTAGGTTATAATCTTGGTTAACTGTCCATCAGGCTGTGACCGGGTGTTGCCATGTCTTAATTCAGACAGGCTGTACTACACACTCGGCACAGACACGCAGGAGCAGAGAAGTGTGAGGGAGAGTTAGCAGATACCAAACCCCTATGATTTCTTGAAAACTAAAAAAAAAAAAAATCTAGATTGTTTGCAATAAGCTCTTAAAACATACAGGAGACATATATGAAAGATGCATTCCTTTGGTACAAAATGCCTTTAACGCCGTCTAATGGGCTCTTTTATGCAGCCCTCTGACCAAGCTAGGGCAGACGGCGCCCGTGGCCTCTCCTCACTGCTCACCACGGCTCTGCTCTGCGTTGCAGGCATCGTCGCGGTCCTGTTCTGTGGTGTCACCCAGGCCCACTACACCTACAACAACCTGTCGCCAGGCTCCAAACTGAGAACCAAGCAGGTAGGCATGGAAACACCTGACAACTGGTTCCCTCGGATGGTGCAATGAAGGAAAACATTTGCAGTTTTCTGGGTAAACAGATATAATAATCTCTCCTTCCCAAGTGACATGAAATGTCAATCTAGGAGGTGAAAGTTAAGAAGGTGATAATTTATATCATTTCTGTACAAAAATGCTGCAAAATTAAGAAAAAAAGAGCTCCGCTAAATTCGAAGGAAATGGTCTGAGAGATCAGACCCATATGGGCTGCAAATGGGCTCCACAAACTCCTCAAGGCAGCCCACAGCGTGGAGCAATGAAATAATTTCATTTGTGCCTCACTGAAAGTCTGAAACATTAAAAATCAAGGAGTTTTTTTTTAATTTCCTTTAAAGTTTGGAGACGAGAAAAGTTTAGTTTTCTGCTTTTAACTAATACAGATGAGTACTGTAGTTATAAATGTTTTGGAAAACAGAGTCTGTTTCAGTACGAGAACTGTGACATTGCAGTGCTGAAAACACGTGTCAGCACAAGAAATAACCTTATGTTACCTAGTCACTACCTGGCGCCTGCGAGTCATCATTTAAATGCAAAATTTTCCTCCCTCATACATCCCAAGAACCCCAGGTGACAGAAAATCTGTCTCCTAGAGCAAAATGGGAACGTGTGCTCCAAGATTTTCATGATAAAATCTACCTTTTCTGCAAGTCCTCAGTCAAACGTATTTCAGATAATTGAAGATTTTATGTCCAAAATTCTGAAATTTCTTGCGCATTTAAATTTGTTTCCATTAAAAACAAGACAAAAAGTGCTGAGCTCCACTGTCAGCCTCCCAAAGGTTTTCAGTGAAAAGTTTCTGGTTGAACTCCGAGACGGAAACGCCAGCCAGGGAACAGCAGCTCCTCCGCCCCGCTGCCCTTCATCCCAGTGAAGGCAGGGGCTTTGCTGAAGTGTCCCAGGCAGGGGTAGGGACCCTGAGCCCTCTATGGGAAGGGTATGACAGGTATATCGACTGCAGAATTGTGTCTGTTTTGCAGAAATGCTGAATTTCTGCAAAAAAAAATTCCACCCTTTCATATAGCCATTACGATTTGCATACAGGACTCTATCAGGCACACATCTGCATGACTTAGTAACATATAGGCAAAGTTACTGTATTTCTGAATTTACTATAGAATTACAAGAGTAATTTGTAAGTAGTAATTAAGCAGAGAGAGAGAGAGAGAGAAAGGCTGTGGTATTTTTAATTACATACAAATCTTTTCAACTACAGAATTAATTAACATTTAATTTAAATGCAAGTGACTTCTTTGTTCTTATTCTGTCGTTTGCTTCCTGCCATTCAAACATTCATAATAAATAGCAAAAATAAACTGAATCTAACCTTACACACATTCAAAAAGCATTCTATATTTTCCTACTGCCTTAACTTTCATGCACCTCTTCTATTCTGTTTTTCCTTTCCCCCATAAAATCTGGTCTCCTTTATGATATGGATCAAAAATTGTTTCCAAGTTACTTTGAATTGTTCTGATTTATTTCCTAATCCATAGATTACCCTTTCACACGCAGCTGTTTCAGGGAGATCTGCACTGCCTCTTGAAGCAAAATCCACCAAGCCATACGCTTGGCATTCTCATAATCCTATATGACTTCATTTCATTTTAAAGGAATATTGTTGCTCATTCTGATTCTAAAACAAAGACAGCTTTGCTTAAGTTAAGGCCAGCAAGAACCATGAAATCAGATTTAAAGCTAAGAGGACATTGTGAAATTGTCACTTATCTTTAATTATTTTTCTTTACCAGCCATTAAAATTTCATAATTGATAATAAAATTCTGTATACAATACAGTGATAGTAATGGGATTTACTGACCGTTATGTCAAGCTCTCTATTTCTCATAAATCCTTATCATTTCTCCTACGAGAATATGTAAGTAAAAAGGAGTTCTGTAAGATTTTCTTTAGATATTGTATAGAATGAAAACTTAGCTAAGGTTCTTAAATGGAAATTTCTCTATTGAAAGATGCCATAAGAATATTAGTTCTCATATATCCTCTATCATCTATCCTATCACCATTATGCAATTCAAGAAAAAGAGATATGACATTTCAGGCACCTGAAGCTTAGAGAATCTGAAACTCTGAAGTAATACAAGTCTTGTCACAAATGGCAGATTACTTCAATACTGCCAGAAGGAAAAAAGATTAAAGAGAAGGAAGATCTTGCAGAAATTTCACTCAATCCAGTTATACAAATATTTACTAAATACTTATATGTGTTCCCTCTCTGTGTTATTGTTTGTTTCTAGCATGAATAGGGATGTTTTATAGTAAAATTCTCAAGGCCTCCTCATTTTACTATGGTCACAGTGATTTTAGCATTAAATTTGCCACTGCCTTCCGTGGTGAGAAGGTTAGGGCAACAAAGTCTTCCTGAGATTGCTATATTTAAAATTTAATTTATCCAGTATATCTTCAGTGGAGATGAAGACATAACTGCTAAGACCTGATTGAAAGCTACTAGCTCCTGTGCATTATTTACAGAGACAAGTGTAACCTCAAGTGACGCTGCAGGCAAGCAGCAGTTGCTTCCCACGCTCGGCACGTTATAGTCCATCATTTCCACGGAGCCCTTCAGCTGGGCTGGGCTGCTCAGCATGCGCCTGGATAAGCAGAGGAGAAGCCACTGGCTTGTTGAAACGGACGGACTCTAAACCCCTAGAGGTCCTGCTGTTTATGGGGCTTAGAGCAAGGCATAGCTCCAAGGCATGCAACCTGTAGGAATTTATGCCTAACGACGCCAACTGCTTTCTATTATCAGACGTTAGATCACTTAATGATAATTAGTTTACGCTTCTGGGGAAAAAAGACCACAAAATATCAGGATTTAATGGCACTTAAGATTCTCCCTCTTGATTTTTAAATATTAGACACTATTCCTAGACTTAGACTCTACATATGGCAAATTGTCTTTATTAATTAGCAAAGCAGCAACCACCATAACATACAGGCCCATAATTTGGGCCCTTCCGCTATGATTAACTGTCTGCAGCTGTTGTGATTTGCCCAGGATCTCTACTCAAGAAAAACGGCACTGCAAGAGATCGATTTTCTCCACATAAATGATTGTCAGAGAGAAAGCCTGAGATAAAAGAAAGTTATCTGTGAAACAAGACCCCCATAAGTATTGTGCAGGAGGAATCTGTTTTCCAGCACAGTTATAGGACCTTTAGGAGAATTTCTTACTGGAATCTTTCATTGGCCTCTGGAACTAACTGAGTACCACTGGTTGAAAATGGTACTCAGCCTGTACCAAAGTACTTAATACTGTTTCTAATACAAGCTGAAAA
The DNA here is from genome assembly GCA_003342815.1 of Eudromia elegans. Classification (NCBI taxonomy): domain Eukaryota; kingdom Metazoa; phylum Chordata; class Aves; order Tinamiformes; family Tinamidae; genus Eudromia; species Eudromia elegans. The sequence continues at coordinate 807,096 of PTEX01000175.1, forward strand.
TTCTACTTAACTAAAACTTAGCACTCAGGCCTAGCATTCTCACAGAGTATATATTAAACCTGTCAAGATCCTTGACCACAGGCTCCAACAGAGTGTGAATTCCTAGCTAACATGAAACAGGTTGCAAGCACTTTGTTCCTTTAAATGGGGACTAAAAGTTTGCTCTGATAAATACCACCCTCTTCTATTTCATGATTTCCTTTCAACGAGTGAACACAAAAAGAACTAATTTCCAGCCTCCTTGAATGCACCAACGTTCTCAAAAGCAATAAATGCTGGGATTGAGGCACTGTTCCTGAGGAAAGAGTGCAGGTGACCAAATCACAGCAGTCAGTACAGAGGCCTGAACAAGCAGCTTCTTCTCATAAAAGAACAAGAAAATAAAATGGGATCTTGGGACAATTTGTCCCCAGTAGATCAGTGTTAGTACATTTTTGTTCGTTTTGTAGCCAGCCACTTTGGAAACAAGCTGCACTACAAAGGAAGCCCATGTTTTGGTGAGACAAGGTCTATATCAAAGCCCTCATTCTGCAGCCATTCAGTGTGAGCTGAGGCCAGCAGCCTGTCCACTTCCCCCTCTGCAGACCCAGCCAAGCCTGGAAATACAGACAGACCTATGCTGCTTTTAGCCCCAGGTTATTAAGGGCAGGCATCTGAAACTGCAGGCAGGAATTTCCAAAACCCAAGATGCCAAATTTATATAGAAATCAATAGCAGTCGCAGAATTAGACCCTTTGAGAAGTGCTATATACTCACTTCTCTTTAAGCATCAGCTCTCAGTGCATCCATAGCCCCATTCCCTGCAGAGAAGTAGCCCCTTCACCCTCGTCCTATAATTTCTCTCCCGAGTTCCAAGTGGACCTGCTGGGGCTGGGGCTCCCAAAGCCGCCTCCTCCTGGCTGCCCCTTCAGAGCCCGCTAACTCAGTGCAGCCCTATGGGATTCGAGGGCCAAGGTGCCGGTGGAAACAGGTTGCTCTGCTTTATAGATTGCCTCCTTAGCTGCCATTAAACACGCACCACGTGCGTAACGCTTGCAGTAATTATTACGTTTGGAATGCATTGGAATGAACAGGAAGCACACAGTGAATTCCAGAACTCTACACAGTTATTTTCTGTATTTACCAGAAAACGCTGGAGCTTGGGAATACGCCAGACGCATTGTTTGACCAGATGCACCGTAAGATCGCACGGAACCCCATAGAACAGGATAATGCTGCAGAGAGAGCCAAAGCTGCTTACTGTGCAGGGCCGGCAGGGAGAGCCACAATAGCACACGGAATTCGTGATTTCTGCAAAAGCAATTACACTACCACATCATTCAGCCTCAATTTCCTAGCAAAATGACTCATTATCTGACTGATGTTCCTGATTACTAAACCATGCTAAAAGAATGTTCATCTGCAGTCTTTTACATGGGGTTCCCTTTAAAATTCTGTGGAAATGCTTCCTTTTTTATTTTTTAAGTTGTGTGCTGCCAGGTGGATGAAACAGAAAAAAAAGCCCCATAATTTTAAAATCCTTCGTTTTTTACAGGAAGGAAGAAGAATCACTGTTGTATCAGAAATACTGCTATACTCAAAATAACATGAAAAATACTGGGTGACCCCAAACAGAAACCTGTCCCCAGTGTTTTGGTGTGTCCATGCAAAGAGCCAGCCTCTTCCCTTAACCCTGATTATAGGACAACCCCATCATCCTCCACACTTCTCATTTTCTGTCCAAACGGATCATTGGTTCCTGAACACATCCCACGTTAAGAGGCAGGGAAGCTGATTAAGGATCATCCTGAAAACAAACAAACAAGCCCAAGCCACCACCCCAAACTCCGCTGTGTAAAAGCAGATTAGTGGTCCCACTATTCCATATATCCAGCTAAAGAAATTCTAAATCATACTGCAAAATATCAATAGAGGATAACATTCTGCTAGGGTAGAGTAGTTAAGAGTTGTCTTGGGAACAATAAGTCTTTAGGAATAATAAATGGAATTCAGCGTAGTCAGGATCTCCTGGCATTCAACACCAGCTAGAGCACAAGCAGTTCGTGGACTGTGCACTCTCCCTAGGCTAGACCAGGCTGAGGTCTTGGGTCCTTTACCCTCAAAACATCTTTTAACAGCCTTACAACAAAACAGCACATATATGGAAGACCCTATACAAATATCCGCCCCACAGAAAGTAGAGTGGTTTTGTAGGTATCTTTTTATCTTAGAATAAGCACTGAATAAAAGCAAAGCAGCATGTCATCAGAAAAACCTAAGCAAATACTTCCCCAGTTTTCTACATTGAGATGAAAGTGACTGTTTTGTGGTTCTTAAAGCTCTTCTAAGGTTTTTCACAGAAAAAAAAGACTGTAAAAAGAGATACCAATATGAGTGAATCAACCCTGCAACACAACAAACTCTGTAGAACAAATTCAGAGAGCGCAAACAGATGTTGTCCTGAAGTCTACTGGCTTTGTAATGGGATGGAAAACTTACAATAGTGAGCAACAGATAATTTCTTATAGCCTTGCTTCTTGCCAGAAAACATGCAATTTGACTTAAAAGTCAACATAGACTTCATTTTCTCTGATAGACCAAAGGGTCTCATATTGTACTAGCTCCTAATATTTCAAAGACTGAGTGAATTTCTTTCAAACCCCCAAAACCAGCATGGAAGGAAAATTGTTTTTTGAACTTGCTTGAAGAATTAATGTTAGAGAATATGTCCTCTCAGCATATTGAAACAGAATAAATTGTATTTGTCCTCCCTAGAAATTGAATTGAGAGCTTGAGGTTAGGGATGTGATGGCAAGTAATGCAAAAAAAAAACACTTGGAATAGATGAAAAGAGGAAGATGAGAGTGATTTGGTGCTTTTTTTTCTTGAAGCCTCAGCAGAAACACCTCTAATTCTAACACAAACAAGAAACACAAAGATAAATATATATTATTTCATTGAAACTTCACAGACAACTGGATTACATCAATAACAGTACTACTCTTCTTTTACCAGAAGGAGATTTTAAAAGCGCTTAAAATATTTTAAACTGTCAAGGTCTTCGTTGTTAACTCTGTGGGGCAAAACGTGCTGAAACTGGCTCTAGCAAAAGAGGTAACCCCTCGACCGGCGGCATTCCTGCATGTTGCTCACAAAATCAATGCAATTAGAGAGGGCTTGCAGGTAGATACGGATGACTTCCCTTAATTAAATTAACTGAAAGAACAGAACAGCACAGTATTGTTCAGATCAGTTAGCGAATAAAAGTTGGAGAGTTTTCCTAAAAAGAAGTTTTTGAAGTGAAGTGAGGTGAAAGACTGCTATGGAAAAATGCTGGGACTACACATTACATTTTTCTTCTTCCCAACCACAAGGAGACCGTGGTATAAAATATGCTTATTTTCTCATTTTGACTGTATTTTTACTGCAGCAGAAACTGCAACTTAGTGTGTTGCATCTTGCAGGTGCTTTATTTACTTAAGCCAGATAGTCTCCCTAACACTCAGTGAGACCTTAAGTGTTTCTATAATAATGGAACAACGTGAGAAATCCCTTTGGGGCAGCTTGTTTCCCTATCTGGCCTGATTCTACCTGTGGGGCAGAGGGAGAGAAAGATAGAGAAGAAAAAAATAAAAAATGCTTTCTTTTTCTTGCTCAAAAGGTAAAAGTGATAGTTTTTATACTGTATGTGTCACTTAATTGCATAAGATAAAACCTAGTGGTTACAGCGCGGATCAAGCTGTAGGTAACTCACATTTATTCTGTCCTCTGCCTGTATGAACTGATCTGCAAGTGACATTTCCCATAGGAATGACCCAACTTCAAACTGATTTTTTTGCACATCTGTCTTAGTAGTTACCAAGTTAAGAATAACATAAAGCCTCTCAATATTTGGTCAAGGAAGAGTTTTTACATAAATATTATATGCATTTAAATAGGCATTTTTAATAACAATCTTTTAAAATATTTACTCTTTAAGATAAATAAAATAGCAAATATCAGTAACTCACAGAGCTAACACCTAAATTAAATGCACGGGTTGTTTCTGCATTAATCCTACAGTAATTACTACTAAAAAAACCAAGTATCTGACAAAACTTTACCCTGAGATGTGTTAAAATTACTTCAGAGTTATACTAGTGATTCATTAGAGCTTTCACTTTAAAACCTTTAATAGATTCATAGACTTTGTGAAGAGGTAGAAAGGGCAGACTAGAATTATCATTTGTAGAATTTGAGAATTCTAGGCTTAATATTAAAAAAGTGTTATTACTCCTGTATATTGAAGTGGTTTCTAGTATAATTTGCTGGTAGCCATAGGAAAACTAGTGGTTGAACATGAGGGCTTGAGTCAACTTCATACACTAAAAAGAGGTTAGTTAGGGGCTCTCACAGGAGCCCTTTGCAATAAATGGGTTTGTTCTCGTGAGAGTTAAGCTACACACCACTGACAGTTAGATGGGAGGCTTAATGGAGTATTTCCATGAGCTCTGTATAACTGTTGAACAAAACACAGAAATTTGCTAAATCAAACACATGCTGAATACATGGATGAAAACGGTGAAGGAACTGGAAGTCCTGGGAAATCTGGAGGAGAGTGGATGAGTTTTACATTATGTCTACCAGCACTGTCTTCCAGGGAAAGGTGCTTAGGTAGAGTTTTATTTGTGACAATAGCTAGTTTTGAAGCTAGCATTTTGGAGCATTTGACATTTTTAATATGTCTTTTAAATAAGGGTGAGAAATTTGACAGGCTGCACTTCATGAATAAATGCAGCATATGAGTAATAAGCATTTAAAAAAAGAGAGAGAGGGGATGCAGAAGACGTGAATGAATGAGGCCGACAGGCTGGTCTGGAGAGGAGCGCCTCATCAGAGACCAAGTCAGGACTGTGACTGCAATAGGAAAGAGGCTCTTCTGAATGGACACTTGAAATAGAACCTGGGTTTCTGCAATACAAAGGAAACAAACTGGTTTGGATTTAATCTTCTAGCAAGTGGGCAGTATTCTGATACTGGAAGATCAAAATACTAAGTAATTAGAGATAAGGAAGAGGAAAAAAAAGGAGGAAGGAGGTAAAAGAAAAAAAAAGCATAGTTCAGCAGCTCTATTCACAGAAAAAGAATACAATTACAGTGTTGCATGTATTTAATACCGATGACAAAGCTAGAAAATGTCACATATACTTTAAAGCAAACTAAAAAGCCTGTGCTGCTTGCACTGAAAATACTGGCCCTCTAAGCAAAGCACTCGTGTTGATGGGAACACGCAGACAGGAATCAAGCGTTTATAACTGCATCTGTAGGGCACACAAAAAGGCTGCATCCTGACCAGCCTGCCGGGGGCAAGGGGTGAGAGGTCTAAAAGCAGCAGTGTCACCAAAACACTTCAGGGAAGAGTCAAGAGCTTGCATTTGCTCTTGAAGACTGCCAAGAAAAAGCATGCAACAAAAGGCATGATATAGCAAGATCTATTTTTCTCCAAAAATATAGGTCATTAAACAGCTTGGACAAAAGAAAAAAAAAATGTAGCTCCAGATTTCTAAAACTGAAACAAAAATAGGCATATTTTACATTTAAGTATTGAAAGAGATTTTGTAGCTGAAGAGTGAAACATCATTCAGTTTTTAAAACTATAGAACACCTTTATCTTACCCCAACAGATCCAAGTATGCATCGTTCCTTATAGCAGTGCCCTTTCCTCAAAACAGATTAATATAGCACATATAAACATACTTCTGCGTGTGCATACATATACATATAAAAAATTATGTCCTGATATTCCTGACAGACTGTTCAAATCACTAAGAAAACATGTCACATTCCAGCAAAGAGGTGGGATTGTGTTTGCTCCCAGAATGGAAACACAAAGAGTTATCAGAGTGATGGTTATGGGTCAGCGATGCCATAATTTGAATCTGGTTTGACTTCTGTTTTCTCTCATTATAAAATTTAAGTCTTCTAAAACACAAAGGTTTCCTGTGTGTTCTACATTTTGCTCTTCACCAATGCAATACATGACAAGGACCATGAAGGGTGCTGGGGAGAAGTGAGGGTGCTGCTGTGGGGCCCAAAGTATCTGAAATTTGCTCTAAATAATGTTTCTGACAGCTCTCATTTTTCCTTTGTTAGATCTTAGTGACTGTTATTGGGTATTTTTAGCACAAATATATTACAAAAAATACATAAGCCCCTTTGAAGATGAAGAAAAATATCTCCATAGTAACATTCCTCATAGAGCAATTTATGACTGGAGATGGACTAAACAAAATTAGGCCCTAATTCTCCATTAGGACTTGTTAGCACAGACTCCTGAGCCCAGAAGTGCCTTGAGAAGAGGAAAGTCTTTCTCTTCGCCCTTCTGTAGTTACTTGGTAGCAATGATTGATTTTCTTCCAGGTGCGACTAGTATGAAAATTTAGGTTTTATATTGCTCTTTATATAATCATCTACAAATGCAATCAAGACCATCCCTTCAAGGCAAATGGATGTTTTGGTTTTAGTTGTTTTATTCACAGAAGCCCTTTCGTAATGGCATAGCCTAGGCACACTTTGTAATATGTTTAAATGGTATTTAAATGGATTCATTTGAAATCTATTTAGTACAATAAGAATTGTCTGCAGGATTATTAAATATGTATATACACATGCACTTTAAAGGCACAGATTTGTAAAAAATCCAGTGGGGAAAATGTTTCCTCTCTGGCAGAAGCACATACCCATCACTACCTTGTGGTAACTTACTTGTGTAATCAGGATCTGATCCACATGCCAGACTCATCTGTATAAACACGAGTGAAGTTCAGTTCATCCCTCAGCTTCCTTGCAATTTGCATTGAGGCTCGTGTAACTTATTTGCTCTCCCTGTGTTTTACCAGTTATCTGTGTCAAGCTTTCAACTGCAAAGAGGGAAAAACATGCAAACAATGATTTAAAAGCTAAAAGCAATACCAAAGACCCCACATACGCTGTATAATAAACTGAATAGTTTTAAAATCTGTTTTTAAAATAGATAAGATCTCAGTTTAACTAAACAGTTCTACATTCCAAGCTGATAGCTTTGATTAACTATGTGATGAACGGAAGTTAGTTCCAGGCACGAGACATAACTCTGTTCTTTCTGTCTTGTTCAAGTTGTTCGAGTTCATGAATTTTCTGGCCGAGAATGTCATCTTCTGCTACATGGGACTCGCGCTATTCACGTTCCAAAATCATATCTTCAATGCACTGTTTATATTTGGTGCATTTGTATCCTTTGCTTCAAATAACCATGCATGTATATGTGCTGTCATATGTATTTATGAAGGCGTGCTCTCTGCGTGCAAAATTGAATGAGAAAATCCATCAGTTTCTTAAATAGTAAAAATAATTCTCTGTCAGGTCTGAAGACAACCGTCTCCGTTACATGCGTGTCAACCCCCAGCTCAGTGCATGGGAGTCTCTTGGCTGGTTTTTTGCAGATACACTGACCAGCAAATAGCTTTAAACCCCAGGTGAATTCCTGCCACTGGCCTTGCTGTTGTTTTGAGGTGGGAAACTGGGACGTGTTGGGGGCACATCTGTGTGGACATCTGCAGGCACGGAACATCTTTTTGCCTGTCCAGAGCCAGAGCAGCTCCACAAACCGCTGAGCTGCCTCAAATAGGTACGTGCTGTAAGCAGAGCTCTCCCAGAGCAACCCCAACGTTATTAAGTCCTTAAGAAGCAAACAGTCCTGCACTGTGCAAAGCTTACCTGCTTTGTATTCCATATCTCTAGTGTATAGTGGAATTATTTATGTCATCCAGAGTGCCTCAGAGATGGGTAGGAAACAGAGACTGTGTCTAGTTCTGCCAGGTTTTCTCAGCGTAGCCTGTTGCTTGCTCGTACAGGGGTATCATTTGTATTTTTCTGACAGTTCACACTGATTTTTTCTTTTTTTTTGGCTCAGAACAGCAGCCCTCTGCTCATCACTTTTTGATGAACTGTAGTAGCTTGGAAAGTTGGGACCGTAGCTCCCCCACAGTAATTTTTATGTGCAATTTCCAAAAGAAACCAGAACTGCAGCACAGCTCCGGAGGTCAGGGGGGACCCCTGGGCCACTCACCAGCAGCCCCACGCAGCCAGTCCAGGACAGCAGAGAGCAGCTCAGTGACACCCCAGCTGGGAGCAGAGCCCCACGTGGTCCCATGGCCTCATAGGCGGCACCAGAGTGGAGAACATGGGCATGTAATCCACAGGAGAAGCAACCACAGCTAAGCTGTGAGTTATCCCAAGGCCACGGGAGCTTTTAGCAGCTCCTGGTCCTGCAGGGATCATGCATCCACGTGCTGCTCCTCAAAGGCATCCCCTGTGCTACAATCCACAGCATGTCAAGGCCTTCAGAGCTGTAACTGAGTCCAAAAAGGCACAAGACCAGGGCAGGATGGGATGTACTAAGAGTGACTAAAAGGAGGTACGATTGTCTTTTTTCAAATCTAAAATACTTTCATGTTTCTAATTAAGGCAACTCTTGTGACAGTTCTGCACAGCAGTAATAAAGATCTTTCTAAAAACATCCAAAGGAAAAAAGACCAAAAAAAAAAAAAAAAAAAAAAAAAAAGACTGCAGGATATAGACTATATAAATTCTCAGGAAATAAGAAAGTAATCATGTCCGAAAGCACATTTATCTTTTGCAAATTGCTGCTGAAGGAGATAATGCCATCTCTGCAATTGATGACGGGCATTTTCCTGAAAGACTGAAGATGAAACCACATGTGATACAAATGTGATGAGCAGAAGGAGTGATTGAAGTGGAATATGTAATGATGAATTTAAAACCGGGACGTCTGAGGAGACAAGCTCTGCTACTGCAGTTTTATAATGAACCCGGAACCAGAGAAATTCATGTGGCGTGTAAAATATGAAGTGAGGTGATCTCATCTGTATTTTAATCATACTTTTAAGTTATCTTTGCAGAAATAACGTTAGCTCTATTTTTGTCAGTAGTTCCTCCACCATTTTCCTTAACACCTTGCATTCTAGGTGGCAGTTTTCATAGCAAGAGCATGCAACATATATCCACTTTCTTTCCTTTTGAATTTAGGTCGAAAACAAAAGATTCCCAGGAACTTCCAGCACATGATGATGTTTTCAGGTTAGTGCTATTCTCCTATTTTTCCTGTCCACATCTAACACCTGACATAGACTTAAAACTCAGCGCGGTCTCTTCAGAGCCACTAAAACAAACGGGCACATTCTCATCAGCCTCACTGCTCTGTGGACCTATTTTAATTGTTTGTTTTGAAATCTGTTGCCCAGGGAGATATTCTTTTAATCCATCATCTATCTCTACACTCCTGTGGCAATTTGAGAATACTCTACTTTTAGTCTGGGTTGTTTTAGAGGCACTCGTAGTATATACACTAGGCAGTATATGTACATACAAGGAAATAAATATGCAACGTTGAAGGGTTTAGCACCGATACTCACAGATCACACGTGGTCTTTGGCACTTCTTTTTAACTTCAAGAACAGTTATTCATTGAAACATGAGGCTAATAGGCTTTTATTCTACAAACCTATTTTGCATATATTCCAGTCTAGTATGTTTGACTTATTTTCTAAATTAAGGTTTTACTGGTTTTAACTATGTTTAGCACTGCAAGAGCAAAAAAAGTCCAGGAGAGGGAGCCATGTTCTACTCCGATTAGTGCATCATCCATTGAAATGCTAAATCTCATCTGCAATCTGTATTTTTGGACATGCACAAGCTAGAAATATCTCCACTTGACTTCCTAATCCATGTTAGAAAAACCTCCTTTGCTTAGAATGGAGAACATGGAGTCACTGAAAGACAGAAACACAGATCCCACAAGAGCATTTCTAAAATCATTTCCTAAAATGAGGAAGTCAGCACTGCTTTTCCTTTTCTTGCTTTTTATATGAAATATCTGTTCCAATTGTGATGAATAAAGGTTCTCGACTGACTGCCTGGGTACACCGATCTGCTGAACCACATGGCAAGCAGACCACAACGGGCCATGTTCCAAGCTTCCTCATCAGGAACACTCCTCCTCGAGATCCCTCTTAATAGCACCATGAACACACTAGTTCACTGCTATACCTATTCAGTCCTCCTCCAAACAGCTCCTGGTGAGAATTTAGTTAATATCAGCTACATTATAAGGAGAGATGATGAAATACATCCATTAGGAGCTGGTTTTCAGGAGCCCTGCTCATGTCAAACAGTTGGCAGCGTGGAGTGCCCATGCAGATCACTGACACAGCTCGAAGGCTGTGACCAGGCACCCACTCAGACTGGAAACAGATCAAAAGCCTTAGTTATGTCACTTCTTGGCCCAGTTTTTACCTCCAGATAAAGTATAGATTAAAAAAAAAAACCCTAAAATATGTCTTTAACTTTTCTGGTCTCCTTTTCTCCAGTGGAATTTCTTTCTCCACAGAACTAGCAGTAGCCTGCAGCCAACAGCTGAAGGTGAGAGCTCTCACACAGTGGGTTGCCAATACAGTCTGTCAGCTGAGAACTGAAAACGGCAGCACTAAAAGCTCCTAAAATTTAAATGTTAAGATAGTTAGAAAAGCACCTTTTAACTGCTGTCAAAGAAATACTGTACTTTGTGGAGGAAAAAAAATGCCTTTACAATACTGCCAAACAGGAAAAAGGCATAATATATAATTAGGGGGAAAAAAATGACACTGCTATCAGCTGCAGACTTCACAAGGCATGTAAGGCTTGGATTTTTCCATGTAATTATATTTGTAATACCTATAAGATTTGTGCTCAGTTACCAAAAATGATCTGATTTTTTATGAACTGATCATACCGTGTAGAGTGATAAACAGAGGAAACAAAGGCTGCCAGAAGAAAAAGGCAGTCCTGATATGAGCAAACAAGACACTGCATTCGAGCTTGGGAAGCAGGGGCTTATTGCTGGCAGCACACACCCCTCCATAGCAGCAGTGTTTTCCTATAGCATCAAGTTCTGGAAGATAGAAAGTCATGGAAAAAAACGGATTTCTCTCACTCTAGCCTCACACACTAAGATGTAGAAAAGAGAAAATTTAGGGATGGTTTTGCTTTCAACCTTGTCATTTCCAAATACATCCAATATTTATTATTGTCTTAATTAAATTTTACTACCACAGTCACCATGAACAACAAAGTCTGGAGGAAAAAACCCAGTTAAGATCACACAAGTACTTTGCTGCTTAGCATTAGAGAATATCCCGCTCTGCCAAGAATTCCATTGAAGCCATCAAGTGCTACTGCTTAAGGAGTGTTAAAATGTATGAGGAAACGTAGAAAAGTTCGGTCTAGAAGTAGATTATGGAGCACTTCAATTTATCATATTCTTCACTCATTTATGTCACTCCTCTAACAACACATTATGGAGGATGGATTCTCTTTTGCAGCTGTGTTTAATCATGATCCCTGACAAAACCCCAGTTCTGCTAGGTTTCTAGGCCCATCATAGATCAAAACTAGATTAGTTATTTTATAATTAATCTGTGCTTGTCAAATTAAGTTGAACATCAGCTAAAATGAGCAGACCAGTAGACTCTGCTCGCATGAAAAATAATTCTGTGTTTCAAATTATAAGGGAGCTAACACTGCATCCTGTAGGAAGCGCTGTGGAAACACAAGCCCCAGGTCTACACGGCAAGAGTCTCCTGTGCTGACACGTGCTGCCCGCACTGGCGACGAATGCTCTGCCCCTCCTTGGTTCTTCAGCACTTATGGAACACGTTGAGCTTTTATAAATGAAAGATATGAAAAGGCTACTCAGTATTTCACAAAGATGGAGAGATAACCAAGTCCAGCCCTCACGTAGTGGATGTTCTTAGCAGCATGAATACTCACTTTTTTTTTTTTTTTTAGCATTTCCTCTTCTCAAAAGAGATGTTCTAATTTAATATTGCACAGACACTTGTGCTGCCATTATCAAAAGCAGCAGCTAGTTGTAGCTACCTAGAACATAAGCATTTTCCTCTAAGCTAGTCCTCTAGATAACCACCGTAACCCACAGAAAAAGACAGCTTCAATAGCAGCTCATTCCCTCCTATGGACACATGTTTAAAAGCAAACAGACCAGGAGGGAAGAGTAAACCATGAGCATCCTCAGAGGTGTCTAATACATAAAAGCAAAGCAAGAGGGAGGCTACTTGTTGACTTCTGAATGAGCTCCGTCAAAGCCGGGCTGATAAACACGCTGCTGCGGCCCCCTGGAGCTGCTGGAGCTGCAGGCTGCCTGCCCGGACCGCTCGTGCTGCTCCGTGGGCGAAGGGACCATCGTCCACACGAAGCATTCCACGTTCCGGCGCTGTGCTCATCAAGAGCCTCGGTGTCCCACTCCCAAACAGCTGCTTTTAGCAGCTGATTGCATGATTCTGCATAAACCATCAGTGCCTTACAAGAGGTTTAATCATTAGGTTTAATCTCTTGATATTTGCAAGGCACCTTTTGGACTCCGTGCACATTGTACACATGTAATGACTTTGCTTTCTGTAGATTTCTACACTTTTTGTGTCTTTTTTTTCTTAAGGAAAAAATACAGAAAGTTTGAATGTCTAAATGAAAAGCACAAATTATACTATGCATCCAGAAATACTTTTGTGTGTGTGTGGCAACCTTGTGAAGACCTATTTAGTTGGCTTATTACTACCTATGGGGCCTTTTTTAAACTCACTGTTACCTTTTTTTCTCTCCATTTTTATAGCTTTTTCTGTTTACTTGGGTTTTGTAGGTTTGTAATTTTGCAGTTATTGTAATAATTCTAATATACTAAGAGTTAAAAAAAAAATCTACAGATCTCATGAATTCCCCTTTCAAAAGCTTTCCAAATTTTTTTATGACCAAACACAAAGATATTAAGGAGCTGACATTTTCTGTTGCTTCAAGCCAAACAAAAGGCAGCCTGTTTGGTCCCAGTACCCTTCCTCACTCGTAGGTTTTGCTCCTCCCTCACATTCAGTTTGGTTCCTGCTCCTTTCAGGTTTACGCGGCGCCATCGCGTTTGCGCTGGCCATTCGAGACACAGGCTCCCAGCCCAAACAAATGATGTTCACGACAACGCTGCTCGTTGTGTTCTTCACAGTCTGGGTGTTCGGAGGAGGCACCACACCGATGCTTACCTGGCTTCAGATCAGGTTTGTACTCCCTTTATAATATTAACCATCAAATACAAGGAAATCGGGATGCTTAATCACTAAATTCATGCAGCTTTCTAAGTCCTACACACATGCTTGCTGATGGACCATTTATAAGCACAAAGGTGGTGTTTGACTTGGAATACTTCCTAAAAACCAAGTAGCTACGGACCCCACCTGACAGAGATAACTGGACAAGAAGCAGCAGGTTCTACTCAAGCTCATAATGGGTTTGGATCTCCATCAGATCCATCCTCCATTCCTAAGAGTCTGGTTCATTACTATTCTCTTTAAACCCTCTGAATAATTGTTTTCTCCTTACTGCCGAAGATATTACACAAATATGTCCTAAGTAATGTGTTTCTGAAAATATCACATTTACACTTTCGTAACACGAAAGCAAATACGCAGGAACAGGCTTGCACAGCTTGGTGCAAGATGCTGGTGGAATCTGTTGGCATTCTCTGGGGGTCAGTGCGAGTGCCTGCATGTTCCGTACCAACTGTAGAACGGAAAAAATCTGTTAATTCATAACTGCAAATAGGCTTTTTAATCATAAATGTAAGACACACTTTCATAGAATGTTAATTCTCCAAAGTCCATGCCATATATAATTTCTATTCTTATTTCATTTGACCTTATCTGATAGGCATACCAGCACACATGAACGCTCAGCTCAGGGTATATTTTTATATGCCAGGATTTACTCGATCAGTTCACCTATCGTGACTGCACGATGTCACAAGCAAGCTCCTTGCAGAGAAGGCTGTGTTCCTTTGCAGAGGCTGCATCACCGACCCGAGCACCCTAATTCAGCGATTCAGCTCCGAGCACTAAGAAAAACCAACCACCACTGTCTGCCGCAGGGCAGACCCGAGGAAGATTGTGAGCTCTTTCCCAGACATGTGAGCCAGCTAGTTTCCTTTAAGAACAACGCCTTCTTAATTTACATCGCTCCTGTAAAACTGCTCTCACAAATCGCAAGACAGGCACACGGATATTGTTTTCTGTGGGTGCTCACAGTGCTTGTGGTTATCTGTTACACACTCCTCCCAAGTGAAGGAGCCGTGCAGCGCCTGCACGCAGACCAGAAGCACATACCCTGTAAGGCCTTCTCTGCACTTACAGTTTTGGAGCTTAGGGACTGAAACATCCAAACTCCAAGGCACCCCCACACAGCAACTTTCAATGACAGCAAAGGACACACTAGCTACTATTAACACATCTATCCAGATGTTTTTAACCATATGAAAATTGCTGCCACTTTAAATGAGTCCAGATTATTCCCAGCCTTTCACTCAGGAGACTGTCTGGAAACAGTACCAGAATTTCTCTTCTCTTTCTGGACCTGTCAGATTCTTTGTAAATTCTCCACCAGCAGTGACCACCTTATAACCCATACAGAGATTAATAATTAAATATATCTGTCAGGTATAGCTGTTAATATACCAGAAAATCTGCCTGCATTGGTATATCACTCAGCCATTGATTAATTATTACTCATTATTGTAAGTATGCTCCTTTGATGCACTGGTTTTTAAATTACTGTGTGATCATTTTGCATTCATAAATAACAAGGAGAGGTTAAACGGGAAGAGAGAGGGAAAGAGGAAGGTGGGATGAAGAGTGCTTCATTCTCAGATTGTGCCCTGCCCACTGCACCTTTTTGAAACCCCTCTTTCAGTAAGAAGAGTTTAATGCTATTGCTGAGATCTGGTTACTTCATTACTTATTCAGGATTCACTGCTCTGGTTTCCAGTGTCCAAAGAAAACCTCAGCACCGATACAGGGATGTAATCCACAAGTCCTTATCATTTATTCTCTCTATATAGCTTGTTTACAAAGTGATGTCTGTTTAACAAGCTTTCATGTCAGACTGTTACTATAAAACACTAGCTGAAGATAACTAATTTGAAGCTTCAACAAAGAGCATAGATCAAAGCTTGTAGACAAAGGACTAGCATACAGATTTACGGTTTAAGCATGAAATGCAGGCATCCATACGCAACGTGGGAGCTTCCCTTTTCCTTGCTAGTTTGATTTTTCTCATGCTCTCTCTCTTTCATCCCATAATGTCAGTCGAGTTCTTTGCCATTTGGATACACTCCACCAGTACAAGGCATCTTCCTGAGCTCTGCCACATTTCCTGCCGGTCAGCTACCGCGTTGCTCTGTACAGCAGCAAAAAGATGTGCCCAAGGAGGAATAGCCTCATTTGGGCTACTAAAAGAGGAGAAAAAAATAATTTTGAGAACAAAGTATGGGAAAAAGGAGGTGGGGTAGTAGTCATGCGTCTAGTCTACCAACAGCCTTAGGTCATTAGATGCAACGAGCTTTTCAGGAAATCCAGGTTTCAGTGATCGTTGGCAAGTGCTTTCTCTAGTGCAAAAGCAGTTTCAGTCTTCTTGGAACTATCCAGAGGTAGAAGGATCTACAAGACTGTAAGTAAGGGGTTGGTTTCTGTATTAGCTATTCATACTATGAAATACAAGCATATTCATCTCACTTGATCCGCCTGTACAACAGATACTACCAAAGACACCAAAAGTAGACAGCCATTATTGGTCTGAAATGCTCACGCCCTTCAGCACACCCTCCAAACCCCAGCATATCTACAAGACAGATTTATTAGGCAAAGAATTTGTTTTAGTAACTGGGATGTAGATTTTTGTAGTATAAAGCTAAGATCCCACTTAGTTTCTCAATACCAAAGCTGCTTCTAACCCTGCAAATGCATGGTCAAACTAAGATAGAGATATAAACACATATTTTTAATTATAAAGCAAAAAAAATGTATTCTGATGCTCTGTTTTATCTTTCAAGTGAAGATTTTTAACCATCTTTTATACATATTACACTCATGTATGGAGTTCTGATTTTAGCTACCAGCATTTGTTGTCCTAGCCTTAAGTAAGCAACTTTGCTAAGTAATTGGATTCGAAAGTGATGGTAATTGATACCAATGAATACATGGCCAGAGCCTAGCAGAGATGGGTGTGTTGAGAGTGTTGTGGGGTTCCTCCCAACTACACCACCTTGCTTGGGGTATATTTGCCACTGTGCCTGAAGAGTAATTCAGAGGTTTAACTACTCTCATCTTTTCTACAACGCTTAGAGAGGAAAAACTGTATCTGGAAGCATTCAGTTCATGAAATAATGGGACATCCTATTGATATGACTATCTGTGAAGAGTCCCCATGAAATGGGTTGGATGTCATCAATTACAGGAAAAGAGAAAAACATTAGCCAATGAAACGCTGCACCTCTCTGTATGAGTACAGGAGACACGGGTTTCACACTGGCCTTCAAGTCAGTGCAGATTTGCATCAGACACCATGCCAGGGCAGCTGGATATCACCTATGGAATGATTCTTTCCCACTGCTTAGGAGAATCTGATTAACCAGTGTTGGCCACATCCAAAGTACAGTCAAAGCTGGATCAGTTAATCTAAAAAACTAGAAATAAAATTATTCACATGTCAAAATTAAATAAACACTTACAAAAAGAAAAAAAGCACCAGTGGTTGCATTAAGGTCACAATGACCACATCAGACACAGAATTTCCCCTAAAGGCTACCATATCAGGGCAACATCAGGAGACAGGGAAAGTCAACAGTGTGAAGACTCGGCAAACAAAAGACCAATATTGAGTGTGCTTGTATTGCCAATTAACTGTTTTTCTCACAAAATTATTATCCAGAAGGTAATTTATTTTACAGAATGGAAGTCATTCAGCAGACAATAAAGAAGGATATCTGATTTCTGAGTCTGGAGGAAGGGAATCTTATTTGCATACATTTTAATTTCTGCCCACTCTAGCCACGAAGAATAGGCTGCACTTCCTATCAGTAGTTCTTCCCAGTTGATCGTTAGCCTTATCCTAGAGATAAGTCCCTATATTTACATGTTACTGACAGCTTACCCATATTTGGGGTTTAGCATAATAACAAACATAAAAAATCTGTCACACATTAAGTTAAATCTATGTAAAAGTAAGGTAAATTACAAATAGTATTAAGATAGTTACCATTTATTCTACCATAATGCACTGCAGCTTTAGTCAAAGGAAAAGTCAGTTTACAAGATCTGTATAGTTGCCTTATCATAGATTATTCTCTGCACATTATATTGCATTTCAATGATTTATTGCACTGTCTCTGTAATTCACATTATAAAATTCTCATAATGGTGACTGAAATTCCCCATATATCAGAGTGCCAAAAAAAAAAAAAAATTAAATAATAGAAGTAATAATCATCTTAAAAGGCAATGTTTCCATACCATCTGGAATTTCCATAATCTTCCACCTCTCCTCGCAATAGTAACATCAAATGTGTTCTTCTTTTTAAATTAAATTTTGGTTTAATGTAAATATAATCTGTCACTTCATTTCTACAGAAAAAATGTGCCCTCACAGATAACTACCAGCCGACTTCTTCCTACAATGTGCATGGCTTAAACAACGCTTCCAGACTATTGCCAAATCCTATGTACGATATATATCAAAACTAAGCACGTGCTTCCAAGGCAGGACCCTGCTTCCCTTCCCGCCTCACACAGCAGCATCACTGAGCTCCCTCGCGAGGCTGCAGAGGCCCCAGTTGGGCTGCACTGAAAGCCTCTATGAGAGAATTTTGAATGGATTGACCTAGGAGCTTGCCTAAGTGGACTAAGGTTCGCCATCCCAAGTCCCTTCCTTTAGCAAATGAATTACACTGGAAGATATGCTCCTCCTTAAATTATGGCCTGGAGCTAAGGAAGATGCTGAATGTCCTGAAAGTCTGGTCTTTTAATGTCAGAATTAATGCTTACACATTTCAAACTTCCAAACTCCAATTTTAAAAGGAATTCATAATACTAGTAGATTTACCCATGAGGTATAATTTTCAAAATGAGTCTTAAAACTCTTGACAAAGTACATCAGGATTTACTTTTTCAATAATCTATTTCAGCTGTCTCTCTTTTTTAGATACCTTTTTTAAAAAAAGATCTTCAGGCAGTTCTGAGTGTCCCCCTTCTGAACATCAGAACCTAAATATCTAAAGTTATCTGGCACAGGACCGTAACACCCTTGAGCATGCAGCGAGCATGTGAGCACATGCACAGCCTCTTACATACTTCTCAACTGGACCCCCAAGAGCAGAACTGGCTGCACCATTCCTAAAGAATACATTATCCTTTGGTTTATCTCAGAGTTGTAACTAGTGAAAAATACATCCCTACTCCCCATGTGAAAGGTCTCTAGTTTATTGCTTGAATTAGTGAATGAGAACAATATCCTGATATATCAGCATTAAAACAAAGATAGTCATTTAAGCCTGATTTCACAGTCCAACTCAAGCATTCGATAGATGTGCCTTCAGAGACAGAGTGTTACCCACTAATGCCTTTGAATATATGTCTCTTTTCATTCCCCATGCTCTGATTAAAAAGTGAGCTACATTTTACAGTAAATCTGCTGTGAGTGGTTGGGGGATAAAGGATTCTCCTAACAGGCAGAGCCAAAACACAAAGCTGTTAATAAAACATGGCCTATAAAAGTATTACTGTGCTAGGTATTACATCTTGGTTGTTTATCATCACCTCGTGTGAAAATCTTTGTGGAGGGATTTCCAGACACTTTGTGCATCTTTATTGCAGTAGTTCTTCAGTGAATAAGGAGATTTTTATTCCATCATCTGAAGAAATACTTAGCACTGAAGAGTAACTTTCAATATTGTATCTGCCTGGTCATTGCCTTGGGCATATATTTTACAAACTGGCTATGTCTGTGCGTCTGGCTGCCCTTGAACTCCAAGACCAGCCATTACTCACCCGGGAAGTCTCTAGGTCACCCTAAGCCTTGGATTCACAACTTGAGCTTTCCCTAAGCACCAGTGCCCAAATCCTGGCAATACCGCAGCACTTAATGGGGATGACAAAGGGTGTCCAAACTCACATTCGCAGCAAGAACATCTCCTCTGTGCACTTTTCTACTGGAAACCTAACATGGGAAATCAAATTAACAAACCCAAGCTGTTCTTCAATATTTAATTATTGCCTTTCCTACCTTCTGAATGGCCCATACTTCCAGATTCACTTTCAGAGGTTTCCTAGAGCAATGATGATTCTCCTCACTGTTCATAGTAAAGCTTAATAACTTCTGACAGCTATTTTTCTTTCACTAAACCTAAAACTAAACCTAAAAAGGTCAAGCTCATGCAATTCCAAGGCTTCCTTTGCAGGGATGGTCTCTGATGATGAATAGCAGCTGGTCATTCATTCACACTACGCATACCTTAATGTGGTCAGTGATCTCTGAGAACACAAAATATGGAAATGTGCCAAGCATATAAAAAAAGACTATAAAAATAGTCTAATGAATGTAACAAGAACAGAGGGAAAGGATTCATACCCTATAAATTAAGAGTCCTTAGACCTAACTCTTTGAAGAGACTAGATAAATAAATAGAGCATCACTGCTGTGGGAAGACTTTTCTATTTTGTAAGGGAAATGATGCTGACTGGCTGGGTGGAGAACGCAGATAAACTGGGTGCAAAGAAAAAAAATCTGCCACTGGGAAAAGCGAAGAGGGCTGTAACCTTCCCTACTGCCCCCAGTCGAAAGCCAGGGAGAAGAGGGCAATGCTGTTAGAGAAGACACATAGGTATAGCTCTGTAGATATCACGAACATGATAGTCACCAAAACAGTCTTAAAGATGCATTTTGCCCTTCTATTCATTCCTTACAGACCCAACCACTCATTCCCCAACTCAAACATTTAGTCGTTACAGGAATTACACGGTTATCACTGTAAATCTGCACTGACATAGAACGTAAGAAATCAAGACTTGGAGCAGAATAAAGATTTAATAGGAAGACTGTTCACCAGCTCATCTGATACACTGCTATTTTGGCAAAGTAATATTCTAAAAGATCGCAGCTTTATTCTGAGATTTTGTTGCTCCCCTTTTAGAAGTCTTGCCACAAAACAGACTGGGTTCTTTTGTGTGGGTTCCCTTGCAGTATGGCTACAGCACGCTTCTCTAAATGATAAAATAAAAAATAGCAAAAAACATTTGAGAGCTGTATCCAAAACATTCTGAGAATCTGGCTTAATTGCTAATGCTCTTGAAATGAAGCCAACTATTTGACTGCGTATCGTTTAAAACATGCAATTATATTATTCAGTGTTATGGTGTTAAAGTAGGAAGATCAAAACATTGGTAACTCCTAACCTCCCACCTATTTCCATATGGAAAATCAGCTGAATGGGACAGGAAACAAATGTTTAGTAGAAAATTATATCTTTTCTCCAAAAGACTCCAATCTTACCATTGCTTAATCCCAACAGTATGCACTAATTAGAAATCCCTGGACAAGGACAAATGGCAAAAAAGCAATCTAAATAAAACATAAGCAATGTTAAAAAAACATGTTCCCAAATCATGGTCATCGTGATTTTCAAATCAGCATCTGCTGAGCTATGGGGACAATGCTGAATCCCATATTACTTAACACTAAGTCAGTGATCAAGCCATTAGGGGAAAGAGGAGGAAATTGTTCTTTCTTGCTCCTCATATCCTCCCATATGAAACAGAAGGCCTCCTTTGAGTAAATACATGTAAGCTTTCCTTTCTCAGCCCCACACACGAGTAGAATAATAAGTTTATCCATTTTCCCTCCTGAAACATAGCTAGTCCTTGAGATACTCCAAATTCAACAGCCAAGAGCTACTGTTCCAGTCTTCAGCTCATCCCTAATACAATATTTATTATGAACTTTCTTAATTGTTTTGCTCATATTCCTTTGAACACATTTTCCTTTCACTATTTGTTACAAGGAAAGAAGGTCAGTTTAGAAAAAGAGGTTTAATTAAATGTTTTACTCCTGGCCTTAGCACATTCCACTTCCATAACTCAATTCTCTTTGGTCATATTTTCTCTAGAGTCCTATCAAACAATACAGTGAAAATGAAGGATCCATTGATTTACTATTGCAAAAGGAATGGCAGCCTAAGTATTTAAGTATCACTGTAATTTGTGAGCAACCACAACACGGAGACACATAGGTAAATTAAAGGCAGGATGTTTTTAAGTGCTATTATGTTTCTGTGCGCTGCTCTTATGGATTTAGCTTGTTTGAGAATACGTGTAATCCGTCTAGCAGGTCTACCTGCTCTGAGAGCAAGGCCCTGCCCTTGCTTCCAGGGACAGATTCCTCTCTTGTCCTAGTGCAAGAAGCTTTTTTAAATTATGTTACCATAAAGATTTCTGTTGGGATAAAGATTTCAGTTTAAGCCAAGCTCCTTCTGCCCCAATGAGTCAACCCCAGAGACACTTTTTAACAGCGATTAGTCTTCACCTGGAAAGGCTTTTAAATCCTAAAATCCAGAAACACCTGTAATAAAGTGGAACACATCTAACCATTAACACTGCAATTATTTTTCAATGCATGAAGATGGCCAGCTATTTCCACTTGCTAACATCGCCCTTCCCAGGGCACAGCCACACTGGTAGGGTTAATAAAAAGGGCTGCTTTCATAAGAGTAGCTAGAGCATGATTAGCCTGGTAAATGCTATAAATCAAGAAGCAGTGCGAAATAGGACATTAAATATGAGAAGTTATTACAAAAAGAGAAATTGGAAATTTCCTTTCATTTTTAGCTGAAAATGAGAAATCACCCAGGTAATGGATCTCAGTGAACTGCTAAAACGCCTGTCATTTATTGCAAGGTGCTTGCTGCTGAGATAAGGTGTGTAGCTGATCTATCAGAATTAGTCACCACAGCATTTTGCTAGAATGATACTAAACAAGGCTGAGATGCATTTGTTCTGGAACAGTCACTGGTAACAGAGCAGCACGACTTGGGCTACGGACTTGGGCTTCCCAACCATCCGGGAAAGGCAGCGCCCGGGCAAGGAGGGCTGGGGCTGGGCATTTGTGGGCACGGTGTCCACCCAACGCCTGCTCCTTATGAGCCAATCTCCTAACTCTTAATTCTCTCTATAACTGAACCTATACTCTTGTTTCTTGCAAAAGAGTTGCTGTAGGAGCCTATGGAACTTTCCTATTTAAAAAGCTGACTGTATAATATTGTCACTTGGCCTCCAAAATCGAAGGACACAAGATGAATCTATTCCTCAGATTTTTTAATTAGTTTCCAAATTGTGTATTCTCCCATATCTCTGGGACAAAGAATATTGATCTTTTTCAGCAAGAAAACATGAAGTGAAAATATAATTTCACTTATTATTATTTTCATTTCACCTTAAAATATCATTTTGGTGTGAGAAAACAGTATTGCTCAGCTTAACTTTTTCAATTTTTTTTATGCTTTCTTCGAGTTTCCTTCTAACCAACCTTTTACTTGCTACCAGAACACTTAATTCTGCCTTCAAACTAAACGCGACATGCAGAAAAAGAAATGTATGCTTTGCTTTCCAGCAAGGAAAAGGATGCCAGAGGGGAAGACAAATAGATACCAAGCTGGTTGCAAATGGGAATGCAGCTCCGTGGAGCTGCCCTGCTCGCTGCCTCCATGGCAAGGGCAGGCGCAAACCCCTGCGTGGAGGAAACGCTCTGATGAAATCCCAAACTCGGTGCCCTGTTCTGGAACGTAAAGGGAAAAGCTCTGGCGCTTGCCTGGTTCCAGAATTAGTTAAATGTGAAAGGTTAATTAAAGAAGATATTTAATAACCAAGGCTCTGTGCAGCAGTGTGGGCTTTTAGCATTTACTAAACAGCTAATTACGCCATAATACAGGCTTTTTATAGTGAATTATCAGTGCAGAAAGGAGCCCAGCGGTGATTTGCTAGTCAGTACATCTCTGAGATTTAAATGAGAAAATTACTTCTTATCTCAGCAAGAAAGTAATTGATTTCAATGCACTTAAAAAGACACTATCAGCTGCATCTTCAGAGAGTTTTGTCACCATTTTGTCACATAATGACAAAAAAAAAACTTTGTTATATAACAGAACCTTAGAACTCTACACAAAATTCTTATTTTTTTAAATAAGTTGTGATATTTTCTACGTACATAAAAATACACACAAATACCCAAGGTCTTAGTTCACATCGCTGCTTGGCTGTGCTTCTACCGGCAAGTCTTCCAGCCTTCCTTACTTCATAGGAGGTGATTTTAATAAAAGGCAGGGGCTCAGGACCCAGCAGGACGCAGTGTTTAGGTCCAGGCACCGTCCCTTGGGCTCTGCAGGACATTCCCGGTCGGTGCTCCGGGGTGTCCCCACCAAGGCGGTGGCACCGCGGCCTTCCTCCCAGCCAAGCGGAAGAGGACGCGCTGCCCGTCCTGCTGCCCTCGGGAGGCTGCAGCCCTGGGTGAGCGGTGCTGTCTCATATAAGGGAGTCATAAACTAACATACAGACACGTTCTGGGCAGCAAAGATAAGAAACCAGGTCCCTTTCCTCCAGCTCAGTGCAGGCAGCAGCCTTCAGAATAATCACACTCACAGGCTTCCTGAGCCAGGGACTCTTTCATATACCCACATTTGAATTAGCTTAAGATCAAGTTTTCAAAAGAGGCCACGGATAATGTTTTTTTCCTTCTGAAATCAGCACAACTCTGTTATCTCCCGTCAACCCGTCTCATTCATCTGAGAACCTCGGGCCCCGGGCGATTAGCTCCCATTTGAAGCGGGTAACATTTATTTAGAGTCCTCGGCACTTCCTTTTGAAGCTGATGCTTGGGCAGGGTTTAACATTTCACCGTTCCTGAAGGTACTTCGGAGCCCATAAAGGGAGCTGCCAAAGCTGCTTTACCAGCCGTGTATCGGTTTCCTGACTGAAAAAGCTGCATTATATTCCCATCTCTTACCTTTGCAAAAACACTACTTAAACATTTTCAGAGGAATAGTAATAAAACCATCATTGACACAACCTGGTTCCAAATTGCAATCTGCAGCCTACAGGCGTAATAGCTTTTCTTCAATACAAAACTGCAGGAACAAACATTGTATTGGACCCGAGCAACATCAGGGCAGGCCTTTGTGCCGCCGTATCATTTTGAAATCTAAGCCACGATGGCTGTGTGCCACTTCGCTACCACTTCCACTGAAACGTGAATTACAAACAAGTGACAGGTCCTCCAATCTAGATTAGTCAAATGTCACAGCTTTCCATCCAATTTATTACGTGCACCTCATTTTGCAATGCGCTTACAGAGGAGAAGGAGCACAGAGGTTTCCACACAGGAGCAGTCACACATTTAAAATGTAGGTCTAATTAATCTTTTCTTTGAGTTTCCCAAGGTATCCTGCCCACCTAGTATTGCAGCTTAGCCTGCAAGCTGACTTTGTACAACATCCTGATTCACATCAAGCTAAACAGACTGTCAGCCCATAACCAACCAAACAGCTAAAGAAAATCCTGGTTTGGAAAGCCTATTTTATTGATTGTATCAATAACTTCTCTGTCTGGACAAGAAGAAAGATTTATTTTATAGGACTTGGAAAAAAAATCAAAGAACTTCTGTGCTTTGGGAATCAACTCTTATAAATACTCTCTCAGGATCCCAACGCTACAGCTCAAAACAATGCAAAACCAGAAAACACAACAGCTTTGGTGACTGTCTCCAAAAGCTCTTGTAAACAAAAATAAAATAAAGGTTTAACCTGATTAAAAGGAAAGGGGTTTGTGGACCATAATTAGTGTCATGGATGATAAGCAGTCTTTAACGGTCCGTGACTAACCTTCCTCCCAAGGGGACGGCAAGCACCAGTGCAGGCGGGTTAAGCACCTCCAGCAGCAGTGGTCACACACCGCCCCCAGCAAACCTAACAGGAATGCTGATTCCCTTCGTTGCCAGCAGGGAAAAGGAAACATTTGATTTCTTTAGTTTCCTCGAAAGGGCCTGAATTGGCAGAACCAGGAATCGTGTCCACAGACCGTTGCTGACACAAACGACAGCAGCCTGCGGTCATGTTTGAAACCTCTGCTTTCCCAAAAGCAGCAAAGTATTTACAAAATAGGCACAGTAAGTGCCTGGCAGTTCCTAACTTCTCCTGCATATGACATGACATAATGCAGATACACGTGTGCGGGTTGAATTCGACCCATCTGACAGCACGGGACCCGGCCCTCTCCATCACTGCATCAGATCAAGCTCCTGTCCTCTCCCCCATGAGTGAACCTTTTGCCAAGCCAGGCATGTTAAGAATGTGAGAGTATCAGGTTCAGGAGTATAAAAATCAAGCCTGATGTCTGCATTTAGTATATTTTCTGAATTCCGAAAATGTTCGCAGACCATCAGATAGACAGTTCCTACAGTTCTGGATAAACCTAGCAGTTGAGTTATAAGTATCCATCCTTTTTTATATGCAAGTAAAACTCTTCTGAAACAAAAAAGAAAAAACCACAAAACCCTAAATAATGTTCTAAGCTGTATCCTGCCTTGTGATCACCGTGGCATTAGTGTAACTTGGATCATTACGGGCGATACCTGGTCCAAATCCCCTCTGATCTGCCAGCTGCACTGGAAGCTCTTCTGCCGCGCTGTGAGCTCTGCAGCACGGAGAGGTCGGGAAGCCAACGGGGCTGCCCGTGAGCGCAGGCACCCAGTTAAGACCTAACATCTTCGTGCCGCCGCCGCGGCCCCTGCGCTCTGCAGAGCACCAGCTGTACACGAGACACACCGAGTGCAGGGGGACGCGAAGGTTGGGGACGCGCTTCCCGCGCCGCGAGCCCCGCGGCCGAGCGCTGCTCAGCCCCTCATCCGCACGGAAGCCTCCGGAGCGCCCACGGCTTTACTGCGGGCTAATCGCATTAGCAGCACTGCAAGGCACCTCCAAGGGCTTGGGCTTCTCTCCAGAGCTGTGCTGTTTACCTTCAAGGGAGAGAAAGCAACAGACACCTAAATGATCCAGGGAACAAGCGTTTCACCGCTCTCAAAGTTATTGACATAATTCATTGGAGGGAAATTCTATTTCAGAGCCAAGAATTAACTAGCCTCATCTGTAGGAAGTTGTCAGAATACATCTGGGCACAGTTTGTTTCCCTCATACAGATCTTTTGTAAAATCAGTTCTCATTTTTCCTGGCTGGCAAAGCTCATTAGCAGTCTCAGTAAGATGCCAACAAAATGGCCTGATTCCTGACTTTTTTGTTTGTTTTGAAAGCTGTATTCATCTCTATAGAGTTCATAAAGGTATAAATTGGGTAATTTGCTACATGTAGAAATGATAGTTCTTGCGGTGTGGTGGTGTTTCTGGGTTTGTTTTTTTTTTTTACATTAAACGAAAATATGCTTTTAATAATATTCCAGATTTTTTTACTACTGTTATTAATACAGTCTCAGACCATGCACAGAGCATTTGATCTGCAGACTTCCTCCCAGCACAGGGCAAGGTATGGCCATGCTGGATTCCTTAAAGCACTGGGGTGCTCATCAGTACTGTGGTTTGTGAAGTGCATTTGTGTCTGTACCTCCTGGTTCTGTGAGACCTTAATTTCCCAACCATTAAAAAAAGGCATTAAAGCACCTGCAATCACTGCTAGCTCCCCCTCTCACCATCATCACTTGCTATTAACACATTATTAACACATTAACAGGTAGTAATCGAAATATAAGGTCATCTTGCTTAAAGGGAAAGGGAAGCAACGGATAGAGCACCCGAGCCCTTGGTTTCTGATTTTAGGGCTGTTCCAGGGTTATGCGTTTGGATGGGCGATGGACACCTCAGGACAGCCTTGCCACTGTGCTGCGATCCAGGAGTATCTCAAAATACCTCTATGAGTGGCTCAAAAGCTCAGTTTTGTTTGGGCTGCTATTTAGAAGAAAATTCTTGTTGTTGCCCCCCATAAGAGGATATTTTGCTGTATCTGCATTTAAAAAGCAGCATTCAGGAAGAGGGCAGTCCTGTCAAGCTTTCCCATCATCTGCCCATAAATCCATGTCCGATTGCCTAAACACATTCGGGTACCTGCCCGCTAAGCAGAGAACGCAGGAAGGACGTGCCCATTACCCAACGGGGGCCACAGCATCTCCTTATGCGCCCAGCTCCCTTCTGCTCTTCTTGCTGTTGAGCAGGTGCCTCCAGATAGTTTCAGGGCGGTAACACACAGGAGTTAAACGCTTCAAGAGCAGGCAGTGAGAGGCTCATCTCGTTCCCTAGTCCTTGTTTTCAAAACAAGGGAGCTGCTCGAAACTTTCCTTCACCGAGAAAACAGCGAGGGGCAGCAAACGCTGTCCCCAGTGCATCAGCTACGGAAACACATGCCGGATAAGCGATGCCAGGACAGGGCTCACGCTGGGAGCCCTCCGAAAACCTCCCCTTGCTCCCCTGTGCCCACGCAGAAACCATGGGGGGGCAGTTTAGAAAGAGGAAGACTGAGGAGAAACGCTGTTTTGCAAGGGAGAAGGGCAGAGCGCGCGCTGGCCTGCCCATACCAACGATGGGCAGAGCACGTGGCCCAGCCAAGGGGCAGACCGGCCCCAACAGCATCAGGTTCGTTGGAAAAACGCCACATCCCTAAGTTATGTTTTCCAGATAAGGACATAAAAAAGGGAGAAAGAGCTGGGTTTGCCACATCCTTTGAAAAGAGGGAGAATTTCACAGCAAGACGGACCCATTTTACTTGCACACTGTGCAAAGCGGCCACGACACAGAGCTGAGGACAGAGACCCGATCCACTTTGGTGCCAGAAGCTTTAGAGACGTGGATCACAACTTGGCAAAAAGCACAGCCTGGAGTGCCCGACTGCAGCACCTCCCTGCCTGCCTCCTCTCACACACGTAGCCCATGGTTCCTCACAGCAATGCCACTTTAATGATACGTATTTTTAGTGCTTCCACTCATACCGAGAAAAAATAGGAGGAACAGAACAACAAGCGAGTTCCCAGCTAGCTAAAG
Organism: Eudromia elegans; assembly: GCA_003342815.1. Classification (NCBI taxonomy): domain Eukaryota; kingdom Metazoa; phylum Chordata; class Aves; order Tinamiformes; family Tinamidae; genus Eudromia; species Eudromia elegans. Next base: position 835,053 of record PTEX01000175.1, read on the forward strand.
AGGCAGTTCAGCATTCTCGTTACTATTTGCATGCATACATTGTGTAAACGCGAATGCAAAGCAGTGTTTAAATTCACACAGCTACTGCCTGGCTCTAAGGACATTATTTGTAAAACTTTATGCCGTGGCATCATCCAGATTTCTTGTTGATACTTAGAGTCACCTCCAGAAGACTTGTGGCCGCTGACGGAGCGCTCCAGCTGTGCATTCAACCTTCTGCTTCACTTGCAGTCCCACAGTCGCTCCTGGCCTGCAGCTGTGTATCATTTTAGCTTGATTGCCAGCCCTGCAACCACACAGTTTCCCCATAAGTCACCCAAAAATGGGCCACGAGCCCTGGTGGTACAGCTGATGTTTAGCACTCCCTCTACAAAAACGTGGTGATCCAGGCTTAGGATATTAAAAGGTCCACATTCCATGTGTGGCAAGCTCTCTTATTTACACGCTCCCACTCTCTTCATTCTGTTCTAGCACTTTGCATGCATAAGACAGAAAGCACTAGCCACGTGACAAGGAGCTGTCACAACCATTTAGGAAGCCTCATTTACCTGATAATTTTCTTTGATCCCTCTCAGCACGAAATGAAACCGATTTGCTCTTTCTGCTGTGAGCCACAAGTGATTATTCCAGCCTTAAACTTAAACCAAAGTGTTTCCATTTACCAACCGTAACAGCCTGAGCTGAGCAGTAAAGATCTGTAAACATGCCATAATTCTCCATAGGACTTATGTCAATCAAAATGCACTATAAAAACACACAGACGTTTTGGATGGCTTCTTATGGGCTGATGCACAGAGTAAGCAATCTATAAGACTTTAGATGTCAGGTTTTTAGGAAAAGACAGCACCATTACAGCCATGTGGACAAGAAAAATGCTCTGAATAATCATTATTTATCCTGAGGCTTTTTTAGTTTTAATTATAATTATTTATTTGGAATGGTGAAACAATCTCTTTTGAATTTTGTTCATGTTCTCGGTCTTTACAGTTAATAATTCTGTACTCAATGCAATAGGTTGATGGATAGCCACAAACTTCAGATTTATTCATGCAAAAATATTCAAGACTCCTGTTGCAAAAGCTGTTTAATGACCGTCTTTGAAAACTGGGTTGTAAATCACTTACTCAAAAAACTCTTCCTGATATAGGCGGCTTTTGAGGTCTGATGAGAGGGTTCACAGACACAAAATTGCTGGGGAAGGGCTGAGGTTCACACACAAATACCCAAAGCCACCCGGCGTGGCTAAAAGCCCTTCACAAATATACGTGTCTGAGCTTACCCGTGGCTTCGCTATAGGTAGCGGAGATCTAACCCTGCAGCAGTGAATTTGAAGCAATTTGAAGTGAGGGAACAGAGAGTTCTCTCTGTCTGAAAGAGATTTACTGCCTAGTACTCCTATGGATTGCTTGTGTATTTCTTACTGCTGTTTTCCCTGACAATTTGGGATTTATCTTCCCATCCACTTCCATTACAAACATAAGAAAGAGATCCTGTCAGCTTTGTGTTCAGTGACAAATTCCTCCTTTTATTATGAAACGCATTCCAGCTGTTGCTGAGAAAATGAGGCTCTCCATAGGGAATTAACGAACGTCACCGGAGAGGTCCTTCCGCAGCCCAGGGCTGCAGGCAACAGCAGGGCCCGATGGCAAGAGCAGCTCAAGGCTCCGGCTCCAGCTCCAGCTCCCAAATACAGCAGGTCTGGAGCCACACCTTGATCCAGACACTCTTAAAAAGCCAGAGACACCCAACAGCTCTCAGGCATTTACTCCGAGTTTGGATTTTGAACTCCTTGATACGATACCTGGGGCATTTGAACCTACGGTATTATTAAAGCTTATCTGAATACCAACAGTAGAGGAACTGCACTGCTACGCAGAGCTGATTAACAAGTCTTCACTGCATTTACCTTTATGGAAAAAAAATGCTGTTTTTAATAAAAGCTAAATCCTCTTTAAAATGTGTACATTTCAGCCAAAATTTCCTTATAATACTTAGCAAATTTGAGAAAGAAATGCAAAACCACACAAATGCAACACCAGAAAAGCATATCGTGGATATTTGAAAATTAAAACAGGAGTCCAGTTCTCACCTTGCGCACTCTAATTTCTGTAGGAGAAAGAAAAATGGAGTTTCGTGGTGATTGGCAGCAAGTGAAATAAGCCAGACTGGTGCTGGGATCCAAACAGCCCCTTCCTTGTTAAACAAATCACAGCCACTTACTTGTTAGAGAAACCAGCGTATTATTTGTGGATATTGCAGGTCCTAATTTGTGAATATTACAGGTCCAAGCCATAGGCTCAAACACACACGAGGAGAAGCAGATACCAGAAAAAGGAAGATTCTGATGGGAAGGAAATCTTACATTGCCTACAGCTGCTTTCTACCAGTCCTGATGCTGCTCAGCTTATCTAAAGCTATCTGAGAATGAGCTGATGATGAAAAATGTGCTCAGGAAAATGTCATATTTCGCATTCTGAAAACATAAAACATTGACCCTGTTGTGAAACCAGGATTAAAGGTTTTCCACCACATTAAGCCCAACCAGGTCGGTGGCTGGAGACAAGTCGGAGCAGAGAAGGATGGAGGACGAGATTCCCCCTGTGACTCCCTTATCTTAGAAGTATTTTTGGAGAAAAAAACCCACCTATTATATTTTTGCTTCTTTGTCTCTTAAAGAGACATGCCTCAGTAAACACAGACTCCGCTTTCGCAGTGGTTTCACTAACAATGAAAACTGATAAAGATCACAGCGGTGCCAGTGTTTTAATAAGAGAAGGAAGATCTTTCTTAGTTGCTGTTATATGACAAAGAAAAAGTCATCTAGCCTATATTCATTCCAAAGAGATTGGTTGAAAGGTCATCCCAAAATGCTTCATGTATAAAATGGAAAGGTGCAGAAACAGAAAAGCGGAAATAAAAACATACAATAGCCATAGAAGAGCCAACGATAAAGGAAGGAGGAACAGAAAGGAGCTGGGAAAACAAGACAAAAGAAAAAGGGAAAATACGAAGAGACAACGATAGAAGAAAAGGAACAGAATGAACAGCAAGACAGACAAGAGAAGACAAGATATATATACAGTTTGGAGAATATTTTTCTGACCATCCATTTTATCTTCCTGGACAGTGGGAAAAAAAATGAAGATATAAAAGGAGAAAAGATTTTTATCACGTACTTGGCAATAACATGTTTCTTAGAGGTCTTCACAGCAATCAGAGTTTTAAGTTTGCAGGTAGTAGTAGCAGTGGCACTAGATATTCCAGGACTGCCGAGGAAGCCAAAGGTGGAAGCCTGAATTGCACGTCCGTGCTTAATTTCACTTGTCTCGACTGTCTCTTGTAATTCGTTATGCTTTGTTTTCTCCAAATTTGCAATTTAAAATTAGCATTCTAGTTCCCTATCTAGCACGTCAGAGGTAATTATGGCACACCATCGTTTTCTGTGCGAGGTGGCCGATGTCAGGCTCCAAAGCCGGTGTCTGGATACAAAATAATTGGCCCCAGTTTCAGAAGTGACTGAACTGAGCCTGCTTAGTGCGTACTTAATAAAATCACTAACATCACCCGTACCCCAGTGCTGCTGCACCCAGCAAGTGGAGATGGTAACACTCTTACAAGCTGCTTCTGGCAACTTAAAGGATAACAGGACAAAAAGGGAAAAAAAGTAGGAAGCAGCTATTTATTCTCTCTCCTTGTTGAGTCAGCACCAGGATCATTATTTTTAATCAAAAGAAATATTTATGCCTGGAGGACTCGGATTTGCTGCAGCTCTAAAGCCGCGACAGAAACAAGGCTCCATTCTCTCCGGCGCTCGGGATTTACACATAAAAGCGGCTCCTTTGCACACACTCCTGCCCGTGGCTCTGGCTGCGTCCAAGCGTGTGCTTGATATTTACAGCAGAGGTTGCTGAGCCAAGTAATGGTCAATAATAAATATGGTTTTAAAGGTATTTTGACGTGTTGCTAATGAGAGCCAAAAGACGCTCAGCACGGGAGGGTGTTAGGGAGACGGGGACGGGCACCAAGGCCTGCTCCAGCTGCAGGACCCGCCGCTGTCCAGCAGCTCGGGAGGCCCTCGGGCACTATGGGTCTCCTCCAGATGCCAGCGACGAGGCCGGGCGTTGCTCCCCCTCCATCGCTGCTCCCCGGGGCGGCCCCGTCCGACACCTCCCCAGCTCCCGGCCTCCTTTCCCTGCTCTAGGGCCGTACCCAACACGTGTCAACGCTCCCATCCCATCACTCATGTCTTTCTTTTCCCCTCTCTGTCATGATAATGAAGTACAATCTCAGGTATTACAAACAGACATTAACAAGAACCTCGTGTTTCCTATGTACTCCTTAAGGACGACCTTCTCCACTAAGAAAGTGATAGTCGTGTTTTGCCAGCTCCTCCCTGCATTTCTTGCTTGGTGGGAAATGGCAGGCACAGGAGAGACTTTTCCACCCACAGGACTCTCTAAGCTATAGCAGCTCATGGCCTTATTCTGTTTTAAACCTGTTATTTTGTTTTAAACAGAGTTGGTGTGGATCCAGATGACGATCTGAAAGCAGAAGCTGCACACCAGGTATGCTACAACTTCAGATATAGATACTGAATTAAAAGCTATTAAATTGTTGGCAAATCCCATGTGTAAAAAAATAGCATTATACCTAAAAAGCTTTGAACAGGCAGGTTAAAGCAGTGGGAGCTGCAAAACTTTTTGTAACTATTTATTGTACAAGGGATAGGCAGAAAATTATATATTTTTTTGTGTGTATGTATAGACGCACACACATAAAAACTGGTATATGAGAAATATATAACAAAACATTACAGGATTTTGGAAGTGATTGTAAATAAGGTCAAATAAAAATAAAGCCGAGAGGTCAAACACACAAAATAAAGGAAGCAGCGCCGGGACAAATCCAAACATTTATGATCTCCCAAATGCTGCATTTATGGAAATGAGACATTTCAGCACAACATTTGTTTCCCTGGCTTAAATAAGTAATATTTGAAATGTTCAGATTTTAACTCCTAGTAGGTCAGTTTCCTGGAAATTCGGTTAATTTTCCACATAACAACCTGCGTATCTGGTGAGGTGGAAAGCTTTCAGCTGAAGGAGTTATTCAACAAGGTGCAGCTGTTCATCTGCCCCTCTGCTCCCTTCTGTCCTGTGTGAACAGAATGGTTTCAGATGCAGCCCCGTCTGCTGCAGCAGCAGAGCTCGGTTAGACAGTCAACACAAAGACACAGCACGTCCTGGTAGGTGGAACAGAGGTAGCACTAGAGAAAAATCAATGCTACATTAGCCAAGTTCAAAAAGCAAAAGGCAAAAAAAATGCCTAATGCCACCCGTGTTCCTGTTCCCAGGTAATACGTCCCCTGCTCTTTCAGACTGCATAGCTGGAACCAATAGTAAAATAATCCAACAGTGAGATAAACGTAGGAAATAAGTTATGGCAATTCACCTGAATATACGTGAAAAATAGCTTTAGGCAGAATTTTCACTCATATCACCCTCTCAGGCATCTTGGTAAAAGTCCCTGCAAAGTCCCTGCCCACAACCTCACCAAGCCTGTGGTCCAGAGCCTTGACATTAACCTCAACTCAATCTTGATTGCATTTCAAAACTGTGTAATTTCAGAAAACATCCACTTTACAGCACCCATGAATTGTTAAACGTCAGAGAATGCTGAATTATTTTCAAGGCATAAAATCCACTGAATTCAAAAGGCTTCTCATTTTCTCCTTGTTATATTAAAAACAAAAAAACTCATGAATACCAATAATGCCCCCAGTATGCCGTGTGCATCCTGTGAATTAACAGCTCGCTCTGTTGACAAAACTCAGCAACACAATACGCGAGGTGTAGATAAATATAACACACACCATGCCCCGTCCTGTCTACATCAGCCTTACTTAGAGCAGTAAACCCTCCTTTGGAAGGCAGTTGGGTTTGCTCTGGTTTGCTTTTTTCCCCGTGGTCCCCAGAGCCGCTCTGCTCTTGGGGACTGGAGTTATTATTGAGGAGTTCCTCCTATGTAGCCATTTCTGGCCTTCTGCTCATGCTCGTTGCTTATTCTGGACCGGCTCAAGCAGTGAATTGGGCAGTCGGCTCATGGGGAGATTAAAACTTCAGTTGTAAGAGCTGGGCTCCCTCCCTAGCAGAGCTCCAGTCTTTCAGTTTACAGTCACCATCTGGACTTCACCCTGCCAAGAGCTCACCCACCAAAAACGCCTCGTGGTTTCCTCGTTTGGCCTGTCTTGCTTTGAACGTGTTTGCCATCAAGTCATTACACAAAGAGAGAGGATATAAGAGCAAACTCCTTAATATTTCTGCCGTTACTGATGGGGCTTTCATAGCTCAAGTCCGAAAAAAACAGAAATAATATATAGAAATAACCAAAGCAGTCAGTTTGCTACACATGCCTACATGTTCCTACACATTCAAACACAAGGAGCTAACTCTGGTGAGCAGAATACAGGACAAATAATCACCAAGCTGAGCTGCAAAGTTATTTAATAAAACAGTCACAAGCTTGCCTGGCAGTTTGTTTTTGCTTGTTTTAAACTAATTTCCCCTAAAGAAAGATCGTGGAAGACTTTTATTGAGGCAGTTTTCATACCACAGAAATTCTGCTAGGTTAATCCCCACTGAGACCCTATACAAATGCATTTTCTACAAGTACTTTGGGAGGATGTTGCCGATATGGTATTAATCTCAGAGGAAAGCTAAGTAGCCCACCAAAGACCTATCAACAGCATCTCAGTTAAACTAATGCTCATTAAACAAAATAAGTTTATCTATCGATCCCTGTATCTCTGCGAGTAACAGAGAGGAAAACGTTCATATCTCTCCCAGCAGCTTTATCTGGGCTCGGTTCTTCCCAAGCACAGGCTGGGAAGTGTGTCTTTCTCCATGCTGATTTTTCTCACTTCTATCCAAACTTCGTCCACACCCTCCTCCTAATTTCAGTGTTTTCCTTAGATTTCCAGTTGGTTTGTTCCTTCTTAAAGAGGCTGCCAGGGCTCTGACCTGCCATCACACTTGCTGCTTAAGTCTCTTAGGGAGAGACTTTCCTCAATCTCTATCTTCAGATCCCAAGAATAATACTCAGCCTATTTAAATTCATTGTCACCAGCACTGGGTAATACCAAGATCAGTCATGATTTCAGTCTCCATCCAACACTGCCATATAACATAAAATGAATGCAAAAGTTCCTACATAAAGGCTATATTTAAACTATTTGTACTGGACTTAACCCTTACAGTTTTAAGGATCAGACCATTAATATTATCATTAATGAATTTACATACATACTGATGTATAATAAGAAATCAAATTTTGAGTATATTATTAGATTAAAATATAAAAATGATTAGATGAGTTGCCTTGAAATTCCATAAAGAAAAACATTTCCATTAAAACAATCTAACTTGCAGCAAAACAGCAGCAGGCCCATATCGGAGTATCCTTTAGGGACCTGGCATTCCCATTCTTAATTCCATCCTGCCATTAATTCTTCTGCTCGTGTTGATGTAATGCCCTGAGCACAAACTAGCTGCCTTTGCACAGAGGACCGTCACTAATGAGCTGTTCCAAATGATGACCCTGAGTGAAAGGACGCCCCATATATCTGCTCAGCGCTTCCCAGAATTAATTTGCAGAATGTAGGGCAATGTTTTGAGCCAGCACACATCAGTTCTCAAGACCACTCGTTTCCCAAAGTTGCCGTATTCCGTATGGGAAGGGGCACAGAAAGGAAAGTTGTGTCATGATCAGACTGTCATGACCCCTTTGGGAATGACATTTTGCCACCCATACACACATGGCATCTGAGCTGGAAAGAGTAAACTGAAGTAATCCCACAATAGCAATTAAACTGAAATATCATTTGATTGATCTCAAAATATAATGCTTTGCAGCTGCTTAATAAAATTGGAATAATCCCAATTTATTATTTAATAAAAGTAAATGTTGAAGCCTTCCAGTGAGCGTATAGCAATGAGAAATGCACTACATGAGCCAATCTGCTCATGAACTGATTCACAGAAACTAAATTCCTAGACCAAAAAGGCTTTTTAAATTAAAAAAAAAGTTATCATTTGGTTTGACATCCATTCTTGATATAGGAACTTGGCTTTTTTAAAAAAATACTTTCCATTTTATGCATTTGCTTCTTTTTGCAGAGAGCATCCAACATGGACAAAAACACAACCAAGGCGGAGAGTGCGTGGCTGTTCAGAATCTGGTACGGGTTTGACCACAAGTATCCTTTTCTGTTCTAAGACACCTTCAAACGTTTAACAGTCCAAATGTGATTGTGCTTCTAAGGCTCACACCTAAGCACATTCATTTCAATTATAGCCTTTGTAAGGAGAAGAAATTAGGAAACCAGGAGGTGTTTTGCAGAAGCAGGCGAGCGCAGCAGGACCTTCCTGAGCGAGGCTACGGGGAGCGAGAATGAACAGAGATGAGAACTGCCGCCCTCTGGAACTCATTTGGATTTCAGGATAAAATTAAGCCAATTATTACTTGGCTATGGACATCGGACACCCCAGAGTGGCTTCCTGGGAAGGGGACAGGCGGGTTGGTGGGCAAAGCCCTTCCCAGACCTCCTTGGAGGCCCTTGGCAGCTCCACATCCCTCAGGACTAAGGCTGCTGCCATTGCCTCACCCCCAGCCCTATGCAGAGCCAGGGAAAGGGGCAGCCCCTGCGCACACAGAGCCCCCAGGACCTCCCCAGAGCTCACACGTCACGTTATTCCACACGGGCCATCACGCCCTAAGCCCTCAACAGCCCAGCCCAATGCAGAGACCACCGTCCTGCTGGTTTCCATGCATCCTTAGGAATACAACAGGCAAAGCTCCACCAGCCGCCCCCACTATCCCCAGGCACGACTGTTGTTCCCTCACCCTCCGCTCTTGAGCCGAGATTAACATGCAGGCTACAGCTATATTTTTTCTGACGTGAGCTGTAGCAAACTCGGGTGAAATAATATTTCTGCTGATAAAACACGGCTCTTTGGGAATAGAGCTTCCTAGGAGAGTTCAAGTGAAGTTATCCTTCAAAAAGACTTTTGATGGAAAAAACATCTTCTCAGTTAAAAACGAATGCATTGCCCTAATTTATCTACCAGAACAGTTGTAAGGGCCAAAAAGCAATTAGAATTACTTTTTTCCCTAGGATAATTCTTCAAGGATACTTAGAAATAGTACGTGAATGCATTAGAAAGGAGGAAATACGTTTAAAAATTAATGAAAAGTGTCAGCAATACTGGCTTTAGCTACCACCACCTCTTCAGAAGGAAGAGAGAAGCAGCCTATGGTTGTGGTATAGCTTAGAAATAGAACAACAACTCAGAAAGGAGAGAGGAACAAGGGAAGAATGTGCTCTTAAAATGAGAGTGAGCATACGCGCAAAAACGTGGACAGGAATGGCAAGAACAGGGCAGAGGGGAGCCAGAAACGGACGAGACAATGAGGATAGATCTGGAAAAGAAGAGGCAGAGGCAGGAGAGAGAGAAAAGTCAATATGAAAGTCTGACAGCAGCACGTGCAAAATGAAAGGGCTATAAAATTCGCAAGGAGCAAAACCTAAGGTCGCCTTTGCTACTGCCTTCCCCAAGGTTATTTGCATGGTAGAGACCTTGGATCGGGGTCCCTGCTGCACTATGCTTCCATAGTCTTTGTACATCCAGCTTCCAAAGTCTTCGTACTTCAGCAAAACATTTTAAGCAATTTTTTAAAAGATTCTTAGAATTAATACAAATTTATTCTTAAGTATCCATCTCATTTCTAGTTAGGTGGCAATCTTTCTTTTGAACTCAGATTTTCAAAGACTAGAGCCCTGCTATTCTGCTAAAATATATTTTCATTCTAAATAATATTCATACATTTTACTAATTCTGAAAATGTATGTCCATATCCTTGGAGAGAATGATGCCCTCACTAGTGCTGGGACTCTCAGCTCTGAGCATTTCTTTGGTTTGACTATTTCTGAAATACATTCCTTTGAGAGCAAGGAATTATCCAGCCTAGCTCTCCCTCATGCCCGTGCCCTTCACTGCCCAAGGTTACAAGGCTGTGCTGCTAAAGATAAAACAAGGAATCGCCATGGAGGGTGGTATTTATACAGGCTGTATTCTGGATTATGATAAAGTTTTCAAAGAAAAGATATCGAAAACAATCATCTCTCTGGGTCTGTGCTTCGAAACCATGCATGCCTGTGACATTTCTATAGTTTGACATTTGCTCTTAGGCATTAGCACAATGCTAGCCACTCTTCTGGCAATAACATCTCTTTGCCCATTTATTTCACTGAGGAACAACAAGAGGGAGGAAATATCACTGAAAAAAAATCAAAAGGTTGTGTTGTCTTTTTGCTGTCATTCTGAATGCCTTCCACTAAGTTCAGTAGTCTCAGACAATGGCACCCACCATGGCAGAGAGGGGCTGTATTAAAAAAAGAACCCAGTGAAATGGACTTTGAGAATCGACTTTTATTCTTGTACTGCAGTGAACAGCAGGAGCCTCCTCCAAAGGCAGCTGGCCTCAGTAGGGTCCTTTTATTTAGATTAGTCTGAGTCAAGTATTGACACCAAGAATAACATACTGTTCTCTAAAAATCAATGCTAAGAAATGTTAATATTGGAACAATTACCATGTAGGAGAGATCATTGGAGTGCTTGGAGGTTTCTTCTTGGATTTTCAGCTCAGTAATTTAAACTACTAATACGCAGAATAAAATGCACGGTATTTGCAAGAGTGTAAATGCCAGTGAATCTATATCAGCTTCCTTATTTTTATACCTAACAGCACTTTACCTTTCAAAGCTGTCATGAACTACTCAAAACTAGTGGAGAAGAGAAAAATTAATAAATAGTTCAAGAATTAATCTAAAGAAAAATCAGGTTGAATAACCCACCATTACATAGACTATAAAGAATTTTTTGTTGCAAGAGCAGAGTCACTCGTACATAAGGGCGCAGATAAAAGCAGTGAGCAAAGTTGTCCCTTTACAGATGCCTCTCACAGGAAAGTTAAACTTTCCCGGGCACTAGCAATTTGCCATGAACTCCTCTCAGTCCCAAACCCGCCTTCCACTGCTGCAGAGAGGCTGCAGGCGTGGGGCTGCCGTTGGTTTCTGCCTGCCTCGTCCCAAGTCACGGGGTACCTGCCTAGCACTGGAAGAGATTTCTTTCACCTTGACCTAAGCCTGTATTCCCAGCCACTACCTAGTCCAGAAAAAATAAGGTAAAAATAAACAGTAGAAGATTGCAACTAATCTTCCTCCATTTTCCCCCTACTTTGGGCTAAACTTATGCAATCAGTTTTGGTTTAACACACTTTTGTGCAACCCTTTTTGTTCACTAAGGGTTTTTTCTCTTTCCTCCTCTCTCTTCACTTAATTCTCACTTCCCGCCATGGGGTCAGTTTTGCTCTCCTGGCCGTTCCGTAGCATCATTCAGGAAGGTGACTGCACTGCCCTCCCTGCTGCCGAGGTTGCGTATTGAAAGCAGGGTGTGATATTGCCACACCGAAAATACAAAAATGCAGAAATAATTGGATCTGAAGAGGGGTAAAAGCGAGAGCAGGGTGCACATGCTGAGGGATCTCCCTCTACAAACGCCCCCTTCCTACGGGGTGCTGCAGGACACGCATGTCCCATGGGAGCAGCAGCCGCCGGTCCCACGTGCCCGAGCGCGCGGTGGGGAACGCGGCTGCCGCAACAGGAAGACGCCTGCAAGGCCGAGGGCAGAACGCAACACGGGAAGGAAGAGGAGGAGGAGGGACAAAGGCCCCACACGCAAGGTAAGCTTCTTTTTACTGCTTCACAGCCACTGAACTGCCGTGGATGGGCTTTGGGCTGACGTGCAGCCGGGTGCGGTTCTTCTTTCCAGTCGTGGGGTGATGGCGGAGGTGGGTGCGAGGTGCCTCCAAGGCGGCGGGTGACCATAGTGCCACGGAGCTGGGGCGAGCGGGGCCGTGAGCAGAGCACACGGTCATCGCTGGCTATATGAGCCCTGCACTGACTGGCCCGCCGCATTGGTGCTACCACACCACGCCACCAATGCCCCACGGGCAGGCAACGTCCCACTCCTCCAGGGCTTTCCCCCTGGGTCCCGTCACACACACGCTGCCATGGCAGAGCAGGAACAGAACAGGAGCGTTCCCCTCCTTTACAGATTTCTGTTGAATTTAAGGGATTCAACAGAATTCCTCAAGAGAATGTGTGAGGAACATTCAGGTAGGCTGAAGAGAAGCAGGAGTCGGCAACAGTCAACCAGCTCTGCCTAAAGAAACATCTAAGAGCATTTCCGTTTCTCCTCGAGTGGCAGCACCCATTTGGTTGCTCCTTTCAATGGAAAAAGCCCTTGTGCTTGGCCTTTCCCCTTACCTGGGCTCCACCACCCAAAAGGAATTGCATTGCTTGGAAAGCCTTCAAAAGTTTGTCCTCCCTTAGCTTCTCAGGGCACCCATCATTTGATTTCTCCTGTGTGTGCACATGGATGAAATGGAAATAATGCCTGCCCAAGAGGTAAGATAAGTGCTACCCTGCGCCTGGGAGAAAATGGAAAAGTTACTAAAAGCAAAAATGCCTTCCAGGGTAGGGTGAACTGGATCAAAGGAAAAGGCACCCTCATGTGTTCAGCTGCACTTTCCTTATGGTAGAGCTGAGCACCGCTTGAGCAGAGAGAGAAATCTTTGAACAGATGGGACGAGGCAGCAGCATGCGTGAGTTCTGCCGTTGCTTTTACCTGCTAATAAGTAAAAGGCTTCCTGATTACTAATTTCCTTAATATCCCCAGCACTGCAGTAGGAACAGCAAGCCAGCGTGCTGTCCCCTAGGTTGGGACCCGGGCAGTTTGCACACAGGGCAGAGCCAGGCCCTTCCCGGGCGACGCTGGGCTCGTTCGGAAGCAGAGCAGCCACGCAGCGTGGCCGGGGAAGCGGGAGCGGGACACCCGGACAGCGCAGCAGTGCCCGTAGGAACAGGAGCCCCTTCTGCAGGCGCTGGAAACAAGTCACGGTGAAAGCCAAGAGGGAAAAATGAAGCCTAATGAGCAAGCTGCACTCCATGTCCGGAATAGGAAGCAGGAGCAGCTAGATACATCATGAAGCTTTCTCAGACTGCACAGACTGGGGCACAACAGGGTCCCCGGATGTATTTTACCCTTAGCAACAATTGCCATTAAGCCAAGCTCAGTTCAAAATTCATTCAAAAACGTATTTGCAAACGTGTGATCTCCAAAAACTCCCAGCTCTTTTTTGGCTCAGGTAGTCACTGTGTCTGATTTGGTGCCATTTCCTGACCCTTTCCAAGGACACAACATTGTTGAAACCCCTATGGATTAACATAATAAACAAACATGGCTAATGATTCACCAGAATAATAAGTGACCTCAGTTTGTCCTCAGTCCCCAGGCAGAAACCTGGATAAACAGTTTTTGAACAGTTCCATGTTGAATATGCAAGGAAAAAAATTCTCATTAGTAAAGTTTTCTCCTGTCAATTCTTTCAAAGTCTATTTATCATTCGGATATTTTTACAAGTGAGAACATTATTAAAACATGAAATTAAATATTAACTGTGAATAAAAGCTCATACGAAGTGTTTTACTTGCAGAGCAGATAGCTCTATTTAAATACTCTTCTAAATGCTCGTTTAAGCACTCATTTAAATACTGTCATCAGCATGATGGCTGAGAATAGGCAAGATTTACTTTAGATTTTATATTTATTGCATCAGACTGAGTCAGAACTTAAGACTTCATGATAAGACGGTGTGTGCCCTGTACAGAATCAAGGGAAGATTACTGCTCAGAAAGCAGGCCTAAAATCATGGTACTTTTCCAACTGTTTGCGCCGCATAGGACAGTAATAGCATTTTATTTGCATCAGTGTAACATCTGTGAGATGATAGTGGATGGTTAAAGAAACATTGATTGCTTTGCGTTTGATGTCTGCTCCTTTTCATCCTTGCAGTGCAAGAGTCATGTAAAAATGATTAGCGATAGTTCCTTGATACTTTTATCACAAAAAAAAATCACCGTCTCCACCTAGCTCTGCTTATTTTTGTTCAATACAGGTATAAAGTCTCAGCACACTAAGAAGAATAAGTAAATGACGCATACATGGTATTATAATCACAGAAAGAATACATGTATCCATATAGCATAGGTATTTTTGTAGACAGTCCTCTCCCTCGTTCTTGGATCCCCATTATTTGGATTTAGGTATTATTAATATTTTGAGCATCATTCCCTCCCCGTACGCAGAGGAACCACATCTTTGTGTCCTTATCGTTCTGCAACTGTCCAGACGTTTTCTGTGCAGTCTGGCCCATCTGCAGGGTCCGAGTGCCAGCCCTTCGCAGGGGAAGGGCCGCCTCTAACCCCGCTCCAAACACAAACACATTGTAAGCCATTTCTTTTGGTCTTCTCCCCAGGAAGCACAGCAAATCCACAGAAAACAAGAGAAACGATCACACTCTGTAATATGCAATTAACAATCTAAACCTAAAGTGCCAACTAAACTAATATGCAACTTCTGGAAGAAAACTTTGATGGTAAGCTTGTAAGAAGGGGGAGTAACTTCATCCTGTGCTGATGCAGGACCCTGTTCTGTAGTTACCATCACAGAGCTGGTCCTCTATTTGCTATGGCAGTATGTACTATATATACACATATAGGGAGTCTCCCAGCAACCAAAGGAATGCATTGCAAGTGCATTGTTGTATTGTACATTACTATGAACACGAGGACCACATCTGAATGTGGAAAATGCTTCACAGACCCCCAGCCCCGGTTATAAATGCACAGGTCTTTGGAGCAACAATACCATCTTTTTTCACAAAAAAAAAAATTTCTTAAAATGAACAGTAGCTAGAAGTTAGACTCCTCATCCCACATAGCTTTCTAAAGTGTAAAAACAAAAATGCGCATAGCAGAAATAAAACATTTTTAGTTTTCCAAAAGACAACTCCAAAACTTACTTAAAAAGTTTAAGAAAAAAAAAAATGTCTCTGCAATGTTTCCAAGGCTTGTCAACTGTGTAGGGTCTGGCAGAGCACCAAGTAGGTCAGGAAGCTGATGGGGAAAAAAACTGGAACCTCGGGAGCACCAGGAAATCTGCGGGACGGCAGCCGGCCCGTGGGGTGCGCGAGCCGGGGCGGGTGCAGGGAGGCAGCGGGGCTGCCGGGGATGCTCTTCCCGCAGCCTCAACGCCCTGCCCTGTGACCTGGGAAATTCCTGCTCATCTCCCTGTTTCCAGACAGCCCTGCTTGAACCCCTCCGCAGCCGGGGATGCTCTCAAGCCCCCGAGCGCCTCAGCACAGAGCAGCTGGTACCACGTTCGGGGCAAGGGGAGGATCCCGGGACTCAGCCAGGGGACTCAGCTCACAAAACTGCTTCCGTTTGTCCCTTAATACTTTTTAGACTTGTATTAAAAACCACCATTTGCTGTAGCATGTTAAATCTAGACAGCATTAGGATTTATGTTTGAGCATAAGAGAAACTCAGGACATGTATTAACAGGGCTGAACAGAGACTGACTAGATTCCTCTCTTACATATTTTATGCAGAGCTGTTATATTAATAGCTAATAGCCAAGTTCCAAATGTTCTTCCAAGGGAAAAAATACTAGTAGAAAAGTTACTATATTTAAAACTCTTTGCATGTTTTAAAAAAGAAGTCTTTCCAGTTCTGCAGCTCATTTCTGCCTGTTCAGCTGTTAGAGCAGCCACCAAATCATACTACAGATTTGAAGGTTTTGATGCAAAGCCCAGTGAAGTAAATGCAATCACAGCTCACTGACCTTCACGACTTCACAGCTCAGGCTATCTCAGTACTTGGTTCCACTGATTATCATTCCGCGTGTCGCTTGTTTATTTTCCTTGAGCTTTTCCTCCCTTTCCCGCTCGGTTCCTAGGGCACACTGCAGTCGGAGCGTGCGGAGCGGCAGCAGCCCGGGCTTGTGTTCCTGCAGCCATGCAAGAAATCAGAGTTTGTTGGCTGACAACACTTAACAGCACCCAGGGGACCCCAGCATGATATAGCAGCACCCAAAGCTCACAGGCTTAACCAGGCCATCTTAGAGCCTCCTTTCAAGTCTCTCATTATTTCATTCACAGCATTGTATGTGCAAAAAGTGACTTTACAGCTCAAGGGTTTTCAGATGTTCTTCTGCACGGGTTTATTTTTCCACTGCCTTTCCAGTCGCTTCGCAAACATATCCTAATGCTTCAGCTTGCACACAGCACATGCTGCATACCAAATGCCCTGTATAAATGGTACTTCTTTTATAACTCCAATTGCCACAAGATATTCATAATTATAACACTACAGAAGAAATCGGTTCCAATTCCTAGTAAGGATCTTTTCAGAACACTGAATTAGTGGAATTGCTACAAAAGCCACGACATTGTAAAGGAATTCAGTATGATTAGGGTTACCAGGAAAACCAAAGGGTATGTTAATGATTTTCCACATATTAGAGAGCACGGTTGAACTGGACTCGTTTATGGAAAGCCAATATGTAGATGCAAAACCTCAGGACTCATTTTGAGTCATTCCATTGACTTCAGCAGGGTTTGGATCAGCCCCCTCAATACCTGCGTCCCTCCAAGCTCCATCGTTGGGAGGCTTTGTCTGCATTGGGGTGCCTCATTTCTAAGTGGTGCTCCAGAAAAGGCCCTTCTGGATTGTTAGCTACGATGATTGAGAGTAGTTAAAACAACTGCTTCAGCACTTGCAACACAGAACCACCTATAAGGCTAAGGCGACACTGTAAACGTGTCAGGAAAAAACACCTGTTTGGCTCTAATTTTAAGAATACTTTGGTAATCAGTGATTCAAAATAATGCAGTTCTTGACAGCTGAGAAACTTGAGAGCTGTTTGCTATTTTTGATATTGAAAAACACGCCTGATTTACCATAACACATGGATCATCACGCATTCAAATATAACGCAAATCAACTAATCTTAGTACCAGTTCTCAATTGGGCACTTCTTCTCAAGAGGATGACAAGAAAAGGTGGAGAGGATAAATCACAGGGATGAAAGTACTAATTTAGTATTTTCTAATTAAAATCTACTAATTTACTCAAGCTTGCATGAGACACATCTTATGAGCTCAGTAACTGCTCTCAGAGGATGCAGAAGCCCCAAAGAGGTGAGAAACGGGCTGCCTTCCATCTTGCACTGCACCCAGAGCTTCAAGGGCCCCAAGGAACACAGCCTCTTAATTTAGATCCCAAAAAATGAGCAGAAAAATCAAGACCACAGGCTTGGTTCGGAAAATCAAGACCCTAGTTGTTAATTTTTCGTGGTCTCCCTTCAGTGTAGACCTAGGACTCCCATAATCTCATGATTTCTTTCAAGTCACCCTAATAGGTCTTTTAGAAAACTGTCATCATTCCTTCCAGCTGAACATGTTCATGGGCTTCCCAGCAAAGGCCATTTGACAAAATTATCATGACCTTCTCCGTGCAAAGTGATCTGGCTTGTCACTTATAGTAAGTGCAGTGCTCAGGTTTATATCATTTTCTCCTCGAGGCCCAAGAGATGAAGGCATTTTAAAAATGGTATTTTTAGAACTTGAGAGCGCTATCCGGCATAAATTGAGCCCAGTGTGACCTAGGGATAAAGAAAATAGTCCACGGTTTCCATCACAGCCCCAGCTGCACCACTCAGAGCAGCACCATAACCCTGAAACCTGTCACCCAGAGGACCTATTCATACTCTCAGGAGATAGGAATAGACCACAGCTTAGAGAGTCCGGCCCTCTGTGACAGCATGGGACAGCAAAACCAACATTCATGGACTTGGGCCCATCTGCTTGGAGAAGTAGGAGCCCTTCCTAAAGCTCTTCAGCACCAGAGCTGGCCTGGCACGCGCTCAGGTCCCTTGTTGTTGAGGATATATTAGTAAAGCAGCTGAGCAGAGAGCTTCTCTGGAGCCTGTTTGCCTTCCCCATAAACATGGCCTGGGGGGACAGTTGCACTATGAACGGGAGAAATCTCACTCACATTCTTTAAAGACCTTAGGCAGTGCTGATAGATTTGGAGTGTTTTGCTATACATTCATTAGAAATTTATAGGGGCTGTTTTACTCAATCTACTAAAAGCATCCTGGTGATTTTCTACATCGATTCCCTCCCACATTAAGGTACTTTAAATATTTAATTTTAGAAGTAGAAGTGGAGAGAATCTGTTGAAAACTGAAACAGTTTTCTTTGCTTTTTAAAAACAGGAACATTGGTAAGCCTACCAAAATAGAGACATCTTGAAATTTTAAGCAACACTAAATTCTTATTGCAGGATGCTTCATTCCATCACCATTGACCAGACTTTCTTGAGGCCAAGGATTCAGCCCAGCTATTTGGAAGGCTAGAAGGTCTCTGGTTGCTTTGCAACACCTGTGATCAGTTCAAGAGGTTCCTTCCTTGTTTTGTGCTCTAATTGGTGCATCGCTACAGACCTGCGCTCTAAGTCCAGGGGTGAGCTGAACTCTGCCTGTTGCACCATTGCAGGGGGTACACCCAGTACACTGAGTTCAGCAGAGCCCATCAGCCTCACTTTGTGCCAGCACAGGAGAAGCTGCAATGAGTAAAACCCCCAAGGCCTTGGTTAGACCTGCCTTGGGCTTCATCCTCTTTTGAGTTCCCTTACACCAGCCAAACACATCCCTCTGTACCTACTGTTCCCCAAAATGAGCGAGGGAAAAAAGTCCCTCCATTCAACTGGATTCACCCAGAAGGTGAAGGGGGTGTAGGTACAGGGGAATAGATTTTTCCTCACCTAGTGCACAGCCCTGCAGACTCCTTGCAGGGCGAGTGCTGCTGCCTCCAGCCATTGAGGGAAGCAGGAGCAGAGCCTCAGAGCACAGAAAGCTCCTTTACACAGTAGCTGTGAACAGGCGTCTAAAACCAGCTCAGGGATGTGAAAACAGTAATAGCAAACCCTAATATTTTCCATACGTTTAACTAAGACATGATAGATCCTTCTCTAATGGGGAGCACGGAAAGTGTTGTTAGTCATCATAAAGCACAGCATGATTTATTCAAAGGCTGGTCCTTCATTAAGGATAGAGAGTAGCGCATGTCACAACTGGTTCAGGTTTTGAAATTCTTGGTGGATTATTCACTGAAATTTGCATCGCTACATAGTACAGCCTATTTTGGGATTGTGCATAAATAGAATATTAATATAGAATTACATTATAATGAAATATGCAATAATGCAAGTACTCATAAAGTGCTTTTCATGTATTGCAGGCATCCACAAGTTTCAAAAGCAAAAAAATATGATCTTATTTCCTGCACAAATGACTGCACATCAGGTTTGTTCACATTTAATTAAAACTCAGATTTTAAAATATATGAAATATTCTAAGATAGTTAAACTGCCATTGCTGTTTTGCATCATGGCCAACTTCAGAATGGAACTGGAGTGGATAAAGATGTGATTGGTCTGTAAGGCTTGTTGCTGCTAGCTCGACTAGAGACAAATACTTCATGCTGTGCAGAAGAGGCTGTTTGTTAATGATCCATAAAAATGCAGATAAAGCAGCTCTGGATGTGGCTGTTCTACAGGTTGCTGTACAGATCTCAAGCAGCAACATCAGCATAGAAATATCACATTTTCCTATCTGCAATGCTTAGTTAACAATATTTTAAAATCTTAAGAAGTAAGAAGAAAAAAATGACGTGGAAAAAATATGCATGTGTATGTTCATATGCAGTCCCTGTCAAATATATAAAATGTTTTGTAACTCTGTCTTTTCTCCCGCCTTCCCTCTCGGTTGCATAACGCCCAGCCTCAGCAGCAGGGTTCAGCACCGAAGGCACCTCCTCTCCCCACACCGCCCTGAGCTTTACTACTAGGATATTCCCATAGGAAACAGAAGCAGCGGCTTCAAACACTCTTGGGCCAAGGGGAACCAAAACCCCCTTATCTTTCACTTCCCAGAGCAGTGCCCCTAGGCACTAGACTATTATGTAAAAGAATGGCCAGTAACTCACCTGGCAGCTGAGGTTTTCGTTCGAGTTCGCTGCTGTCTCAGTGAGTTAGGCACGGTACAAGGACACCTAACCCATCGTGTCACTCCAGGAGGAGAGGCAGAAATGAAATATCTCCCGACCATCTCTGAACTGCAGTGATTCAGTAGCTGCCTCTTTGGTGCTTCTCTCCCCAGCCCGGGCTGCTTTGGAGCATCCACGAGCAGGTGATTAGGAACCCAAGGGGATTTGTGCCTAAAAACACAGGGACTGTGGGTCATTCCCTAAGAGTAGGAAATATCAGTTCTGCTTTTCTTACTGGCTTATGCATCTTTGCTAGTATTTCCGTGACTGTAAAGGACCCCCAAAAACTGCATTTTAATTTTAACTTCTTATTTGGCAATAGCTACATCCACATCTCTGGGTGTTTTAGTTTTAAGCTGCAGATTCAACAAGCCAACCCCGTTTCTATTTAGGACAGTGGTTTTTGCCGGTTTCCCACCTAGGGGGGCTGGATCCTGCTTTCTAAGCACAAGCACAGGGACCCCACGCTCCGGGGGAAGTTACAAAGGCAGCAGCACATCTCGGACTGCTTTCCGAGTGTGTGCTCCGTATCCACCCTTCATCCACAGGCGGCAAGCTGCCCTCTATCCTGATGCCCCACAGACAGGGCTGCCTGTGAGCTTGTCACTGCAGGTGGATATTTCCCACCTAAACGTCACACAAGAATAGAAGGAAAACACAGATCCTGCAGAGCAGCCCCTGCGCTGCAAAGCAAACAGCTATGACTCAGTTTGTCACAAACAATAACACAACAGGAATTACCACTAACAAGCTAATGCTTCATCTGATTGGGGGTGGGTGTTTTATTCTCGTCTAGTTTCCCAATTCATTTTGAAAGGTTGAATTAAAATGCTTGCTTGTTTTGCACTGCGGGCCCATCCTGGTCCCCACCTCTCATAA
This sequence comes from Eudromia elegans, assembly GCA_003342815.1. Classification (NCBI taxonomy): domain Eukaryota; kingdom Metazoa; phylum Chordata; class Aves; order Tinamiformes; family Tinamidae; genus Eudromia; species Eudromia elegans. The sequence continues at coordinate 856,002 of PTEX01000175.1, forward strand.
GATTTTATGCCACCAGCACCAGTCTTTGCTAGCCTCTCTTTTGAAGGCTGGAGACCAGGGCTGAGCATCCCTTCCCATTTGTTAAACATTTTTGATCTATTAAGAGTCCTGTGGTTTTCAGGAGTGTTTTGCTTTGTGTTTTGCTCTCCATTCTGCAGAGGCAGCTCTGCTCCTCTGACTTGGGTATTAGTGCATTAGCTCCTGCACCCAGGCAGGGCCCTTCTGTCTCCTTTGAGCAGCCTCCCTGTGTTAGCCCCAGCTGGGGCTCTAGAGGAACAGGTCCCCTCATCTGCACTGCCGTGCTGTCAAAATACTCAGAAGCATTTGAGAGACTTTTCAGCCAGAATTATCCCAAGCAGACTGATTTCCTGAGGTCAGGACCGAGACCAGGAAACCCCGGGGCTGCTGCAGGAGAAAAGGGCTTTTCTCACCCACTTCCCTCCTTGTGCTGTATGAGCAACTCTCAGCATCGTTAATACAGATCCCATCTGCTTATAGAGGTGGGAGTAAGCTCCTCAGCAATGAGGATTTTTTATTTTAGAGGTACTATATGCAAAAATAACTATCAAAGAATGCTTAAGATCAATCCTAAAGTGCTACCATCCATCACACGCTCGGGAGCTTATTTGATTCTTACAGGTTTCTGCATCCTCCATCTCAACACCTGCAGTCTTGCTGCGTGCTGCCAGCGTGCAGGGAGGTGGAAGCAAAACTGGAGAGAGAAAAAGCTTCTAGCTACAAATTTAACAGTAAATGATGCGAGCTCGGCAGGTTACAGAGTGTGATGGCTCTGCACAGAACTCAGCTGGTCCCCTTAGCCCCTGCGCTAATTACATGTACAGAAGTTGTGTTATCTCCGCATAGAGGTGACTTTCCCTTTATGCCATGATTGGCCTGTCTACTTTATGTTCTATTTTAAAAGCAGTTACACAAATTGTTATGAAAATGGCACACAGGAAAAGCATACAGATGAAATATGCGCAAAAATAGCGCACACATTCACTGCCACCTTGTATTAGCATCAATAAAACAACAAATGACCCAATGAAAGCGTAAATCCAAAATAAGTCTCTTGGAATAAATGGAATTGATATGACTCCTGACATAATAAAATCCTTACTCCAAGTGCTCAATCTAGCACAGATGGAGTCAGTTATTCTGAATTAACATTGCTGCAACTGAGGGCAGTATTTCTCTTGGTGGTTCCTCCCCTTTGTTGCACTGAATCTTGACAACTGATGTTGTGGTTGCACCATGTGCAACCGTATCGTCCTGTGCTTCAACACACACTTCACTCTTTATCCATAAATCCCTCTCAGTCCAGGACACAGCAGAAAGCACCGACGCTAGGATGGAACCAGCTCTCCTGGCTCTGGAGCCTATGGATATTCCCAGGCGATGCCACCACCACCAGAGCTGCCTCCACCAGATGCTGCTTCCCGGGTGTCATCCGCAAACGCCCAAGCCAAGCGGAGCACCAGGGGCTGCGAACACCAGGGTGGCAGTGCCAACCCCTCCCCGTCTCACAGTGGAGCAGGGGCAGCCCCTTTGCATGTGGCTTTGCAATAGGGGACAGGATCCCTTCAAGATCTGTAACCCAAGCAGAGGGATCCACTAGGTTGAATGCTGTCATGAAAGGCAGCTACATTTTTAACCTAGCGCACATGCACTATTTATAAACCACGCAGAGCTGCAGAGCAGAGAACAGGCAATACAAGGGGATCAGATAGATTTTTAACGAGAGTGACATATTTCATCAGCACGAACGTGTAAAACATATGTAGTCAATAGGAATACAAGCAAAAACTTCACTCAGGCTCAGTGTTCCCTTAAGATTTCTGCATTATTTAAAAATATAAAATGACAAATTCTAAGGCTAATTATTACTGATATGGGGGGGTGGAAATAAGCAGTTTACATCTGAAGCTGTGCTTGTTCATGTTTATTCACTCTGTTCAGATATGATGGCACTTAGCAATAATAAGTGGCCTAGCTTTCTGTTTCCGAAGGCCAGACCGCACTGATTTCCAGCAATAGGGAAGCTGAGGACACTTGGCACAGCACGATTAATCCGCGGGTTGCGAGCCGGGCACAAGTGATGTGACAGGACAAAGACAAGGGGACACATCAGGTGGGCAAGGGGCGAGCGGCCACCGTCTCGGCGCGAAGTTAACTCGAGAGCCGAGTCCGTGCAGCTCCCGAGGGAGAAACGGTGGGTTAGATGCCAACAGCTGATGCAGCCCTGCACACGACACCAGGAATGATGGGCTTGAGTCATCACTAACCACCTTTTAGTGGCTTTTACTTGCACTTTTTCATCTTTCCCAGTTGGGCATTTCCGAAGCCTCTCGGGTGCCTTAGGAGACCATTTCATTTTCCCACTTAGGAGCGTATTGACTGTTTCTCCTTGGCATCATTATGTTTCTCAGTGATTGATTCACAATTAATCATTTAATGAGTTTCTAAGCATACATATCCAAAATCCATGCCCCTTAAAAAGGTCAAAATTTCCTTTAGTTGTGAGGGACTGACTTCTGAGCCCATCACAACAGTCTTTATCAAATGGCCCCGTTCTTTCCAAGAAACTGATTCACAGAAATATCTCTGTTCTTCCCTGATGCACTAGTAGATCTTCAGCTCTAGCCACTCTGTGTTACTAGCAGCATTACAGCTGGGCTGAAACTTTGCAGTTTTGTTCTGCACTGCTCTGGTTTTATATTGGCTGAGGTGTTCTTTGAGTCAGAACAATATTAACTTAAGGATTTAGGATCATCAAACAATTCAAATGATCTCACTAATGAAATGCATATTTCTATTTTTCCCAGATGAAGACATATTCTGTATCATATTAAAAGAGTATGGATACATAACTTTCCATTTTTTTCACCCCACACAGATGAGTTTAGGAGATAAATTTCACCAGAAAAAGTCAAAATATTCCAGATATGCCAAATTAGAAGCTCCCTTACGTTTCACGCCCCTCTTCCCGCAACAGCAGCTCACGGACCAGCCGGGGCAGCAAGCTGAGGGCTCTCTGGCTTTCCAGCCCCACGGAGGGAAGGGGAGATTTCCACCCACACTCAACACACGCAGCTTTGGGGCCCCGTTTTCAAGCCAGCCCCAACAGCACATCTCGGGGCAGGGTCTTCTGCCACCAGTCTCCCGGCAGCTCAGGGCATCTCTTCTTTCTAAAGGGCCTATGATGTAAATATTACTGTTCCCTTTTCACAGCTCAATAAACCACAATACAAAGTTGTTAAGGAACAAATTGACCCAGACATCCCTTTATACAGAGGCAATTCCACTAAGCTCCACACACAGTTGATTCATGCGCTTCAGGAGGATGTTCTTTCACTTCAGACTAGACTCTGGATATAATCGCACTTGCCAACGATAGGAAAAAATGTCAGTGCTCTGGTAAATAGTCCAGGGAAAACATCTAAAATAGTGAAATGAAAACATTAACTTGGTAGAGCCTGTGTGCAAAACCTGCCTTTTCTCTTAAGCACTACGGATGTTTTATGAGGTGATCTTTGAACACCTCATATCATCACAAGGAAACTTTTAATCTCAAAATATTCCTACATCATTTCATTGGGGGGGAAAAAAAAAAACGTACGCAGGGAAAAAGAAAAATCACAGGCATTAAACACCCTCCTTTTGCGACTGCCCTCTGGGAGGGCACGTCATCAGGTGCAGTGTCCTTAGAAAGCAAAGCCACAAGATTGCCCCGGGAGCATTTCTTACGCGCTCAGTTTGGTGTCTGCAGGCAGGGTCGCTGCTCTCGCTATGGAGAAGTCGGTTGGTTTCTAACAACGAGTGTTTTAGAGTTCTACTTCTGTGCGATTCTTAGGCAGTTCAAGAGATGCAAATATACCATTTCTTTCATAAAGATGAGGGTGATGAAAACATGAGGATGCCACAGTTATGCAAACGTAACTGTCATTGCGTAAATGAGGAGCTAAATGTTTCTGTGTATACAAACGCATATGCTGCTCTGTCAAAATAATGTGTTTTTTTGTAATCAAAAGCAAAAAAGGAGGAAAAACACAGTGAAAGCAACTGATATAATAGGCTAAGTTATTTTGGTCCCACCATAATGGCAGAAATACTGCTACTGGCATCAGTGAAGACAGGATTGCACCCTACCTCTATAACTAGACTGAAAGCTTTGCTCTTTGAATTCTGACTGACTTTGACAGTGAAATAAATTTTAAGTGACAAAACCAGGAATTTTCTGACAGAAGGGTCTCTAAATAAAGTTCAAGCACAACTGTACATGAGCTTGAGGTCAGGTTTAGGATAGCCTTTCAGATATGAAAATGAGGGTAAGATTCCTATTTGCAACTAAAAAGCACAAATTAGACAAAGTGCCTTCCTTAACCTACTTGTCAAGGACACCTGATGGCTCCAGTGAATTTTGTAGTGAGAAGGATGCTAGTAGCTTCTTGTCCTTTGCCAAATGAATACATTTGCCAACATTAAAAGCTATTTTTTACACTCCTACCTACTGCAAGTATGAAATATGTTTTGGTGTTAGGCAAGGAAACACCTTTGTATGTTCGTCCAGCTCCCTGGAAATAGATAATCTCACAGCTGTAGCAGAGCACTCAAGACGACCAGACACCTAAAGGTGTCAGATAGTCTCCGACTGTACCGGGTTCCTGCAGTCAAGGACCAGACTAAGGCGTCCCACAGGGAATGACCTTCAGGCTACCCAGGTTGCTCTCCCTGTTGACCACTAACTGAGAGTTAATCTGTGTTCATGTTTCTGGGCTTTTGTTCTCTGCTCTGCTCCATCTAAGCTAAATCTGTGTTTCTTATTCTGGCTATACATAGTGACTGCTCCTGACTGCCACAGGAACCTCTAGATATTTCTGTTATTAAAATACTTAAGCATCAAAAATACATCACTCAATCCTGGTCTTCTCTGTATTTTAAATTATCTAAAAACCCCAAATAAATCTGGTGATAGAAAGCTGGACAAAGTTCCGTATTCTGCTTACTGTAATTCACCATCCAACACCATCAGAGCAGCCTATCATGCACCTGTGACCTTGCAATAATCACAAATCAGTAATTTTAAGAACAGGTTTTCTTAGAAATGTATCAGAGCACCATTCAGCTGTTTCAAGAGGCTTTGTAGGGGCTTCCTTTACTGTCCATTACCATCAGCTCTTGCTTTTCCAACAGCTACAGTAGATTTTAACTAATCCACCAAAACAATCTGTATTCAGGGCCAAGCAAGCAGTTGAGCAGGTAATACACAGAGCCAATTCAATCGTAATGTTCAGCTGACATAGGAAAAATATAACAAAACTTCAAAATGGAACTTTAGACTTTGTAGACATTACACTTATTTTAAAACCATTTGCAAGTTGACACACAAAGAAATGAAAGAAGAGAAAGACAGCTGCTGATGATACCGAATTACAATGCAGTAAATTAAATGCAGAATTCTGAATACAATTCTGAATGTGGAAAAATAGAAGTTATTACCTGTATATTAAAGAGTAACAGAGGAAAAGAAAAATACCAAGAAAATCTATAAAAGGGAAAAAAGGAGGTGGGAAGGGGTGAGGGGTAGGTATCTGCTTGAGATTATAGGACGCTTGTGACTGATAAACGCAGTGACCTGGCAGTGCCCATCAATTGCTTTTGCTTGATCTCAGCCACAAAATGCTGAGTATTAACCCAGCCCTGAAAAAGGGACCGAAGATAGGGCTTTATTCCACAGCACGATTGCCCCTGCCCACCCGCTGCCAAAGTAAATATTTCTTTTGGCTAACAAGTATGAATGAAATTCCATGTGTTATTATTCCACTTTGCAGGCAGATGTCCCTAAAAAGAGTTGCTAATTCTGAGAAAAAAAAAAAAACTCTTAATTTAGTTCCTTGCTTTCCTATTCCTCAGCCTGTCACCCAAGGATATCAGTCACTTGCTGCTTTAAGCACACACTGCCTTGACTTGCAGAGAGGTCTTGCATGAGTTACTCCTCCTATCGTCGTTTTTCACTAGGCAAATTATTTTCCCAAAGGGATTGCAAGGTTGAGCCAAAACAGTGTGTGCATCATATGTCCAGGGTCCTTAGGACTCCAATCTTTCATTTAACAGCCATACCACAACTGATAGGTTAAGCTCAGCAAAGCAAAGCCGCTGAACCCAAGGACACACTCCCAGCGCACTCAGATGAGGGCCCATAAAGCAGCGTATCGGCGCCCGAGGGCCCCCAAAGCAGTCGAGGTGTCCGGGGTGTTCACGGGCACCCAGCAGCCCCGGCTCGGCAGCTCCCTGGGCAGGTCTTTGGGCTCCATCCTGGTTTCCAGTCAGTCACACTGGCTCAACGCACAGCGATATCCCACAACGGGCATCTTGAAAACGGCACCGAGCCCCGTGCAGAGCCCTTGAGTGGGTCAGAAACTCGACACACCTCGTTTGGGAGTGAATTGCCTGGCGTAGGTTTCAGTGGTACAGCTCTGAATGTAAATGTGCCCTGAGCTCATAAATTAAGCAGTAAAACACAGCAAAAAGTCTAAGCACTCTAGTTGTTCCTTGGAGAGATGCCAAAAATTTAATAGCACAAATAGAATAAATATACTCGGCAAAAAAATCAATTTTTCAAAGCAACACCTGTGTTTTGCACCATCTCCTGGTGCGAATACCCTCATTTGCAGGCGTGCACGCACGCAGGCAGCTCGTGGGGATTCAGTTTATTCAATCCCATCAACGTGCTACGCCTTCCTCAGAAGCTCTGATACAAAACAGGGACCAAAACCTTTCCTTCTTCAAAGCAGCTGAGCAATAGCATACACCTATTGCTGCAAACTTTCTTTTTGTATGTACAGATACATTAATGCAGCTCCTGGAACCAAAACCTGAAACTAACCCTATGATTTTCAGTAACAATTTTTCCTCTTTATAAGCAGAGCTACTTCTTCCTTAGTCCTTCAGTGATATAGATGAGGTTTCATTATCCAGATGGAGCAGGTTTTCAAACGCTTTTCCAGTGAGCCTGCATTTGGTCATGCCAGCTATAAACAAGCAGAGAATTTAGTCCATCTTTAAAATATTCAGAATTTTGAAGATTTAGAGCTTGTTCAAAACTAAGCAGTTAAAACAAGCACTCCAATCTGCATAACAGAGACAAGCCCTGGTTCTGCTGCCCTTTACAATAGTATTTAGCATTATTTTCCCTAGTGGATGGATACAAACAGAGGTTTTTGTTACTGTAGACCAAAAACTGCGTGTTTCCTTTCACTTCCCTAGGAGACTGCCAGTAACAGAAACTATTTCACTGGGCAACGTAAGGAACTGCTACAAAATCCGAGATCCTTTCAAAAACGTGTTTGCTTTTAATAATCCTGTTCTGACTATAGGATTTTGTGGCTATGCAAGGAGCTATTGGAACAGGGCAGAGGAGGAGCAGAGCAGGACCCAGCTCGGCCGTGGCACAGCAGAGCCGGTGGCCGCCCCGCTTGCCCACACACCTTCCTCCCTTCCCGCTTCCCACCCAAGCACCGACCGTCCCGAGCAGCACCACGCGGCGCTGCGGGAGCACGGCCGAGGGCCGGGAGCACGGCCGAGGGCCGCGAGCACAGCTGGAGGGCAGAGCAGGAGCCACGTTAAGACAGGAATGAGGAACGCAATCCCAGCGCTTACTTAAATAGCAGTAGGAAAAGAACAAGTGTTTTGTAAATACAGTTATTTCAAGCACACGCAGTTACTTCCCTGTACTCAGCGTTCACCGCCTTTGGCCTTCCTGAGTTTTTTGCATGCGGAATTGAAGAGAATTTTGTTTAAAGGGCACCTTTACGGGTAGCTCATTTCCTCAGTGGATTCTGACCAGATTGTGTCCATGCTAAGGCAAACATCTGCTCCGATACCTGGCACTCCACACATTTAACACCAACCTGAAGTTCTGCCCATAGAATTTTGCCTTTTCATCTTAAGTCTCAAACAGTTTAGAGCTGTGCCCCTGTGCTTTCAAAGCCTCAAAGAAAACATGCTTGTTACCTGAAGAGATTATGTGCCTTCAGGAATTCATGCAAGCAACATTAAAATCCTCAATGTATGAATATATGTTAAAAAAAATCATTTCTAGAACTGTAAAGACCCTTACACTAATAACAGTGTTTGCATAAATGAATTCCTACCCAAACATCGGAGTTTGTTCCTCCGACACGTACAGGGAGCAGGATCACAACAGCCTTGTCCCCAGCAGCACCGAGGTCCCCTCCCCTTGCCCAAGCAGCATCACTCAGGTGCCTGTTTTGGTTTGGGTCCCTGCTCATGTTTCATCACTTGGAACCAGCTTTTCCACAAAACACTACTCCTCCTACCAGAGACACGGCACACGTTACATGGAGCATCGCAGAAAGGCTGCTCTGTCTTCGATGGTTGTAGCAAACTAGGTGAACCCAGCAGCTAGACCTCATACTATGTGCAAAAACAGAGATTAAAGAGAGGATAAATACTGCTTTTACCCAGCTCTGGCGTTTAGATTCTAAGAAAAACAGTGGTTTTAACATGAAAATTTTTTCCCTGCTTTACAACTGTACTTGGTTTTAGTTTGTTTTCTACAATTTTTCTCTCCATAAAATCCTCACGCTTTATTTTCTTTCCTCATATGGCATAGTTTTATATTAGGAGCGTTTAAGCCATAGTTTATCTGCATGAACGCTGAGAGCTGGGGACGAAGCCTGTGTGACTATCAGTGCAGGCATCACATAAACATTACGACAGAAGCCTCCTACACAGCCTAAACCAAACCAAGGTGTTTATGTTCGCGTTGCTGCCACGGTCCTGGCTCTCTGCGTGTTCAGCACCAAAGCACAGGCTCTGATGGGCCTGGGGAAGAGAAAGCACCACAGGAGAAAGCACCACAGATACTTTTAAGGCAGTACTTTATGAAACTTTAAGGTTTACATCTGAAGAGCTTTCCTAAGGGAAGTCAGTGAGAGGGGCAGCAAGGAGTAACGTGGGTGGTTGGGAAGGTTGGACGGAGCCGGGCTGCTCCCCCAGGCATTTTACCCTGGGTGAGAACAACAACAGGGTGGGATGAGCCCAGGGACGGGGAGAGGAGGAGGACCCCAGCACTGGGCACACCACTTACGCTACAAACACTCCCCGAGGGGGGTTTAGGCAGCGCTGCTCTGTGAGTGATGGAGTCCTGGGAGCATCAGCACTGAAATACAGACAACAGCAGGGTACAGCAGGGCTGCAAATGCCACCTGGGAGTCGTGACCAGCCAGCCCCGATTCCTCAAGGAAACCCAAGGATAATCTTTGGAGACTCCCTGAGGCTACAGCCAGAATTTGAAGGTTTTACAGCTCAGCAGGTTACGGCTAAAGACTCCCAAGGAGCTGCCGCAGTGATGGATCTAAGCTGCAGACAAATAAAGCTACCTGACATGCAACATCTCAGAAAATACACCGGGTGAAAGCAGCATCGTGCTGTCTCATCCTTCAGCACGCACAGGAGCCTGAGGTGTCCGCTCAGACGAGCTTACTGCAGCTCTAAGAGATAACCTGCCAGCATCGTATCCCTTCCAGAAACAGCCTCCCTTTGCCTCTCAAGATAAGGCAGCGCTGTAAAAGCTTCTCAAACCCGCGAGGTCCAAGGAGCAGCCTGCTATTAGGCCTGTGTGTTAGCTGCCTTGTGCTTCAGGTGCCGCAGACCGCTTGGGGTTTGCTCACCCGAGCGGGTTCGCAGGAGGACACCTGAGCGCATGTCCCCGCGTGGCACGAGGGGGACGTGCCTCTCTCGGGCACCTTTCCCACCTTGTCAGAGCACTTTACTGCAAGCGACAGTCATCTGGATGCCATAGGAGAAGTGACAGGAATAGCAAACCCGGAAGGGAATTGCACTGGGAGAAGACCCCGCAGTGGCTGTTCTTATAAGTGATGCTCTCCTACAGAGCCAGGGCTGCCCTCTCACTAACCTGCACCGCCTCCCTGAGCTCCTCTCGCCCGGGATCAAGGGTGCAAGAGGGCAGGAGAGCATCTCCCTCGTGTCAAGGGCCCTCTGCAGCACCCACCGTGCTGGGCGCAGGCCCACGAGCCCCGCGTGCAGCACAGGATTATTCTACCTATAGATTTCAGAGGGCTTAAGAGAGGGATGAGTGTCCTCCACTAACCTCAGGGACTGAAAAAGGCAGGAGGACAGCAGAATGGCATCAGGTGTTGCCTATGTTTCAATAGTATCAGCACTATTGTATTGCTCCAGTAATCATCTCCAATAATTTAAAATAATTGCTCGCTTACCTAGTTTCTGGTATCACTCTAGCCCTGCTTTTATTACCTTATTTGCATAATTGGGGAAAAACAATTTCCAGTTGTTGAGCATATCCTCAAGGTTGTGGGGAAATTTGATTTCTCCTCCTGCAAGACAGCGTAAGTGAACATTAACTTGTCCAAAGGAAGCTTCAATATTATAGGTCAGCCATTTTCTTCTAAGTCCTTTTTAAAAGCTCTTTTCTGGAATTTATTATTTACAATGGCTGATCAATGATTGATTTTCCTTTTTTTTTTCATCTTAGCTGTGGTTTGAAAAGCAAAAATCTTAAGCAAGACAGAAAACAAGATGTCATTGGTAAACCTGTATTTGAGCAAGCTAAAAAGATTTACAAAGTAGATGAGGTAAAATAAGGCAGGTAGTATAACATTTTGACAGTCTTAATCTGAGATAGTATTGGAAAGGAAAACATGCTTGGGTGACAGATTCATGTGCAGAGTGTAATGATTTGTGTCTGTTTATCAGCAGTAATACCATCAACCTAAATAAATTTAGGTGAATAACACGACGAGTCAGAGTGAAATATGAAGAATAAAATAGGTTGCAACAACTCAGGGCTTTGCAACCTTTGCCAGTCAGCTCGTGCCCTGGAAGCAAGTCTCACAACTGCTCTCATAGCTCCAACAAAGGGTCTTGTGCACAAGCCAAGAGCGTCGACCAGGACGGTGTCTGAACACTGGCAGGAAACTGAGAGCAACTCCAAGGGGGTCAGGAGGGAACCTCCACAGTAACCCCAAAGCCACCCCTGTGCGCTGGATGTGTGAGCAGCTGCTCTTTTTCTAATCGCTCTACCAAGACGTAGAAAAAAAGCTTCTTTTGCACCACGATATCAGCACACAAACATACACATTAGAAAACAAAATCTCTCCCAGGCGTTTGCAAACACACCAAAAGATCCACCTGCAGCTTTACCTGCTGGTCCAGATCCACTTGCTTCCTAATTCCCCATGACGGACTGTGCCTCAAATCCCATCCCTCAGTGTCTGCACCCACGCTGCCGATAGCCCTAGGAAGGGCATGAAAGCAATAGCTGAAGTATCTAAGCACTGATACCGCTTTTAAAAGCAAGCTGAACATCCATGAAGGATGAAGTCTCACAACAAGCAAGGCAAACTAGGAAATTAAGCTAGAGCTGAAATCCCACTATGACTTCTCATCCTTTTGATTTTAGTGTCTACCTATTACGGCACATTTCAACCCTCAGGTATTGTTCTCCTTTTATGTCCCCAAACAATACACACCGTCACATATATCAAAACGCAGGGGACTTTTCTTTTTTAATGACAACATAATCTTATCACAAGAGGCAGCTTAATTTGCTGTGAGCAGACCCTGCTTCATGAAAAGGATATAATCAGATCATATTTGTTTGTGCCAATAGCATTTTTCGGAGGTTTTAATAGAAAATGTGTCTTATCTTCTCAGATTAGTTTAGGATTAAGATACCTGAGAGCCATAATTGCAGAAGTGAGATGACTGAAGTGAATCTGAGACTAAAGAGAGACGAGTAAAAGCAAATTTCAAGTTTATTTAGCTTGATGGTATTTCTGCAGATAAACAGGGACAAATCATTACACTGCACGCCAATGTGTCACCTAAACATGCTTTCACTTCCAATGCCATTTCAGATTGACAAGATGTTATATTACCTGCCTTACTTTACATCTCTCTAGCCTGTAAATCAGTATAACTAGTATTAAAACTTGTGCACTCGCATTAAGTCATTCTGATGATAAAATAGGGGGATTTGGGTCTGTTTACCAAAGTCATCCTATTTTAATTTCTTCGGACATTTGTTGATTTCCATTTTCAGTTTCATTCACACTTTTCAAACAGGAGCTCTGTCCAAAGAGCTGGTCCTCCTTGCTGGGACACCCCCCTGCTTTGCCCCTGCTCATGAGACCTGCAGATAGACTCCAGTTCAGACATCAACATTACTCATACATAACAAGGCTGTCCCAAGGGCCTAGGAAAACCACCCCTGCCTCCCTGCATCCCAGAGATACCCTTTGCTAAAGGCTCAAACCAGCTCAAAAGGAAAATCAATTGATCTGCCTTTTACTGTGTGTTATTCCTTCTTACATCTCATTTTCATACAAGGCACTATCAACACTTTACTTATGCCCATATATATATATTTGATCTACTGCTTTGCCCTTGTCTAGCCAATCAATTGTCAAATAAAGATAAAGGTCTAGCCTGACGCAATCAGCCTTTGTTAAAACACAGTGCATTTCATCCAATTTTCCATATAACTCCATGTCCTTGATGACCCTTTCCCCTCAAAACACGCTCAAAGACCTTATTTAGTATGGAGGTCAAACTACTGCAGCCATCATTCAGCCCAACACACCTGCAACCCGCTGTCCTTGACAGCTATCCCAGGTCAGACAGTGCTCTATTCGTGTGGACTCTTGGGCCGTAACTGCTTTTCCCAGAAAAGTGTTTTTCAATAGAAAAATAAACTTTCAACTAAATGATAATACCCTTGGAAAATTCTAACTTGTCATTGCAATGCCAGGCATCTCCATCCAGAAATATTTTCATCTAAGAAATCAAAGAGCTACATATTATAAATGTTAATTTGGTGTCTCATGGGAACTTTAGCTCGAGTCCCTCACTGTGATCCAAAATAGCATCCCCGGATGCATCAAGAAGTGCCACGTCCACATGGAACGTTCCCAGGACCATGTGCTGCTGCAGGAACCCCCAACTTCAGACTGGCAGCATGGGGAGGGTGCTCCAGAGCAGCAGAATTCAGGGAAGGGGTGGAAATCGTGAGGCAAAAAACACTGAAGGGGTCATAAATCTGGATCAGGGTAACACAAATGGTCCGACTGGAACATATAAGGGAAAATTGGCTCCAAGGAGCTTCCTTCAGCCCATTTAAGTCAAACTAGGAAGGGACAAGTCTATTTAGCATCCATATTGTGAGGGACTTAAGTTGTTGCACTGCCAACTATTAAGCATTCCAGATCAGGGGAATCATCTTCCCAGAGCCATCCCATTCTTAGTTATCCTGCTGTTTTCCTAGGCCCCCTTGCTTGGGCAAAGCAGCAGACTGACACCAACTTCCTTAAGATCTTCTGTGGGGTTTAGAGCTGTTTTCCAGTGTAAGAAAGAATTATCCACATGTATAATTGTATTCCTGGGTGGCAGAGACAGATTTAAAAAGAAAATCAAAGTGACTTTAGATCCAAGTAAATGCCTTGCACTCGGCAGCATCTTCAAGATCCTAAGGGAGTTAAGTGCATCTGCTGACAAACCTGAAGTTAATGATTATAAATGAGCACAGAGGCAACACAGCACTGTCCCCCTCGCCCAGGAGCTACGGGTCCATGCTCAGAGCTAATGGAATACGTGTTTCGGTGGCACAAAGGGGAGCTGAGACAGTCACCAAGTGAAGCACAGCCCCATAATCGGAGCTGTAGGAGGAACAACCATAGCCACCACGGCTGGGCAACCAGGTACAGGACAGAGTGACCCTTAGGTTGAGGACTAAACATCTCTCAGGCACGAAGCTTCTGGGCACAACAACCCCCAGTCCCTGCAGGTAGCTGGACCCTCCTTGCTTCTTCCAAGGCACTAAATACACAGGAATAAAATTAAGGTAGATATATTAGAATGTCACCAGCTAGTTGTTCTGTCCTTATCTTGATTTAACACTCTTGTCTGCTTTGCCTTGCCTTGCCCACACATTTTATCATCGGTGACATTCGAGCAGTGAAATTATCATCACATTTTTAACTGATTTTTCCAAATCCTACACTGAAGGACTCACCCATTCATGGCAATTCTCCTTGGCAATTAGTATGTCGGGTCTATCAACCAGTCCGTCTTAATCGATGTTTCGCTGATACCATAGAGAGCTAACTTTTAATCACAATGCCATTCCAAGAGCCTCGCAAAGCTGATCTAATGCAGGCCATTTTTACCAATCAAACTTGTAATTTCACCCAAGTATAAAATTAGATTTGTCTGACAAGGTCCGTTTTTTATGACAGCATTCTCAGCAGCCCCGTGTTTAGGCTAAACAGACGTTACTGACACTGTGGTACTCTTGTCTTTCCCCGAAAATCATGGGGGAGAGGCAGATGGGGGGAAGAATTCAAAATCCAAGAACAAGTGTCTAGCCCCAGGGTTCACATTTACAGCGTTTGTGATGCTGACAAAGGTTTCTAGCATCAATGCCAAAATATAGAATGCTTCCTGAGATTTGTACTATGTGACTTGAAACCAATTAAAAATTTGCAATGATGAGATAGTCATTTTGGTTTTCAGTTTTTGACAATTTACAATTTCAAGCCTGTTTTGTATTTAGTACCTCGACTCCATAGTAAGTGCAGTGGGGATAGATGCAGTCTAGTTTTAAATTTTTTCTATAAAATGTAGAAAACATCTAGTATAAAGACAGTCTCCAGGCACAGCCAAGCATCTTTATTTGAGCCTTTTTGCTTTATTTTACCTAGCAGAGCTTGTGCCTGGTCTTTCAGCCAGCTCATTTCCTGGCCCATGCTGCCAGCTCTATCTCAGGCAGTACCTTCATGCCAGCTGCTTTTACCCTGCCATGTTATGCACAACCCAGCAAGTCCACAAAAATGAGGCTGCTGTGGCTAACACACCCGCTTTGGGGGTTTTAAACACATTCTTGAAAGTTTCCACTCTTTCTACAGACCTTCTTCACTCCTTAATTTGTTAGGATCCCATCATGGATTTGATTTTAGAATCGAAGTTATCATCTGCCTAGTAGATGGCGTGAGTGCTGGCAGCAAGGGGAAGGACATAAGCAGCAGTGACAGGAAGGAATCCAAGTCCAAGAAAGGAATCTTTCATAACCTTTTTCCAGTGCCTTTCACCTGAAGCACAAACTGAGACATGAGGTGTGCAAGGAGCTGGCTTAAGCTTTCTGAAATAGATGCTTGACTAATACCTGCAACAACTCTAATAACATGTTCAAATAATCCATTACCAAGAATTACAAGAGCATTTTATACTTTGGTCCGGCATAGCAACATCACCAGGACAGATTCCCTCATACTGTGGCAGACCTGTCAGGTACCAGGTCCACCAGCAGAAGCAAAAATAGAGAAGCCCTCTAAGTACCTCTTGTAGGTTTTAGGGAAAGTAGAAAAAAATCAAAAAGAAAGCAAGAGACTTATTTTCATGCACATGATGGTGACTATTCCGTACAGAGTCACCGAGGCATCAGCTCGGTTCCTGCATTTGTGGCTGCGCGTTTACCAACATGAGCGAGCGCTGGAGGACGGGCTGTGCTCCTCCTCCAGGCCTCCCTTCACATCCCACCTCCTCCAACGGCAGCACCGAGAACAGCTTTGCAGGGAAATTGCTCTCATTTCTCAGTGGGATCTTTCACTTGCAAATTGCACCTTTGTAGCTGACAGAGCAGCCCCTGACGCCTTGGCAAGGCAGAGGCTGGAGAGCTGTCAGATACTGTCTCTGTATATGGGATTTCCTCTGGCTCTGCACAGCTGTATCTAGGCAATCATCAAGTACCCAAGTTCCTGACAATTCCTGAAGAAATGCCAAGCATTCCTGCTGCTCTTTGAGCACAGTTTGGGCACACCGGCTCAGCCCATGTCACCAGCGGGCCGCAGCATTGCCAGGACCCTCGTAGGGAACGACACCCTTTGCTCCTGGAGAGCCTTGGCCACTCTCTTGCCACCAGCTCCCTCCCCAGCACAGACGTGCCAGAGCTGCTGCCCATCTTGCTCTCAGCAGGGTCAGGCTCATTGAACCCCTTGGTGGGGTCCCTGGAACAGCAGCGGGGGCTCCTCCTGCCAGGGCCCGCGGCGGTGCTAGGGCTGCACTCGAGGAGGGCACCCATGGGAGCTCCTGTCCCAGGGCAGGCACGGCAGATCCCAACCACACACGCAGCACCAGCCCTGGACCAGTGCAGGAGCAGCCTCATTCGTTTCCTATGCGTGCAAAGAGGCCAGGATATATAACACATACATACATTTTCTGGGGTGAAATTGCCTTTTATGACTTCCACAGTCATTAAGATTTTGTCAAGCTTAATGATTTTTAAGTCTTGGTTTTGCTGCTGGCTTTGGTGTCATATTTATTACCTACTAGCCCATAATATTTTCACCTTTTTTCTTCTAGATGCATTTCAGAAAGCACTTCCCAGCTGTGCAAATGGCAGCCTTTCATACCCTTACAGCTTCATGAAGCACGTGTGCTTCATGAAATGGATGAAGTGTTTGGTTGCTCATGCTTTGCCTCAGGGATCTGCTTTTAGTTATGTCCTGGACCAAGATTCATTTCACTTAACTATAGATGACTATTAATTAGGTAGCTGAGTCTAAATGAGGTGTTTGGGCTCCTTTACAGTCAATAACAGGAGAGAATCTCATCCCAGCTTCACTCACTGCAATTAGCTCAGACTCTGCAGGACACAGCTCCCTGCCTTGGGACTTGCCCATGTCTCCGTATTGATGTCAAGGCAGGAAGAACAGCAGTGACTTGGGCTATTCTGCTGCCAGAGGTAGGAAGTTGGGGGCACTACATCAGTTTTGATGAGTCTCAAAACCAAGTCCAAGAATTGCACACGTGTCATCAGCATCCTTTCCCCGCACTGGAAGCGGAGAAACACCCTAGGGTTTTCCTGTTGCCAAGTTTTCTTTCTTGGGGGCATTTGCCAGTGTATGCAGAGAAGTTTGTGTTCAGGCATTTGCCTCAATAATGTTTACTTGCTTCGCATTCCCCCATGCAATATCTGTTCTAAACTGCCCTGTCTAGGGCTTCGTTATATGCTTTTTATAAAGATATAGGGGTGATGTCACTAACTTCTGTAACACTAGTATCACCAGTGCAATACAGTTATCTTGCAGGAGGGGAGAAGAGGTGATGGGGCTTTTGAGGGGTAGAGGTTCTTCATTTATGTATTGATTTACTTATTACTGCACAATTGGTATTAGGAAGGATTTTTCCTCTTTTTAGTTGCCTTTAGTAGTCTGTATCCCCCAAAGATTTCTCCAGTATTCATTTCTCTGGCATTGCTATCTGTTCATATCCTTCCTAGTCATATCTGAACATGATCCCATCCTTTCACATGCCCTGTCCTTTCATTACCAAGTGCATCTGCATTACCCCCCTCACTTACATAAGCAAATCCCCACTTATGCCTCATATTTTCCTTCGCATGGAGGTGTTATAGTTGGGATAAAATAGGCTGCAAATCACTTGAGTAGAATGTCTCTATTTTCCTCTCTGCTTTGGTGAGCTCACAACTCAAAATCCACAGTCTACAAATACTCCAGGTATTTTACTCAATGCATCCTAAAAAAAACAAGCCACTTTTCAGGCTTTTTTTTTTTCTCCACTTTTCAGCTGCTTAACCATATCACTGCCAGCAAAGACCAAGTGCATCAGCTCCATCCATCCAGCTTTTAAGCCCAAAACAGCCAATTTTCAGCCCTATTCTGCACAAAAGCCAAAGTTAATTTTCTGGGTCTGATACCAAGTCTGGCTCCAGACTCTAGAGGGACAGTCAGACTGAACAGGATGCACTAAACCAGTTATTACCACTGATTTCCCCCATCACTCCTGCTCTCAGACGCAAGAGAAACAGAAACAATGAATTTTAAATGATTCAAATATTGTGAGATCTGTTAACATGACTTTACGTGACTGCGGCCTGCTTCACTTTATCTGTGGCTGTTTAGTATTAGAAATTACAGCAACAGCAAGGGAAACTGCTGGGGTTTTAATCCTCTGCACACACAAGATGAGAGTCACAGGGTGCTGGAACAATTCCTCAGCGACCGGTCCTTCCTCCCCAGCTGCCTCCATAGCACAGACGAGATTATCCTTAGATATTAAATCACTGTCTGGATCTCACAGGCCCCTCCAAAACACACCCCTGTGCTCTTCTAGCAACAGAAGCTGATGCTTAGACACAACAGATAGCAACGCCCTGCCCTTTTCAGCTGGTCTGTGCTGTTAACTCCCCATCTTTTGGTGACAACTCCTTGATGCAAGGGAAAGATTATCCTCTCTTGCAGGAGTCGGGAGGAGAGGTTTGTCTGTGGACCTCTGCAGTGGGTCAATGTAGTCTGCTGGGCACTCAACACGCAGAGTCACCTCCATGCCTCACCAGCCCGGCCCATAGCTCATACCAAAACCCTTCTCTTCAAAACCTGAAACCCTCCCAAGGAGCATTTGTCCTTGCCAAGGAAAATGTTTTGACTGGACAGAAGCTTCTTGCTTTGTATCCTTCTTTCATGTGTTTCACAAAAAGCACACTTGTAACTCAGATTTACTAACTGATTTCAATCAAAGTATTCACCAAAGGGACTCTTTAGAATAAAAGGCTGCAAACCACAAGAAATCTTCAAAAACGCGCAAAGAAAAGGTCCTGGGAGGGCTGATATTTACCTCCAGGGAGTTACACCTACAGGATAAACAACACCTAATAACAGGAGATAAATGATAGACTTCTAACAAATGCCTATTTATAGCACAGCTGGCTTGCTAGCTAGACAAAGATGGTCTCTGAAAAGTAATATTGTAGCCTAATTTTGACCAATATCACAAACTCGCATTCACTGTGGGCTTCAGCAGTTAGTTTGGTGAAGAATCATGGAGCTGGAGGCAACATAACTTGGCGCCCAGCACTGGCTTTTGGAGCCAAAGCAGAGCTGCCCTTGGCCTTTCCAACTGCGGCCACCCCTTCTGCTTGCAGGATTTGCTCAAACGCTGCAAATCAAGGTGCCCTCAAAGCCTATGGCCAAGCCTGTGGGCAGCCAGGGCCCACTTGGCTTCCTCATATCAGCATGAAAAAAAAAGTGTTTGAAATCTCAAAGGTTTTTTGCAGAATGGAACTCCCACATATTGCCTGGTACGGCCAGTGACAGTAGTGTTCCACATTAGGGTCACCTGACAGTTGCCATTTTCAAGGTCTTTGAATTAGCTACTGTTTTTCAGAACTAAGTATCTGAGAGGGAAGTTGCCACAATGAGGATTTGTTTCAGGCAACGTGATTTAGGACAAAAACAAAGAAATCTCGTGGTTGGTTCTGATGAACCCTCAAGACATTAAGTGCTCTGTGCTTAGAGCCAGGACCTCAAGTGTCCCCCTGGAAATGTCTGCTGCCATTTCTCTGGAAGTCTGAGCTAGACCATGCTGGGAAACTTGGAAAGACACCTCTGTTCACACGCTCTTAACGAGACGAGCTGCTAGAGGGGAGTGGAGGCCCCTCACTCCAGAGCATGACCCTCTTTGCTAGGAGCTTTACACTTCATTTCTTGTCATTTTTCAAGCAGCCCTTGAGCAATATCTACCTTTTCCTATCACACCATTTGAATTACTTCTCACTGGAGATGCTGGAAGATGCAACCAGAGCAGCTGGAGTGTGCTAAGGCCTCTGTCAACCTTAAAACATTTTAGACCTACAGCCAATATAAGTTTCAAATACCAGTACTGTGCATGGATCAGGATTCCTCTTGCATGCTGCACTGAATGACGGTTATGCCTGCAATGCTACAAAGCAACTGTGCCAAAGTCAATGGAAACACTGGGGTGTGGGTTATTAAAACAATGAAAATAAGCTAAGGCAAGTTAGGCTCTTTTAGTGGGTTTACTGGTTAGCTTAAGAATAAGGCAGTAAATAGTTTATTATAGCATCAGAAGCATCTCAAGCAGCACAAGAAAATTGCCTTCGATTTAAAGTACATCTCAAGATGTTGCAAATAAGAGCATGGAGAATAGAGAAAAAACATGTTGGAGCAAAAGCAATAGGAAGGTGCTTGGGAGGGCTCATTGGAGCCCAGAGTGAAGCCTTCTCCCCAGCCCCTCAGAAGGGGCCATACACATACAGAGCAGCAGGTTCATCTCGGAAATGGGGTGACTAATGCTTTTTGGAGGGGGATGCCCAGCACAGCACCTCTTGCAGACGCCAGGCGTCACAGCAGCCCATGTGCCACAGCCCTGCACACCAAGAAGGCTCAGCTCACACTGAGGGCTATAAAGCTCATTAGAAAGTTATGAAGCTGCTTAGAAGCAAGGCCTAGCTGAGAGCTCGTCAGATTAAAGAGGGAATATTAATTCATTTTCTGTTACTCCTGGGAGGGGATCAAACCAGCAGGCAGGACGGGTTCAACCTTTGGCACCGCCTGCACTTTTCACGCTGGGTCCGACCATGCACTGCCATCTCCTCAAGTGGTTTGCACCAGCAGAGCCAGTCCTGCCAAAGAAAACCTGGAACTGGGCTCCAAGCTCCAGTTTTAACCTTTCACTTAGGTTTTCTGACATGCTGAGAACAGAACCCCAAACGCTGGCTTGCATACACAGCCCTCAATAAAGGCTCTCAACTGCTTGGCACTCCAGGAAGGCTTTGCTGAGATTTCCAAGAACACTGGGATGGATTAGGAAAGGGTTGCTTGGGTTGATGTTGCTTTCACAGAAGCAGAAGGATCTGAGCTTTCCCAACAGCTTGTCCCATGAGACTCCCGTCCACCATGATCACTAGACCACAGTTCTCAGCAACTTTTATTATGCAATCTTTCTTGAGGGGACTCATCTTTCATTTTTTCCTGACAATTTTGTATGTGGCCTTGGTTGAAATAATCACATTATCTTTGACAGATGCTATTTGAAAGAAAAAAGTCCACAAGCGTGTGCACACAGACACAACCCAGACCCAGTAAAACAGCTTCCCCAGCTGAATTACACAGCGCAGAGTTGATTATCCAGCCCTCTGATCGATAACCGAGATCATCGGGCTGCTTTACGTGACTTGGTTTTCTCAGGAGCCCGGGTTTGTGCTGGGCATGCAGAGCTATAAACAAACAGCAGAAAGCAAGGCACTCAAAGAGCCAGGTTTAAGATGCTCTCTTACTAGCTCAGTATTTCTACAGTGCAGCCATGAGCCTTTATTCAGTCCGCATTTGTTACCTGTGTTTTCCTCTTCTCCTTAAGGAGGAGGAAGGAGATGGAGAGAGGAGGCGCAATCAATAAGGAAAATTCTCCCTAGCAGCAAGAACGGCTGACAGGCCGGCTTTCCAAACACCACCAAAATGAGTAAAAGTAGCAGGAAAGAAGTCAACTTGTGGCACTCCTGGGAGAGCTGTTATTGACAGATACATGGATGATATAATTGCCTCCGCTGCCAGGTTTTTCTTTTATCTCAGTAAAGCCCCTTTGGATGAAAAGATCAGAAAGACAGGTGTGAAAAGACAGTATAAAGCCTGTTCCTAACTTATTTACATAATTTTATATAAAGGAGCATTGATGTATGAAGCATAGAACAAATGCATGCATACTGGAAATAAAGTATCGCAGAGAAAAAAACTTGTGCACACTCCCAGCAATAAGCAAACTTAATATTTGATGAAATACACTATGGTAGAGATGCAAAGATTTATGAGAAGCTGAATGTTTAAGCGAGTTTTTTGCTTCCACTTTTACAACAGGTCGCTCAGAGTTGCATCTCACATTCATGTAATAGAGGAGCAAGTGAGTATCAGCACCAGCTGGGAGATGTTCCTTAACCAACTCCACAGATACCTAAAGCCCATTTTGACCCATGCCGGCCCCCCTCTCACCACGACGCTGCCAGGCTGGTGCAGTCCTGTGGCCAGGCTCCTGACGAGCCCCAGCGCCTATGGCGTAAGTACCCACCTCGTCTAGGGGTGTTCCGGGGAATCCAAATCCCACTGCGCTTGACGCACAGCTTTGGTAAAGGTCCCTTGCCAAAGCCTATTGCTTTTAAGGCTGGGAGGCTCTGGAAAGGTGCAGCGTTGTCTTCAAGGGGGGGTGCCACGTTTTGAGTGGTCCACATGGGTTCTCAAAGCCCTGGCTGCCCAACTCTATTGACAGGGATGATATTTGGGTACAAAAAGGATCCTGAAGGCCTGAGCAGCAAGTTCTGCTACTCAGCACTGCCCCTAGAGTATAGTGAGCAGCTATTTGTTGTGATCAACACCAAGATGAGATCAATACAGTAAAATACAGTGGGGTAAAAAATAGCCAACAATGGAACAAAATGGAGGCCAAATTGCACTACAGCTGCTCTGCATTACATCTTTATCAAAGAGCTTCACCCGGGTCTCCCTCCCCTGATGTTTCCCCTTGTTTGAAACCCACAGGACCACATGAGGGACGAGGACACGGATTGCATCGTGCACAACGACGAGCTGAGCGCCAGCTACGACGCCCCGGCGCACACACCAGCGCAGGACGACACCGGCTCCCCGCGGCCCCCGCGCGGGGAGGACATCCACGAGGGGGACCTCGGCCTGGGCAGGTGCCAGGTCCAGCTCGAACACGCTCCAGCTCCATCCCAGCTCAACTCATTAGCATGAATGGGGTAAGTAATTGCAAGACACACAAGGAAAAAAAAGACATAGAAAGCCCCCAATCATACAAACAAGAGGCTAGAAAAACATACTAAACACAAATTGAAGAAAAAACCTCCTTCCCCTAGAGAAAAAGTTAACTGCCCATATATATATAAAACAACATCCAGCTTTTGGAGGAAATTCTTATGAAAGAGACATAGAGCACTGCCCTGTTAGTGCTCAACTGGATCACATCCCTCGCTCACACTCGAGGAGCACTTTGAGCACTGCCGATATATTAAACCAGCTGGAGTTGGAGAGGCTGAACGTGGCCGAGGCACTCGGCCTGCCATGCAGCTACCCGCAGCACTGCTCCGGAGCCCACGCACACGTCCACCACGGCGGGGCTCCGAGATGGGAGCAGGTACAAAGCAGCTCTATGGCTTCCCAAGCACCAAAGCGGATCAAAACCCCACACACACAAAACCATCACCACCACCATAAACACACAGAGCACACCCCAAACCAAAACAGACTAGGTATCCATGATAAGGAATTGCATTTGGGTCTCTTACTGCCTAAAGTTTCTACAGCCTTAAGACTCTATAGGAGCCGCCTTGGACACCAAGGTCAAGATTTTCTACAACGGTAACTCAGGAGAGGGCCTCCCTTCCTGCCTCTGCCTGGTTGGTGTTGAAGCTGCACCTTCCACCTAATGAAAACACAGCAGCCCCTGAGCCTGAAAACTAATCTCAAAGACACCTCATCTGTCAAGGGGCACCTGCTAGGTACGAACAAACAAAAGTAGATGGAGAAGAAGAGGAGGATGAACAAGCCCAAGGATGAAGTGAGGACAAGGCATAGGAGAAGGAATGGCTGGTCCAGGAGGTGCCAGTAACCTTTAGATTCACATGGGAGAGGGGGACATTCCTTGTTCAACAAGCATCTTTATGAAGATTTAACACAATTTGCAGCATCTCAAGCTTTTGGTAGGTCAGTCTCCTTTGTGCTGACAGAGCGTGGCCTCCCCACAGCACCACTCCAGGAGCCACTTACCCACAAGTGCCCCTCACAGCACAGGGCACCCCCGAAAGGCAGAGGAAGGAGGCCCTGAAGCCAAGGAAATCCAGGGCAGAGCCCTTTGGGCTGCAACATTCCACAGGCAGGAGCACTATTTAGAGAGCAACTATGGCACAAGGCACATTTGGCATTATGGCTCTGCAGCGTATACAACCTGTGTGCTGGGAACTGCTGTTCTGTAGGACCATTTTAAACATGCTTTGATTTCATCATAAGGAAAGTGAATTGTTTCTAATGAAATATTCCTGCAAAATGGCTGTGTCCAACTTGGGTACTGCGAGGACAGATGTGTATGTTCATGGGTCTATGTTGGGCTTCAATGCAGCACTAATCAGGACCGCAATAGATATAAAGTCAAGAGCAGTATTTTAGCATGGCACTGTCCCACAAACCCAGTACCTGAATAGCCATCACATGCAGCTAGCTGCCTTCATCCAGCCTTGCACAGCCCAGCGTTTGCACAGACCAGCTGGATACGCAACAGGGGGGTAGAGCCATTAACCCACAGCATCTTTGCCCACCTCTGAAGTTCCAGCTCAGACCTTATGCTGCTTATCAGAGTGCATGAGAACAGATTCAGTGACCGAGTTAAACCAGCAGAACTTTAATAAGGTCATTCTTAACAGTCACTGGGCAAGAAACTTGTAATCTGTAAGAATAGAAATCATCTCATCTCCATGATGGAGCATAAAGCTGAATAGGGCTTGATTTTACCACAGATGGGAGCTGAAGTACAAACTTAAATATAATCAAATTTTCATCATTTTTTCCAAGCTAATTAATTACTGGTTGGATATGATTCCAGAGCAGCTGCTTAAAGAAGAATTTCGAGTGTTGGAGTTCTATATGCTGTTATAAAAGATCAGAAGCTTAAACTGGCATTTTATTTTCCCCTAAACACTAATCAAGGAACTTCAAAGGATCTTAGTCCCCACGTGGTGTTAAAAATCAGGCATGATAACCAGTCTGAAGTAATGAATTTCCAACCTCCCCAGGCTTTACCAGGCCTAGCTGTATGAAGTGGG
This sequence comes from Eudromia elegans, assembly GCA_003342815.1. Taxonomy (NCBI): domain Eukaryota; kingdom Metazoa; phylum Chordata; class Aves; order Tinamiformes; family Tinamidae; genus Eudromia; species Eudromia elegans. Next base: position 880,702 of record PTEX01000175.1, read on the forward strand.
AAAAGATGCACAGATGGCTCCAAGGAAGAAGTGAGACAGGAAGAACAAGTTGGGTTTATGGTTATTTTATATGGAGTTACTTTGCATCCTGGAGCAAAGTATAGGAGATGGCAAAGGCCACAGGCAGCAGAAGGGCAAGCAATTGGAGACACACACCCCAGTGAGGTGGCAATAGGACAAAAAGGGAATTATCATGGGGATTAACACAGCTCTAATCTGCTGATCTCTGTCCTCAAAAGTATCAAGTAAACCTCAGACCTCCTTAGGAAGTACATAGACCATAGTGAAATCAATACTCTGCCACTGTATCATGAAGATGCTAAGCAGCTTTTCACAACTGCTGCACGAACTGGAAGTAACAAGTTCTGCACCACGAGTCCTGCTTCAGGTCTGCTCCAAAGTGTCCCCTGCAGCAAATACCATGGCATTTTTACTGGCTTCTCTCTTATGCCTAATGCTCAAATGTCTCACACTTGAGAAGCGTGACAAATTGTTGAGCGCTCAGGGGCCAAAATTCTCAGGAAAGAGGCAGCAATGACAAGCGCACGCTGCCCTGCCCGCTTGCCTTGAAGGCTCCTGGCTACGTGGGAGCCTCTTCCTCCCGTCCTCGCAGGCCAAACCATCACGTCGAGGCTGGCGAGGAGCTGCACAGGACCCTAGCGAGACGTGCATTCATCAGCAGGGAAAGTAACGTGGCCTTCAGAGAACAACAAGCATTTGAGCTGCAAGCAAACCTGAAACTTCTATTAAATAACAATAAAAGTCTCTATGATCCATTACACTCCTCAGCTTTGCTGTTTCCTAATTTCAAGATATTCTTTTCACAGCATATGGTGCAGGAGAGCAAAACAACGTTAGAACAGAAGATGTATTTGTATTCAGGCAGGAATTACTGACAACTAGTAATTCTATACGACTGTTTAAACAGAGTAATGGATTTTAAGAGAGGCCTTTAATGTTAATTTACAGTTCATAGGCTGGAGATTTAAACTACTTAATATCACACAGTGTTTGACTGAACATGCAAGTCACTCATGATAAATGTGAGGCTGTTCTTCCCATCTGACTTAATCTAATAAAACACCACTTGGAAAATGGGTTTCAAAACACGCTGTCAGACCACAGTAACTAGATACAAAGGCCAAAATATTAGAAGTGATGGAAATTGGCAATAACTGAAATTTTACACTGAATTTCAGAGTGCTTTCTGACTAAGGCCAGTTGCAACAAACGAAGCCTGGATGCGCAGAAGAGCCCGCGCACGTGTGACTGTGCTAAAAATACCGGGTCACAGTGACAGTTTTCCCAGGGAAGCGCAGCATCTGGCAGCCGCGTGGAAAGCGTGGGCCATTAGAACTAAACATTTACCCTGTTCTGGAAAAAGCTCAAGCTTTTCCACAGCAACCACATTAGGACCAAGCCTGGCAAAGCAGTAGGTCTTACGCATAGCACTCAGCGGCTCAAGCAACCACACAGAAGACACCGGAACAACTCACACCATTTTCAGCTAGCAACTTATCTAAGTGCCTTGCCAGGCTGAGGATGCCCCCTAATCTCTACAACAGGATTTTCTTCCCCTTGGAAGGCCGGTCTGTGTTTTGCTATCAAACATCAAGTAATATCGAGTCTGAAGGGTCCCAATTCTCATGTACAAACATCAGCGCAGCACCACACATGAACACCCCACAGACACTTGCCAGCTTTAAACGGGTACACTCAAAACTTCTCACCAAGCTGGAGAGCCTCTGGGATACAATATTAATTGTGCACTTTAGAAAGCGAAGAAAATATCCTGAATAGCACTTTAGAAATGGAAATGCGTTTCCTCTAAAGACAAAGTTATTTTCCTCTGCTTCCTGCTAGTGAGATGGAAAATGGCCCTTTTCAACATCTCACAGCAAACCACTTCAAAGCATTTTAAATAACTTAGCACAAGCAAGCTCATCTCTGGCAGCATAATCCCAGCAGACACGAGTCCTGCTTGCTGAACTGTGAAAGACTTGTCAACATTTTTATTTTATAAACAGTCTTTCAGAACTCAAAAAAAAAATCTGTAGTTGATCCAGATTTCCAGAGCAAGCACTAAATTAACCCATAGTATTGGTCCCAATATCAGATAATTCAGATCTGAAATCCCCTCCTTCTTTTGGCTCAGTGATTAGCTTTCCTAGTAGATGTTACTATTTGAGAATTGCACTAAGCATCTGAACATGTTTTCCTTGAATAATGTTTGCATTTTATCGTTTACCACCCATTTATAATTGTGGATCACAATTAGATATCTAAGTGCAAGGAAGAAAACTTGGTCTGCCAACAGGATGTTTGGTCTTTTGCTTTATTCATCCTAGATAATGCTTCTAGGATTAGGGAGCAGGACTGCTGGGTCCAGCGGTGCCAGGTGAAGCTCCCTGGAGCCGCCTGGTGCAGCAAGGAACGGCTCCTCCAGCTCATCCTAGGCTCGTGCTCACCCTGGGCTCTTCCTACCCCAGCCCATAGGGGCTGGCACAAACTCCATGTGATAGGAGGATTCCTCTCACCAACCACCTCAGGTCTCAGGACTATGAACCCAAGCAAGTCAAACCAACATCATCCTGCGGGGCCTGCAGGGCTCCAGATCCTGGTGCCGGCATCGCTAGGGGATGCCTGGAGCGTGTTCCCATTATTGCTCTACCTCCTTCTTTACTGCTCAGCCGCCTGCCTCTGTGCCCATCGTAGCACGGGCAGGTGGATGTAGATAAAATACTGGCGCTTTATCCAATACAGATTTCAAACCTGAGGAGCAGAGTTACATTTGATGATGTGAATGCAGAAAGAGCCCTCACCCTGACAGGGTTCACTGGCAAGTGCAAGGGCCCAGGTAAGAGCTGCAGTTTTAGAACAAGAAATGATAATCAGGAAGGACATGGAAGCACTTTCCAGACTTCTAATGGAGTTTAGCTGCTCTGCTAGAGCACAATCCTAAGCCACCTTTGCCAGCAATCACACCATTTTGGCTTCAAAGCCTGTAAGAAGCACTACCTACACACATTTGTAGCCAAAGACACATATTCCAACTAAATTTCCCAAGGAAGAACCCTCTGACTGCACCACAGAGGCTTTGCTCCTAGTCACATACAGCTGTACAGCCTTGGAAACTTCCTTCATGTTCGTGCAGCCACCCCAAGGACAGAACAGCACGGGTGCATCTCACATACCACGGTGCACAGGCTGGGACACGCTTGGACTGCAGCTGCATCAGCCACATGGACACCCGTGCTTGAACCAGAGCTCCCGTCTCACCTTACCCACAGGTCCAGGGAGAGTTGGTTATTCCCTGGGTACTTGACAGCACTTTCTATAGTCATTTAAGACCTGATTAACAGGGCTTATTAAAGGAAAGCACATTTGGGTGCCCTTAATTAAAAGGGTCACAGCTCATTTCTGATTTAATGAGTCATCTTCTGGAATTTTTTAATCAGTTGCATCACAAGTGTTGTCTAAAAGACCTCAAACACTTACATGGATCTCTGGGCAGTCTGACACGGGAGGAGGGATGCACCCGCCGCACCCTCCGGGCCAGGCCTGGCAGTGACATCGGGATGCTCGCAATGTCATTCAAGCACCTCCAAATTTGTCACGCTGACAAAGTCACTAAGGGGGCGACCCCAGCCAGGCCACAGGCAGCGTGACCAGGCAGCTCCAGTGCCAGGATCAACACTGGAGAGGAGGAGGAAGGGGCTGGCACCGCACAGCCTCCCTTAGCACCGCTCCCATTTCATGTAGGTACCTCATGGAAAACAAGCTGTGGGACACAAACCTGCTTCATCTGTACTGCTCAATCCCTCTGGGTAAAGCTTTCCAAGATTCTGTTTTGTGTTAAGCTAGCGAGAGATTATATTCTTCTTAGCAGTGAATCTCCTAAAATTCATGGGCTCCTGGTTAAACGGTGCAGATTTCGGAAGTGCTGAATACCCCGTTGTTCATGCTGGAGCCCATCGCAGCATTCAGCCACAGGGAAACCAGTGCATAGGAAGTGCCAAAATGCTCTGTGCTCCCAGCAGGGCTTGGAAGTAACACAAAAGCCCAGCATTAAAACGCATCCTAAGCTGATCAGGACAGTAAGCTCCTCGCTCAAGGAACAGACCCGCTCTCCAGCACAGCACAACTCAGCCGCTACTTAAGGAATAATCTGGAGACCTGCGCAGTGCTGACCCCCTCCAGGTGATAATAAATAATAAGAATTATAGCATAGAGCTGCCCAGGTTGCTCCCCAGGATGCGGCTGAGCCCAGGGCGAGGGCATCCTTCTCTTGGCACCTCGAGCCCCTGAGTGAGCCCCTGGGGAGCAGCCTGCACGGCGTCCAGGAGGGCCGGGATTCACACGGAATGCTGGGCACACAGCAGGGATTGGTCTTCCACAGCTGCTCCTGCCTGCAGCACGGGCTCCAGCCCGCACACACGTGCGGCAGTTTGGCCTCCTGCTTGTCTCAGCCTTAATTGACAGGGATTTTCTCACATCCTCACAAACAGAAGTGTTTCATTCCGGGCACAGCAGAGCACACCTAGAATCAGGATTGTAGTGAATGCTGAGCAGTGCACCTGCAGCTCCCGGGTTCTTTGAGGTTTTAACAGCCAGGATTTACTCATGTTGGGAGCCCCGGTTGGGACTCGGTTGTTTAGGCTAAGCTTTCACTACCTCTTCTCACAGGCCCTATGAACATGGAGGGAATATGAGCAGCTACACACAGGCGAGCTCTGCAATCTACCCTGGGATACACCATGCACCGCACACAGGAAAGAGCTCCTGGGACCCAGAAGGCTTCTCCTCCAGGCAGGAAGCAAGGATTGAAGCTCCTGTTCTGCACCACAGTGAAACCATTCTGCAGATTACACAAATTTGCTGTCAAGCAGCTCTGGAGCATTAAATGAAGCCAAAACTAAGCCAAACTAAGTGGGCTTATACAATTTTCTAATTAAAGATAAACCGGCTAACTTCTCTAACACATTTCCTACCTGCACACAGTCCATACCAAGATCATTTTGTGTTATCCTAGAAGTTAATCTCTATATCACAGAGTCAAGCTACCACTGCCCAAAATTGAGCCATCACCACACGAAGGCAGCAGCATCTGAACGTGGAGCTGCCTGAAGGGGCAAGCATAGGGCCCTAGAGCACCTGGGCATCCCCGGAGCTGCCGGAGCACGGTGGAGCCACCAGCCGCAGCCCCCGCCAGCCACTCGTGCCCCTGCATCCCACACGCTCCTCAGGGGAAAGCCCCAGGGCTGGAGAGCCTGTAGCCCATCGGCTGTCTGAGCTGCATGGCCCAAACTCCTCCCGCACGGGCTGCTCACCTTCCTGCACACCTTCGGATGAGGCAAGGATGCCTCAAAAGCCTTCTAAAAATACAGGACTGATGCCAAGGTCAAGGTCAGCAGCACCAACCATTTGAAGGTGTCTAGGTCTAGCCATGATCCCTCTTGCCCCAAAACTCAATCTCTTTTTCTTCTTCCTCTGCATAAAATATTCTGTCTTGTCTCACCAGGGCAGACCTCTGCCAAAGCCGGTACAAGGGTTCCCAGGGTGGAATCAAGTCCTCTGTTTTCAGCATTCATTCACAGCCCGTTTTGAGCCCTGTATTTTATTCCCCCCGCCGAGTGGTCTCTGCCTTTGCTGTCCCCTCACAGAGCAGATGAAATCTAAGCTACAGGATCCCGAGCAGCTCAGGCACAGCTGAATTAACTCTCCTGTTGCAGGCCATTTGAAGCAGGATCATTCCAAACTGCAGCTCCAGCACAGGGCAGTCACAAAGCACCTTCACCACAAAACCAAGCAGGGTGCAATGACATGCTTATCTCACCAGCAGCTCACGTCAATACTAATTGCCACTTTGTTTTGACTAGTTTCACTCATTTATTTCCTTACTGCATTAATTATTAGTACAGAGAGATTTGATATTGCAGGCTAGATCTAAAACTAAAGGTCAAAATAGTGAAAACACATTGATTCGGTTTCTCAGAATTTCACAGAGCAGCATTTCAGGTTGCATTCCAGTTCAGAAAGGGCAGATCTCAGGTAGCAGGAACCTTCAGGGCTTTTCTCTGGGCACTGGATGGGCCCTTAGCACCACTGCCCATTGCACAGCCCTGGCTCTGAGCCACGAGGCAGGGCAAGATCTGCTGGGCCAGCCACACACAACTGCTCATCCTGCGAGTCCGGCACTCCGGAGCAATCCGCATCCCATCCTCACTGGCTTGGCCCCAGCCTCAGCCCAAATAAGCTCCGCTCCTTAAGAATTATCTTTTTCCATGACAAGGCCTCCAAACCCCCAAGGGTTTAATTTGGGAACATGACAACAAAGCCAGGAAGCTCCCACTAGTTAAAGGAAGGCGAGCTGTCTATTAATAATGTTCATGGTGCAAATGCATCTGTTAAACTGGAGCTATGCCCAAAATTAAAATTATCTTAAAAGAAGAATGAGGGGGAAGAAAGTTTCCTGCATAAATTATTCATTATGAATTATACATGCAGCTGCACAGAGCTGGCAGATCCTTGTTCAAAACAATCACAAGTCATTCAAACATGTTGTCCACTTGGCAGACACATTCATTTTATCCCCTTACACAAAAAAATTTGTGTGAAAAAATACATTTTCAAGTATCGCCTCCTTTTATGTCAAAGGAAGTCTATAAAATAAGAACCATACAATTGGGAGAACTTGGCAAGCTCCCCCCACTTTTTTATTCTTATTCCCAAAGTTTTGAATAAAGAGAAAAAGTGTAAGAAAATTTACATAGAAAAATATCCTTTCTGAAAGGACACAAAAGACACTAATTCTGTCCCCTGTAAAGCCACATCTGCCAGAACAAGCGCTGGTGTGCTTCCTTAGGCTGACGCGGAGGGAAACCCGCCCAGATGAGCAGCTCTGTTCTATGCCCACCTGCCCTCACACGCACACGCTCAGGCCATGGGCAGCGATCCCATGCCGGTGCCTCCGTGCCCGATGCCCTGGCCAGGAGCAGGGCAGCATGGAGAGCCACCCCCGAGCAGCCACGTGCCACGCTGGGCACCCGAGGCGCAGAGCAGCAGGCAGCCTTCAGCTGCCCGGTCATGCAGGGGGTTGCGATGAGTGTAGTTGTGAGAAAAACGTGCCTGAAACGAGGCCGATTCACAGCAGTTTTCCTGCCCACTGAAGCCTCGTTGAGGAGAACAGGCAGGTTGCTGCTTCCCTGCTGGCTCCTGCCCTGCTGCCTGGAAGGCTGAAGCAGCCACCACCCTCGCTGCAGGGCCCACACTCAGGCTCTCAATTCCTCCACCTCCAGAGACATTAGCGAGCACAGCTAATCACTTGAATTCATCCGCTCTTACACAAGACCTCAGGAACGTGTCACATTGAGGGGCACATGCAGCTGCACAAGATGGACAAGCGAGCACCCTCCAAGAGGCAGTATGGACAGAGAGGGCACCACGTTCAGACAGGTGCCCATGGGCTCAGAGGGGTTTGTGCTTGGATGAGTCTGGGGGCACCTGCTGCCAGAGCCTGTCACACCAAGGCCACCTCTCCCTGGGTCCTGGTCACACCTCACGTGTGACCCTCCTGCTCCAGGGATGCACACACTGCTGTCCTGCCTCCTGCTCCAGATGCAGCCCCAGGACACAGGCTGCACTGACAGGCACTGCTGAGCAAGGCAAGGCTGACATCCCCTCCTGCTTAATTTCACTCAGCTGCTCCCTGCATGTTGCTCATCATTATGAAAACAAAGCCGCTCTCTGCTTGGTGCTTACGCTCCAAGGCTTTCATGTCCTCCCATGGAAGGAGTTTACACACAGAACTTGGGTTTCTTCCTCTTCTCTTTAACCAGCCTGACCCAAAATTCACCAGCATGGGCTGGAGAAGCAGAGCCCCTGCCCCAGCTTCTTCCCACTTCTGCCTTCTGAGCACCAGCCTCATTCAGAGCAAGGCTGTCCCTCTGCCCAACTCGGCTCTCGGACCAGGGGTCTGGGGTCTCACCCAGGAGATCCCCCATCACCGAGACCCACGGAGCTGTCCATTCCACAGGCCACCACAGTGTCCCCTTGGTGATCCAAAGGGGAATCCTCCCAGCTGCAGCGCTGCTGCCCTTGGCCAAGGCAAGCATGGACCACACTCATCGCTTGGACCTGCTCCGAGGGCTGCTCTGCCTCCGTGTGTGGCCACCAGAAGCAGATGCTCCTCTCCTGGTGCCATCCCCTCCTCTATATCTGCTCTCTGCTCTCACCACAGCCTCCAGGCCAGCACCGTGCCCATCGGAAGGGACCAGGAGGGTCTATCCAGCACCACCTCAGCACCAGAGCCATCTCTGCCACTGCCTTGGTGCGGGAGGAGAGCACAAGTGTTCGCGCCGGTTTGGGGTCCGCCTCCACAAGCAGAGTTTGCCAGCTGCACACCAAGCGCACCCAAATAGAGCCAGTTCAGTGGCTGCGATGAGATCAACTGTGACCAGCTGCCAAACTCTCCACCACGCAGCCTAAAATCCCTCCTGCTCCCGTCACCTGGAACGACGATTCCTGCCAGGTTCCCCTACTTCCACTGGGAAAAGGAGAGTGCCTGGGAATCAAGCAGGGAATCTGCTGCCTCCTGCTTATTTTTCAGGTGCTCATCACCATCAGAAAATTAAACACCATGACAGAAGCCATATTAACTATATTGCCCTTCTCTTACTGCACAAGTGTTGCACACATCAACTGTTTCCCTGACACATTCCTATCCACTTATTTCCCAATTTATTTGTCCTCATCTTCCACACATACAGATATTTGCTGCAATAGCCAATTTCGACAGTGAGAAAGCTCAGGGGGAGTCCAGCCTCCTCTCCCTTTCATCACGAGCTGTGCCAGAGTAACTATGGATTTTCACTCCAGATTTACATTGGCGAGAGCCAGTTGAGAGGCTGCATCGTGCAAGGCGCTGGGCGCCTGCAGCTCTCACTGACACATGAAGGTCAATAGCCCTCAAACTCTTATTCCAATTAGCAGTACAATTAGCCAGGCACAGCAAAAGGCAGATTAAGCCTTCCCTGCACGTTGAGGCGCAGTTGAAAAGATGAGGTAACACTCGTGTTCACCATGGGCTGCTGCAATGCTAATAAGCTTGTCTGCCCTCACAAGTAGGAAGCCCAGGTCCTTTATGAACTGAAGGGTTGGGCTTTTTGTGTGTTCAGCAGCTACAGGGGGATTTCTTCCTCCCACATTTACTCTGAAAATGGCTCCACAGCAGAGGTAATCTTCATTATATATAATTTTTGCCAAATTTCACTTTTCTTAAGGTTAAAAAAAAAAAAACTTGTTGGGGAAGCTGCATTGCACCCCTTTCCCAGCAGGATTTTCCCAGGGAATCCCCATCCCTGGCACACAGCCTCCCCATTCACCACCAGAGCCTACAAAGCCAACACAATAACAGTCTTTCAGCACGCGAGATCAGAGCAGGGGGTCACCTGTGAAGCACAAGAGCAGTGCCCAGCCCACCAGCGAGGTGCTCGGGAAGCAGAGCTCGTTAAGCCCCACATTTAACGAGCTCAGTGCAGGCTGCGCCCAGGGCTTTGCTGCTGCCCTGGCTCTGCCAACAAGAGCAAGGACAGGAGCAGCTCCCGCTGCTGAACCCGCTGAGCAGCTGCTCTAGCTACGAGCCAGGGCAATGGATCGCTGCAACCGCTAAAGGCCTCCTTGGACTTCCCTCCATTGTCTCTATGGCACTGAGGCCAAGGACAGTTTGTTCTCAGAGACTGCCTCCTTGAAGTTATCCCAGGTAATCGGTTACAGGGCTTTGCTGCTGCTGTAGGACAGCCCAGAAGACAAGTTGTTCTAGCCACAAGTTCCTGTTTGTGAAGGAGGAGACAGTTCAATCTGTACTGCATATAGACCTAGCATAGTGCTTTCCATAAGCATCTCTCACCCGGGTGCTATATCCTGGGTGCTCTTTGGCCTGCAGACGCTGGCCTGCACAGCCCAACACATCCCGAAAGGTTACAGGTACCACTGCAGCACCAGGACCAGGGCTGCTGCCTTTTACCATCCCTGGTCCCACATGGGGCATCCTTGACCCAGCACGAGGCGGAGTACTTGGCAGCAAAGCCCTTCCAAGCAGCACAGCATGGCATTCCGGGTACCAGGGCATCACACCACGTCTTGGGGGCTTAACTGGTTGAGTCTAGATCTTCAGAGGAGTCAGATCATGCTGTTTTACAAATTAGCTTACATTATGTGTTATAGGAGACCCTTACTGCATTACAAAAGATTAACAAGACCAAGTTAGAAGAGAGAAAAAGCATGGGCATTGTGCCTTATGTGCTGCATCCTCTTCTGGGGAATTTCTAAGCATCCAAAAACTGCACAACATTTCCTGCTATCCCAGCAAAGGGAGCAGACAGCAGCAGGAGTCTCCCCTTCTGCCTCAGGGGAGGAAAAAAAAAAATAAGCCAAACCACAGGCCACTTCTAACACCATGATTTTGAGTGTGGAAATTAACAGTCCCCATTCCTGCAAGCAAGAGCCAGGACCACCTCTGCGTAGCACAACCCATTCCAGCCTTTCCTCCCTCCCATATACCCACAGCCTTATGTATTTACTCAGCCTAAATCTTTATCTAAACTGAAAGCTCAAGGAAGAAGAAACAATCTTGCAAAGGAGGATATTGCAAAAACTGTTTCCCAGTATTTTCCGCATACGACTAATAGCTACTACTGCGAGAACTTTCTTCTTGCCATTTCCCAGCTAATCCAGGCTTCCCACCTATGTCCTCCTCTTCACACTGTCCCATGTTCCTCAGGCTCTTACAAACAGCTTCCCTGCTGAGCTACATAAACACCCTTGAAGGTCAAGTTAATGCTTGTGCTCCGGGCACGAGGCTAGAACACAGCTCTGTGTCCCTGGGTGGCTCCAGGAGTGGCGCGAGTCGGGGCAGCTCTGTCCCCATGCTGCTCACCAGCCCACGGCCCTTTGCAGGTGCCAGGGCAGAGCGGGGCTCCGGGCAGCGGCTCCAGGGATGCACATCCTCATCACAGCCCCGTCTGCACCGGGACGTGCAGCCTCGGTGACAAGCTGCTCCCGAGCCACATCCAGGCTCCCGGGCAAGGGGGGCAAAGACTGTGCTCACAGGTCCGCATCAAAGCCAACAAGTCAGTCATTCACTCAACATCTCGGTGAAGATGCTTTAAGAGGAGTTTTTAGTTCTCACTTTGACACTTTCAGAATTAAGTATTCCCTTCAGAAATATCCAGACACCTTGGTTTTGCATTTTCCAGAAAGGAAAATTTCAGCTTGTGTGAAATGGCATTTTAAAAAAAAAAAAAAAAAAAAAAATCGAAAGAGGGAAAGAATAGGTGAAATAATTCCTTCTTGCTTCAGATGTTTTAAGGACAAAGTGAATCATTTAACACCAAAATGAGCTTTTGTTCCTTTCCTGTTTTGTTGAAAAGCGGGAGATCTGTTTAATTTACAGAGGGTGTTTTTGCCACTTTTTTGGCCTTCACATCAAGAGCCCAGCTTGAGCAGCTTTCCTGGACTTGAGGTCCACAAGCCACTGGGCTCCTCAAATCCTACAGACTCGTCCTAGCCGTGGAGCTGCTAAGCACACTAAGACATCTCCAAAGGGCTGAACCCAGAGGTGCCACACGCTGCCAACACGCTGAGCCCGGACCACCCCATAAGCACAAGGGTTCCCCTGGGAACACTGGGATGCTGCTGGAGCAATTGGGCAAGGTGGCCCAGGGCAGTTGGGAGGCTGCACGACAGAAACCCCATTGGATTCTGTGCCAAGTGCTCCCTCCCACCTCCAGCTCACACAGATCTGCTGAGCCAAGCATGCAACTCCTCCTGTGTTTTAGGGGATGCACAGCAGCCAGCTGCCACTTCCCGACTCCAGTGTCACTGCTAGAGCCTTAACACCCATCTCAATAGCCAAGGAAACCCCATGTGCAGAGTTTGGGTAAGGCCTCAGCAAACGCTAAGGGCTGCACATGCATTTCCAGGGGAAACATCCCACGCCTGCAGAGCTGGGTGCCAATGCCACACCATTTACAACAGCAAGCCAAGCCAGAGCCGCCCCTCGCACGTGCTACACGGGTACGCGGGTGAGACCATCTCATTTGTTTTTCCTACTGCTTTGACAGCAGTCCTTCTGAAATAGTACCCAGGCTTCAAGGGCTGTTTTGCAAGGCAGCCCGTTTGAAAGCAGATCCAAGCTCAACAGAGCTAGATCCTCAGAGGCATGTTTTTCCAGCTGACACACGAATAGTCCTCCTTTTCTCAGGCATTAGAGTTATGTCAAACTCTGGGCTCCGCAGAGCCCACACAGGAACTCCAGAGAGGCAAGGACAGGCACACAGTTATTCCCTCTGCCTGCACTGTCACCATCTCACAGCTCCTACGGCCACGTGGCTGTTTTTGTCATGGATTCTTGTATCACTTTGGATATTTGTGCCTTGTTTCACCTACATGAACACTTCATTGACAACAAATGGAAAATGCAGTTAGACCTGAAAGAGCTAATTAAGGCCATGAGAGGAAGCTTTTTTTTTAAAAAAATCAAGAGGTTTGGGGATACAGCAACCTCCCCTTTCTTTAGCTGCCTGAAGCCAATCTAGTTCACCTGATGTTAGCCAGCATGGGAAACGCTCTTCTGCAGGGTTTGGGGATGAGCAGCTGGAGAGGCTGACAGGAGCTCCCTTCTCCCAGCCCCACCACGAGGCACATCCCGCACTCCCTCCGGGACACGGCACTGCAGCCTCCGTGCACGCGGCCACAGCCACCCGTGCGAGGCTCATTCCACAGTTAATCTCTCTGCAGAGAACAGGAAACAGTTTAATAGCTCTGCCTGAACACTCTTGGAGTCTCTTCTGCACCGCTGCTCCTTGAAAACACACAGTCCTGCAAGGCACAGCACATTCCTCTGTAACTGCTCCGAAACCTCCCCGAAAGCTGCTGACACCAACGGGGGGACCCCAACGCAAGGACCTCACTGCAGCGGGCGTTTGAGGAGAAAGCCCCAGGCACTGTGCACCATTAAAATACACTTAGAAACTAACACAAACATAACGTGAAAACTGATCTCAGTGAGCATCTTGGAAACTGTGTGTACAATCCATGTCTGCAACCCCTCTTCTGTAGAGCACATCTATAGCAGATGAGAGACTAAGGAACTGCACTACTGTAGATACGGATGAAGTGCAAGTGTGGCAACACATTCATGTTTTATTCCATTTTTCAGAGGGGAGACAGTCCCTAGGTGGGACAAGGTTGTCACTATTGGATCCTCACTGAGGAGGCCTGGCCACAGCCTGGCCCCACACGCAACCCTGCACCCATGTCCTGCCCCCTGAGGCAGCCCTGGAGCAGCAGTCCCTGCTGCTGAAATTGGGGCAAGGGCTTCAGGTCTTCCCAGTTCTTAAACACATTCCTTGGATTTCTAGCACTGGCCATGGACTCATTTCTATTTCAATGCCTTAGATGCCTCGCACAGCATTTTTCAAACCACAGTAACTTTCCCTGTTAAGGCAACACGCAAGTCATGGCTCTTTGGAGAAAGAAACCCCCTTGTGTCAATATTTATTTCCCATCAATGCTGGGAGCGACACAGTCCCTGTCGCTCTCAGGGCTCACCATTCCTTGTAACACCACTATTGTTTCAGCCCCTGAAATCTCTGTAAGGGTAATTCCTGACCACATTTAGCTGACGTTTGATCCTTTCAAAATCAAAATTTGAAGCAGTCAAGCACATTTTGACACTGTCTTGCAGCTATGTGAAAGAAAAACAGTTGCTTTTGAAAGCAAACTGCTTTCAGGGAAATATCTTCTAGTGCAGCCACATCATCATCTTTTGTTGTGTGCAAAAGAAGGGCTAATCCAATAATTTTTCACTTAAGTGTGTCTTGACTTTGTAAATTTATGATCAATTTATCATACTAAATAGAAATTGCAATCTATCTAATATAAGTTCTGTGGAAAGACAAGGATTGTACATATCCTGAACTACATCCTAAAACCAAAAATAATCCACAAACAAGGCCCTACCCCTCAATCTTTAGTCTATCACCCACCACTTGCATATACCTGAACACACTTGAAACTAGAACTTCGAACTGCATATGTTTGGTTCCATATAAGTTGATGGGAACTCCTCTGCGGGCAGAATTCACTCCTGTCTCTCAGAGCCACCACATTTCACAGATGACCAAGTTGCAGAGGTCCAAGAGCTATAACCAGTCAAGAAGCAATACTAACAAGTTCTACAGCAAAAGTAGCAGCAAACCTGAGTTAACTCCTACACCCATTTCATTAACTCCCATAATTGACATGACAACCAAGGAAGCTTTCACAAGGAAAGCCAGCAGAAACCTTACGTGCCTTCTGCTGACATGAAACTGAAAGCCATCCCACCGGCTACTCCAGCACAAGACGACAGCCAGGCAAGGGAAGGAGACAGCCTGCACCAAGGCATAACACCCAGGGATGAGGCATACAAGTTACCAGAAACCAGGGACAACCATATCCTCTAGGCAAATCCAGACAGTCTTGAATTAGAAGCTGTTTTAATACCATTGAACAAAAAGTCATCCCCAGAAGATGTCAGGGTCTTGGCCAGGGCAGTGCTAAGGCACACTTGCTGGCTTTTCTCAAGCAAGAAAAGGGAGGAAGGGGCCAGGTGGGGGGGGGGAACCTTTAAAGTATACTTATGCTGCCTGCTTCAGTCCTCATGGCTTTTCATGGCATACATTTGGGTTGATTCTGGTTGGCCTTGTTGCTCCCCTTCACCCCTTCCCGCTCCTCAGCATGTGGGTGCGTGCTTCCCCCAGACTGTGTTGTACAGGAGGTTGGAGTGTTGGAGAGCAGCTCCCTCCTTGCCGTGCCAGGAGCCACGCTCAGCTCCCACAGGCTGCAGCGCCCGCAGGCACCCCAAGGAGCCACCTCAGCTCCACTCCATGGGGAAGGGAAGGGCAGCCAAGAGGGTGCCCCGAGGGAATGGGCACAGGCTGACAGTAGGGCAGCCTGGTCTGGCAAGTCCCAGGTTTACAGCAGAGCTGCAGGAAGCAGAGCCGGTTCCAGCACAACACGCAGCAGGGAAAGCATGCTCTCAGGACCAGGAAAGCACGCTCAATAACTATTTTCAGTGCAATGTTTCATGCTCTACATGCAATCGCTCCCAGAAAGACCCCAGATAATGGTTCATTCCTCCTACTGCATCCTTACTCTAAGGAAAAAACATAAAACACCAAACACAATTTTGTGCCAGTTCTTCTCCTAGTAGCAAGAGTTATCTTTTCTCAGAGCACATTATTCTTTTGGGGAGAGAGAGAGCAAAGCAACCGCTCCTCTGCTATGCATTACTAATCAGCTCCAAGCTGGGGGTCCGAGGTGGGGTGTTGGCATCGAAAATTGGCAACACAGAAGCATCCTGACAACATATTCACCGCAGCAAGCTGTGCAACAACTGCTGCCAGCCTGGGGACAAGGGCTCCCTTGTTCTCTGGTGTGAATTGATTTGGGAGCGATCGCAGAGAGCCCAGCAAAGAAAAGGTAGCATTTTCTGCAAATTCAGCTTGCTTTCCCTGGTTCTAGAAAGGCTTTTCTTCTTCAGAAGGCACGTGGAGCTGCTTTACCCAGCCAGGCACTCTTCTTGTGGAGCAGTAACAGTTCTGCCAACTTGGCATATGCCAATTTTAACATAGCTCCCTAATTCAATTAGATAAAGCAAAGCAGCACATCCTTCATCTGGTTAAAAGGACAGGAACCAAAGCGAGCAAGGGGGTAGGGGAGTGATGCTGGGCTGAGGTGTCAAATACTTTGACCTGCCTTTGGGGAGCCTTTTTCCCCTCGCCTTAACCTTAGCACCCTCCAGGCCAGGCGGCTCCACTTGCCCCTCCTGCATCGCTCCTCGCTGGGCAGCAGCAGTGCAAAATCAAGCGCTGCTCGTGCTGCCCACGTGGGCTGCAATGAAACAGAGCCAAGGCTCTGAAGAGTCTAGGGAATACTTTCATATTCACATTCATTTTGCTCTAATAAGCCTGAAAAGTGCCTTTTTGTACCAGGGGAAGACGGTACTTGCAGCTCTCGGGCTTTAAAGCCTGGCTGGCAAAGACGGGACAATTCTTTAGTTGCCTCACATCAACAACCTCGTGGCACAGGAAGTAACGGGGTCCTTATCAGACAAACTAGATCCACAGACATAGAACAAACAGCCTGTTCCCCGCAGGACTTTATGGTCAGCCAGCAATTCCCTTTCACAACCTGCAGCCCGCAGGCTCTTCCCTTCCGTGACCCTGCTCCGCTCTCCCATGTCTGCCCAGTTCCTCTCTCTTATTGCATCCACCTCCAAGACGGAAGAACCCAAACCAAGAGAGAAGCTCAAATGTGGAGCCTGCCCTGAGGGGCAGGTTTGGGAGCACCACAGGGTCCCTCAGCAGCAGCCTCCCAGGGGACTCATCCTACGATCCTCTGGAATGTAACACAGGAGCCTCCAGCCAGCTGAGCACTAGCAACACTCGTGACACACCACAGGGTGAGACAACAGCCAGGGCACTACTTGAAGCACTTGCACGCACACTAACACACAGAAGGCGAGGTTTTGATCAGAGAATATTCCACTTAGAATGCCAAGCCTATTTGATCTATATGCATAAGGTTAGGTTTAGATTGGAGACCATTCAGCTTTAAACGCCAAACCTATTTGATCAGTATTGTCAACTGATTGCTCAGATTAATAATTAACACCGTACCACTGGCATCAGATTGCCTTTTTTATCTGGGAATGGGACTAATTTATTTTTTTAATCTGTCTTTGGTCCAATACCCGAGCATATTTCTCCTGCTTGTAAATGAACTCGCCCCACAAACAGAAGCGGGACTGTTCTGCATTCAAGCCTTGTCAGTGCAAATCAGCGCTCAAACAACGCGCTCGCGATGCTCCTTTTAAACTCATTTCTAGCTCGGCCGTTATCAGCCTTTGTGCTAGACTGCACATACTGACACAAAGGGACGTCCCCCGGCACAGGGGAACAGGCCACACGGCTGAAGTGCCCAGTAAGACACAGGCCCTCCAAGCGCATGCCCAGACCCATCGTTTCCATCGTCTAATTCCTCTCGTGAGTGGGATCAGCAGGACAGGCCCCACGCGTTACACTTGTCACACTATGGCTTGTACAACCACATGTTCCCTCCTTGGGTCAGCCCCATGCTCAGGCAGCTTCACCACCTAACACGCTTTAGAAAGCATCAACTACCACTGGCAGTTTGGCATGGGATGCAGCTTGCAGCAAGGAGGCTGCTGGTAGTCACAGGCTCAGATTGGGCTCCCGAGTAATTTTCCCAGAAGGTACCTGGAGAAGAAACCTAGAGGTTTTTTCACGAGCCTTCTGAGCCATGGCAAGCTGGGCAGGGAGAGATTCAGTAAACCCCGCTTTGGGGAGATGACAACTAGAGAGCACACAGTCCTGCACACAGGCTACTCATCCCCCTCGGAGCAGCTCAATTCTACAGAAGCAGGGTCCTGAAAACAAGCTGTAAACTTAGTTACCTCAATTTTTTTTTCCACAAGTTATGCTTGCTTCCAAAATATTAACAGCCCTTCAAATATTTGCATCAATAACTCCACAAAAAACTTTTACCTATCTACAATTACTCACATATCTCTGAAATAGCTCCGCAGATCAATACAAGTAGGTTATACACACAGCAATAGCTCCTTAGCTAATGTGCTTGCTCTCAATTTTTGAGACCAGGTATAGGGACCTCATACCCAAACGCTTTCTGACTTTACTACATCAAGTGTTTCAATAAAAAAAAAAAATCATTTCTTGTAAGTCTTATTTCTCATGTCTGAGTGACAACAGGAAGACAGACCTAACAACTATTGTGTTAATATTACTCAATCTATACATAAAAGAATGAAATCCAATACACTAAACATGCCAGATCTTCAAGTCAGAGGCACAGTGATCAAAGAGCACCTGAACAAGACGCTGCATTTCCAAGTTGCACGAGCAGCCTTCCAGCATGCCATCAGCAAAGCTGCCTCCTAAAGCGCCCCAGCAGAAATATATTTCCACTGTTAATAATCATTTCCAAGCAGAATTACTCCCCGCAGCTGTCCCAGGCTGTGGGAAGCAGGACTGCAGCTAGGCCCAGTTGGCTCAGCGGCCAACGCGTGTCACAAGCGGCCAACGCGTGTCACAAGCGGCCAACGCGCAGGTTACAGGTACCTGCCTGTCACCTGCCCACCTCGTCCCCACAGTGACGGGCACCCAGCACAGACACGGCAAGGGTCAGGAAGAGGAGCTACTGTTGAAGGGCAGAGCCACCAGCAGAGTGTTTTTTTATCATTCCTCATACTTGCTAATACCTCTTTTTAACAGGATATTCAAGGGTTTGGGGCAAGAGCAAAGACTAGGAGAAAGTCCGATGAAAAGGCACTTCCTTGTGCTATTGCTAGTCCTTGTGATTACTAGCACTATTTCCTTTGGCTCATACCGCAGTACTTCATGATATCACTTTGTGCACAGTGGCAATAATCACCCATTTTGATGCTGAAATTACTTTTATTATCATTTTATTCTTAGGAAGCCTTCTTAAGAAGCAAAGCGACTGCATGTACCGTGCTGCTGTTACTATGCAGCCTATTATTTTAGGTGCTTAATTGACCATAAAGATACAAGTACGGCCCATAAATACACAGTATATATAGTTATTATAAAGCAAAAATTGAGCACACATCTTCAGAACCAAAAAGCACCACAGCATGTGGATACCTGGATGTGTACCAGGACAGCGGTACCACATGGGCACTACTTGCCTCCCTGGTGCTTTGGCAGGACCTGGGCCACCAGGGCTCCTCGCAGCCTCCATCCCTATTGAACCAGGCAGCAGGCACAAATCCTGCCTGCTGGTGCCTCTTCCAGAACCTTTAAAGAAAGGCTTTTATAAGTGACTTTGAATTCTTCTGATAAAACGTTAGATAAATAACTGCTTACAAAGCAGTCATGAGTGACATGTTAAAAAAAACTAGCCTGCTGCACCAGGTAGGTAGCACTAACTCCGTGTGCTTATCCAGAGGCCTGGGAAGCCCTTTAGTAGATTATACAGGCACACACAGCAAAGATTAAGTCCACTTTAATCAGTGAATTTCTTTCATTTTCTCACTGCCTTTCATAAAAAGAGATAAAGCCAGATAAGAATAATAAAGAAATAAGTTACAGCAGAGCCGTACCAAGCAAAAGGCAAACTGGTAATTCAATCAGCTTAAGGCTCCTTTGTTTCCAAAGGCAAGGAAAACATGCCAATAAATGAGAGACTAAGAAAGAAAACATAGTGACGCAGATTTAGCGCAGTGTAACCTCCGCAAAGTGGAATCAAAGGCCAAAACCCTTGGGAAGCTGCAAAGGAAGACGACAACCGTGTCATATTGGAGTCCTTCCTCTGCACAGGCCACGTGGCCCCCAAAGCCCATGGAGCTCCAGGCTGCAGAGCAGCCCCTCTGCGGTGCCTCCTGCAAGCACCAAGCCCATCCTAAGCACGGGAGCCTTCAGTCTGGTCCACGCTCCCACTGGGGGCTTTGCTTTCCCAACCACTCCACGAGCTTCCCAGCCCTGGGCAGAGGGCTTAGAACTCCAGGAAATATCCTAAGGCGGCTAGGAGAAGCAGCAGGCAAAGGTGTTAAAATACACGCTTAATTCCCAGTAAACATCGTACTCCAGCACTACCAACTAAGGAAAGCAGCAGGAGAGGGACCCCCTACACTAGGCATTTCCTAAAGAATTGCTTTGAAAATTTTGGCTCTACATATTGCTCTGGATAATATACTGCTTTGGACAATAGGGAGATGCTTAATTTTATTTACCATCAGGGTGCTAAGAGCACAGATGGATGCCTATTAATTAAAGCTACTATGGCTTAGTGTAAATTGAAGGAATAAATAAAATTAAGAAGCGCCCCAAGAATATTCACAGTTAAAAGTAATGAGTTTTGGAAGGCAGGAAGGAAATATCTGCCAGTGAAAGAACTGCCAGCGAGGATAACAGCCCTCTTCCAGGAGGGAAGCATCAACCACAACCCTGCCTTATCAGGACACAACTTGTCAGGGAAGTCAGAGGGACCACAGCAAGGCAGGGACATGTTGTGGGGACAGACCAGTGTGCTCAGGTGGCATCTAATACCCAGCAGCATCAGAAGTGGCCACGCAAGTTACACTCCCAAAGCAAGTGTGGGAAAAGTCTAGTCAACTTTATCAGCATGAGGCCAGAGCAAGCAGCTAAAGACCCTTGAGAGAAACAGGTTTAAGCTGTGTCATTGGCAACACTGGCATGAAATTGAGAGGTGGAGGACAATGAAAAATGAGCAGACAGCCAGATAAGTCTCCTTTAACAATAGCCTCTGCTAGATTTCAATAACCGAGATATCCAAATCCTTTTACAGCTAATTTAGGACTCCAGAGAAGTGACAGGTTCACAGCCCTGAATACTTAAATATCAGAGGAATATGAAATAGAGAATATTAAATAGGACAATTTTTGCAGGCAGTGCCGCATGACTTCTCTTTGATGCTAAAAAGGAGGACATGAGCTGCACAAATGGATTTGCAGACACAGGACCTGCAGCCAACAGCATCTCACTGGAAAGGCCCCTGGAACACCTCAGACACCAGGAAGAACCAGCCATGCCAGCCAGAGACGAGTTGAAAACATGTCTGGCTCCTGCTGACAGACTGAACAAACTCCTCCTGGAGTTCCTCTGGAGCGTGTTTGTGTGTATACACACATATATGTGCACATATGTACATAGAGTCCTTCAGTAGCCTCCAGGCATGGTACCTTTTGGGTTGTCCACCAAGAACTGATGCTTCTCACAGCACATCACTCAAAGCAAAGCTCTCCCTTGGAGCCTCCCTGATTCAGAGCACAGATGTGACCATTGCAGCTGAGTCGTTTTGGGGGATCTGGAGCCCAGAAGAGATAGGTCCAGGAAGATAAAAACAGACACAGATATGGACTCATGAAGGAGAAATTTTTGTGGCAAGCTAGCAGCAGCCCCATCTCAACAAGCACAAATTGCTTCCTTAAAATACCAGCCCTGGCTAAAGTTTAACACTCAGTGGGGGAAAAAAATAAATCTTTTACAGAGGCCTTAGATAATTATGATGTGCACATATTCCTAGTTACAGGCAATACAGGAAAGACAAGTTGAATCACAAATAATGTGAAGCCCTGAACAGAGATAAGTCTGACTCCATCAGATTATAATTCCACTGTATGGGACAATACCTCCCTGTTCATAAAACCTGTGTGGTACAATAACAATGCTTTCCCTACGGCAAAGCTACAAGGCTTTCTCTCAGGATAGAGACGCCTATAGCTCAAAATAGCTGTTCAGACGTGCGTGTTGCATTACCTCATGGTCTTCAAAACCACAAGAACACACACTAAGTTACAACATCTCATGACCTTACCAGAAAAATACAGCAAGGAAAAACTAAGATGGTTATTTTAATAGCACTGAAATTTCTAAACTATAAAATCAGGAAAGCTTAATCACATTTACAAAGTGTCCTTAAAATCAGCACTAATATGTAGAGCATTTAATTTATTCCAGCAGTTTAAACAGACTACAGAGACTGCCAGGACGAGTATTTTTTTTTGTACCAGCATGACCCAAGAAACTCCTCTCCAGCATACATTAAAAACTCAAGCTGAGAAAACAAGGAAGAGACTGGTACGTGAGAAAGTCTGGCACTGCAGATGGGAAAACTGACTTTAAGCAAAGAACCTCGAGGAGAAGATGGCTGGGGTTCTGCTGCAAGCTCAGGGCAGACCTCGCCAGCTCCCGTGGCAGCAGTATAGGGGTGTATAGGCTCTCCTGGGGAGGAGGAGATGCCTGCAGAGGCAGTGCACGGTGCTAACGCCGTCGGGCTGTTCCTCCCCAAGCGCCGCGCTGCATCCGCATGCCGAGCGGTGCTGGAGAAGAGCCACCGTTCCCCTGCACACACCCCGGAAAGGAGCTCAGCTCCTGCACTCGATTGCATTTTGTAGATCTGAGCTAGTAAAAGCAGCCAAAAATAACTCACAAAAGGTCAAAGCCCAGGAAGGCTGAAACCCCACTAGTTTCTACAGTATTAAAGGACAATTTAAGATACTTCCAAGCATAGCATCTGCAAAGCTGTTTCTCTCATCTGTTTTCAATAACCTACACGCTGCCTTCGCATGGTCAGTAGATTACCACAACCGGCTGCGTGCTACTCAAGTACTAAAGACTCCATCTTTTCCATTGTGTTTTTGTAGAAGCATTTTGCAACTGCTTCACTTACACCACTCAGCAGAGCTACAGATGTCATCATGCTGCTGCATGCAGACACCCAGCCGTGGGCTTGTGCACCCACATCCACGCGGGCCCTCGGCAGCCGCAGGGACATATGCAGGACCACCTCTTCTGCTGCTGCCACCCAGGGGTTGGTGCCAACCTGCTCAGCAGGTTCCCTCACGCTGCCTCTGCCCGCCGCCCATGTCCCCGCGCAGGATCGGGGCTGTGATCTGGGTTAAACAGGGATTATTTTTAACACAGCCCAGCTTGCTGATCCAGTTCAGAACGGGCATGCAGAGGCGGCGGGCAGGCCCTGGGAAAGCTCCTGTTCCTGACAGGGCCCCAAACTGTGGTGTCAGATGTGCCTGGGCCCACACCGCACACCAGGGTCAAGGGGACCTCTTCCCTGCTTCTGGTAACACCGCATGGCTTCAGAAACACTGTGATAATGCAGCGAGTTTATCATCAGGCAAGCCTCACACCATGGGAAAACCCCTGTGCATTGCACTCCCCAGAGCCCCCAAGCTCCCCACGACAACAGCCCCACATTGGAACCTTGTCCCAACCCCTTGGCCCCTCCCAACACTCATCAGCCCCATTTTACAGGCAGCAACAGGTTAGAGCTCCTCGAGGCAAGACTCTGACCCAGGGCAGCCTTTGGGAGTCTGATTGCTGCCTTCAGCAGCAGCACCACATCACACACTGCTTCTTGCTGCAGTGAGGAGAGACAGAGACAACAGAGAGAAGGAGGCGACAACCAGGTTTCAACAACAACAAGCACAGAGATGCATTTAACCTAAAGCAGCCCCAAGGGCTGTAGGAACATTAGTTCTAGTCTCCGTGATTCAATTCACTTTGTCTCACTGTTTTCCCCCTGGATACACTATGGAGTCTTGCTCATCAGCCACCAGTCAGAAGTTCAGTTTCTCTGCCCATTTTTTACTAGGTTCTCCTGCAGGTCAACAGTTCTCCTCCAGTACTGCAATCTAGTCAACACAGATCTGAAGGCCTAGAGACGTCCGAGGACTCCAATAGAAAAAGTTGAGGTCCTGTATTTTAGACATAGTTAAGTTCACTATCAGTAGCAATCTATTCACCACACACCTGCATTTTCACTGAAAAGTGTTCAGGGATCCACAGACATTTAAACTACTCTTTTTAAGTGAATCAATCCAGGAGCTGCACTACCAGTAGGCTGGTTGCAGATGTTCCTCACCAGCCCCCGACAGCTCCAGCTCATGGTTGTTGGTCTCATCATTAACCTACATGCTTGTTCAGGAAGCTCCTCCTCACCTAGCACAGAACCACACGGTCTCACCCTCCACATCCTCACGTTCCCCACACCTCTCACCCTGACTCACTTACAGGGTCAGGGCTGCACAAGGAGCACCCAGGCATCCCCTGGGGGAGCAGGAGACCTAGCATCGCCACCCTTTCAGCCATTTGATACCTTCATCCACACAAGCCAAAAGTCACAGGAGAATTTGAACTTCCCCTGAGTGATACTTTTCATCATAGAAGAGTAGTTTGGACTCTAGCAATATGTTCCTAGAAACCAAGGACAAGACATGAACCTCTGTGCTAGATCAAGGCAGATCAGTCTACCCTGCAGCCACGCTATCAGTTGTCTGCCCACGCTCCTGAGGCACCACTGAGTCCCCCTACGGAGGCAGCAGTTCCCATTGCCCCACTTGACTGCATCCTACTGAAGCACAGCCAAGGTTGCTGGTAACTTAGCTCACGTCCCACTTTCTCTTTCCTCCACCCATCGCCCCATTGTAGGGCCAGTTTCCTTCTGTTCACACGAGGGGAAAAGCACCCACCAGGTACCATCACAGCAGGGCTGGCATTAAGGCTCAGCTCAACTGGGAGCAGTTTTGTGCACAGGCCACACCAGCACCACGAGGGCAGCCCTGGCCGTGCTCTGCAGAGCCTCCGAGCCACAAGGAAGGCTCAGGCTGGGCAGGGGAAACCAGCCAACGAACAGGGAGCTCCCAAGCCCAATACCAACCGACCCACCGGCCAAATCAGCCATCGGAAGCCACGCTCAGTGCTCCATTTCAGCTGAAATCACTGATCTGCTTCTAATGGACGGAGAAAAGCACCAATGTCCATTGTCATACACCAGTCTGTGGATAATATTTACACAAGCAAAGCTTTAATCTTAGAAAATAAATATTTCTGCTTAACCATTAAAACCTTGTTTGTATAACTGTCATCCGGAATAAGAGTATATTTTTCCAATTGAAATGTACAAAGAAATTCCTTCCCTTCATGCACAAGGGAAGTGCTTTCAGAGGCTGTTGCCTTTACCAGTTTTCAGGTCAGACACAGAATCTTCTTTACTCACTACTGTAAATCAACTCTGAACACTCCATTTGATGGGAGCTCTTCCTTCCTAACAGTTTTATTGCTGTTAGTCATCTGCTTCTATTGTTTACTTTGGCTGTTGTCTTGTACTCTTAAAGATTAATCGAGTTTTGCATTGATTTCAGTAAGAGTATAATGAGGAAAGCCACTAATCACAACATAGCATTATCCAACAGCACCTAGTAAGGTCCCAGGCACCCGCTCCTCACACCCCAGTTGCCCCTTATCCCAGAGATGGGGCTCAAAACTCAAGCCCTGATTTCTCCAAGCAGCTCGGTACAATGAGAAACACAAACGTGGCATAAGGCTGGATTAGGATAAAGCTGCAAGGACCCAAGGATTAACCAAGAGAAGATGCAATGCACATGGATGATTCCCCCCAGGAGTGCAGCAAGCATCACCTCTCCAGAGCATCTGCTTTGGGCACAGAGAAAACACTCCAAATGCATTCCTGATGCCTTTTTAAGGCTAAAAACTCCAGACTTTCCAATCCTAAAAAACCTATTTGCTGACTGCAGGCCTCACTTTTAGAATTTCCTGCAAAAGGTTAAGCTAGCTACTTACATGTAGACTAAACCGCATTGAATAAGCGGTTACATAATGTTCATACATTGCACACTGTTTCTGCAGGATGAACTCTTGTAAAGGGCACTTCCAAAATTAAGTCAGACACGTAGCTGCTAGTACTAAGAGCTGAATTCAGGAGTACGAGTTCAAATCATATAGGCACATTTGCATGTATTTAATACATGCATGTATGACATATATACAAAACAAATAGGATAATTCTATGGCATATATATTTTGTTTTCCAATATGTGAAGACAACTAAATTATTTCAATAACCAAAAATATTTGGGCTCTCTGGAAACAAATTCATCTCAGCATTTTTCCCCCCCCTCCATCTCCAAGTTTTAACAGTGTTTCAGAGCTATAACCGCGTATCTGATTGTATACACATTAAACATCTGGTGGACCTATTCGGAAATAGTGAGGTTATGAAACTAATTGCTACATCAAACCTAACCCATTGCAAGTCAAATATAGTGAATGAAACCTTTGCCCGAAGTGAGATTTTCACAATCAGTACATTAACAGCAGTTTAGCTAACCACTGCTTTTAAAATAATAATCTTGATACTCAGGGAATCAATGAGCAATCACTTACATGGCCTGGGATAAGAGTGTCATTGCCTGGAGATACGTTGGTGCTTTTAAATACTTTGGAATTACTGGCATTACTTAAGAGGTAGTTGTTTGTGCTGCTTTCTATCCAAGCAAGTGTATGGCATGAGTAAAAGTGCTTAGTTTAAAAAAAGGCAATTTGTACAGGCTCTTTTATATGACAAACTCAAAAACACATAAGGAAGATAAGCTTTAGCCCTCTCCTGTTTACAAAAGAGCAGAATAAATTTTACTGAAGTTCAGTGAATTTATTACAACACCTCATAGCACAGAAAAGCAGCAGAAGAATCAAATTGCAAAGCCAATAAATGAAATAAAGTTAAGGATACAAGAAAGAAATGAGACTAGCTGAAACATCAACTAACTCAACTGTTGTTTTTAGAAAATAATAATATACAAAATGTAAGTCTACATACTGATCTTAAAACTTCCATTGCTCCAAGCATTACCAGGCAGTGCAACGGAGTCGGGAGGTTCAACTTCTCCATGTCCAAATTATCCAAGTACATTCCCATTGGATCTGTATCCTGGCTCTGAGGCACAGGCTCAACTGGATTTAATGCACGCTCACCAGATTACCAACATGGTTTAATTCATGTTATTTACAACTGGAAAAAGCTTGACAATAGGCAGAAAACAAACCATACAAGCTCATTATGCACTCCCTCGCACTTAGACCAGCGAGTGCTTATAGTGAGAGCTGCAGATAACCGCAGAAGGTGCAGAGGGACGGGCGGACGCCTGCGCTGAGCTCTGCCTTGGCCCTCCAAGGGACCCACGGGGCTTTACCCGAGCAACCCGCCCGCCCCGAGCGGCTTCTGCGCCCCGGCGGGAGCAGGGAGGCGGAGGGAGCAGATGGCAGCGCTTCCTGCAGACAACGTGTGTTCCCAGCGCTGGCACTCAAGGCGCATTAGAGATCGTCTGGTTTCACAGACACTGGGTCTCGCGCTGTTCATTAGCCTGCCGCGATGCTCGTTACCTCAGCCAGCCAGAATCAGCTCTGCTCCACTCTTATACCCGACAATGTCATTTTTCCCCCTTCCCTTGTTGTCTTCCCAAGCAATCCAAATCATTTTGACTATTTACAGTGCTGGAAGTGGAGGGTAGGGGAGCACAGAGGACATCACATGGCTGCTGTGAACATTGCAAATTCAATTCCTGCGCACCTGGGAGCAGCAGGACCCTTTTTGGAAGGTGTTCGTGCAAGATAGCTCTAAACCCCAGAACCCACAAGCTAGTGTTTCTCCAGTAAGGGAAATAGTTGGGCAATATTTCATGCCTCACTCACTGAATTCATCAACCTTTTGATTTAAAGATCACCAAGTTCAAGTTCCACGATTTTAAAAGTTGAGAAAAATGTTTTATGGATAACAACTACTCTCTTAAACATCATTATCAATTTATAGCTTCAAGAACCTTCTCTTAAAGAACTTCTTAATCTTTAGGACAAAATCCATTTAAAAGTGTAATCATCAAAAAAAAAAATCAGAAAGGTTTCCAAGAGGTCCCAAATTATTTCCCCCCCTCACATACCACTAACATATCTGACAGCCACCTTCGTACTAAAGCCATTTACATCTGATGTTCAAGACAGGAAGTTTCTAAGCAATCCAATAATGCTTTGAGAGAAAATGGGGTTTCTCTCTCCAGGGGAGCCCAGTCTCCCACAGGGTGGGCCGGCACTCGGGAACGGAGCACCAGGGCAGCTCTCTGCTCTCCCCATCACCACCAAGCTGCTTCACGGAGGGGCATCCAGCCCTCGGCACCATGAGGAAAGCAGAGTCCACCTGCTCCCACAGGGAATGGGAACACTGGTTCTTTATGTGGCTAGCTGGATTTATTTGATATAGGAAAGAGCGGGAGAGGATGCAAACAAAAAAAAAAAAACCCCACACTTTAGTCTCAGGATGTGAAACCCATGTACTCAATCCCAATCCCAGAGGCGGAGCAGGAAGCTTAAATCCTCTACTTGAATAAGCAAACAAACATCAACTCAGTGTTATTATCAAATCAGTGCTATGTTTAAGTGCGTTTCACACGTTCCCAGCTAGCTGGTCTTGAACCCGGCATTGTTATGAGCCTGCTGAGCTCCATCCAGAAGCATTCACCCTTCGCTAAGCCGAGGAGGCCATTCGCTCCCGAGCCCCATCAAACCAGCAGTCCATTCCCCAGGCGTTCCCTCCTGGGCATTTCTGCTTCTGCAGCAGGACAGGGCTCGTCCTGGGCACAGCGGCACTTGGGCGATGCAGCAGCATCGCAGCCGCCTGCCCCGTGCTGCACACGGGGCCTTCGAGACGAAGCACGTCTGAGAACACAATGCGCAATCAACCCCAAATCACGGCAATCACAGCAGTGTGCTTCCAGCCATCTCCCTCCATCAATCTGCATATTAAAGGCTCTCCTCATGCTTTACAGCCTAATCTCACAGTGGGGAGCTGTGCCAGGCATGTTCCACACAGACCCACCTGCACCAGGCACACAGACGGGCAGAGGGGCAGAGGTGGCCAAGACCAGGCTCTGCTTTCCCTCCAGGCTGCCCAACTTGGTGGTTCCTTCAGGAATGCCAGGACAAACTCCCTCTCCGAGGTGATTTCTTCCCCCCCACAGAGCCAGGCAGACTGAACTGGTACTTCAGTGACTGCCCGGGCCATCACTTAACCAGACCACAGGCTGCAAGCCATTACTGAAACAAATACTGCAAGTGAATTTGATAGATCAGCTGCTTCGCTTGATGCATCCACTTCCCAAGCAGCTGCAGCTCTTCTCAGAGTCATCATATTGACTTTCTGACAAGAGAAGTCACTACCACAAAAAAACAGAGATTTGAAGCCGCAGATAAGAAAACAAGTGCGCCAGACTCACAGCACCAACTGCTACGATGCCTCTGAAATAATAGGGGCACTCAGGGAGCTAGTTACTCTTATACAGAAGGGGAATTGGGAACACATGTAAGAAACCGCTGTCAGAGCAGACTTCCAACCACCCAACGTGGAAACCTGCTGGAGACAGGCAAGGCTCCCTCCACCTGCACTGGGCAGGCCCCTGTCTGTCCTTGATCGTGCCGAGGTTCTGCTGGGACCAGAAGTGCTTCCCTGCTCCAAAGGCTGGGCAGTGGGGGCACGCATGGACACCCCCCTTGCCACGTGGCCGCAGAGTGCTGTGAAGCCTCATGCTCACGAGACAGGCCATGAGATGACAGTGGCCTGGGGACACGCAGCGGCACCGGCGCCCACGGCGGCTCCAAGCCAAGCAGGCAGCAGTGGGAGAGCTCCACGCGCCTGGACGTCGTACAGGGGACATCAGTTCCTGCTCAGGGCTGGGTGCTAAACAAGGAGGGAAAGCCCCACAAGCAGGGCGTTTGCCACCCCCACGGTGAATCCCCCTCAGCCCTGCCCCAGCAGGTCACTTCCATTCTGCTGCCCCATGTGCCCAACTATCCCCCATCAGCCGCCGGGGACCTCCTGCACCGCAGCACCCACCCCAGTGCAGGTTTGCACACCCAGGCCAGGCCTGCACACTCAGACACACACAGCAGCACTGCTGAACAAAAAGAAATGGACAAAACCCAAAAAGCAGATGTACTACAATGGTGTATTCAATGGCCTACAAAATAAGGAGTTCTGAACACACACAAGGATGCAGGGAGCCACTCTTGCTGCCATTACAATGCAGCAGATGGGAATTATGCTTTGTTTTCCTGAGGGTAAGAGAGAACTGGGTCAGGAATGGTAATAGCCTCAAATAATAAGGTATTGAATATTCATTATAGAAAAATCATACACTGAAATTAAAAAAAGGTTTTTTAAAAAAGACAACACAGTGCGTTGCACTAGCCGTGCTGGCAGAGGGCCCTGCCCTGCCCCGCATCCCCCACGGCATCAGGAGCTATTCCCAGCCTCAGCACCACGGGAACTGCCCCTTCTCCCACCAGGCACAGGGCACCCAGAGCAGCATCGAGCCCCGGCACCAGCCACCTCTGGAGGCCCCCGCATTCCCCCGAAACCTGCACGGGTGACTTGGGGAGGACACAGGAAGAGGGGGCAACTCGACCTGGCTCCAGGACCTGGCTGCAGAGCAGCACTATGAACGCTCAAGGCTGTACTTCTGTATTTAAGATGCCTAGCTAAGTAGCTGTAAGGGGATTTAAAACACGAGCTGTTCTACATTCATCACCTGCCTGTGCCGTTAGCTGCTCTCTTGCCAAGAGTCTCTTCAGGTCTTTCAGAATTCTTTTTTTCCACATCGCCCTCCCACAGGGTGAGGTTCAGCACCACGAAGGCGAGGCACCGCCAGCACGCTTAAACCCAGACAAGCCAGAATCTACAACAAGAGGTGGCCTGGTTGCTGTCTCGCCCAGGACTTGCAGATTGCAGGGAGACCTGTTGCCTGAGGCTCCAGCAGCCAGTAGGACATACGCTGGGAGACAGGGAACGGGCTTTTTCTCAGCATGTCTATGTAAAAATCCATTAAAAAGAAATAGAAGGAACCTTTAGCCAACACCATGAGAAGCTCTGAAGTCTGCAATGAGGAAAAAGTTCATTGATTTCCCGAGCCAGTTGAAGCGATCGGTTCCAACACGGCTTACACGCCACGCTCCGGCAGAAGGCAGCCGCTGTCAGCGCTGAGCTTCAAAGCAGCTTTTATTGATAGGAACGGCACAGAGACACGCAGCCAGGTACCAGCCTTGAGCAAGGCACTGCTCCAAGGCATTAGTTACGAGGAAACTCATTAAGCCCCAGCCCCAAGGGGTCCCACACAGGGTCACCACAAGGTGCCCCCAGCCCAGGGCCAGCTCAGCCCACCCAGAGCTGCTCAGGTGCAGGGGCATCTCTGTCCCCAAACCCACACAGCCCAACACTACACCCCCTCCCAAGGACACTCCAGCCCCTCCATACAGCCCACAAGACTCACCCCTCTCCCTGTCTCCTGCTCCAGCTGATGGCTCCTGCCCAGGGAACCCCCT
The DNA here is from genome assembly GCA_003342815.1 of Eudromia elegans. Classification (NCBI taxonomy): domain Eukaryota; kingdom Metazoa; phylum Chordata; class Aves; order Tinamiformes; family Tinamidae; genus Eudromia; species Eudromia elegans. Next base: position 911,511 of record PTEX01000175.1, read on the forward strand.
CCTCTCCCACGCCGAGCTCATATCCCTGCTCCAGCCCGGCCCCACGGCAGCTGCCGGCCCTGGGGCTGATTGCAGCCCCTGAGGAGAAGCACCTGTGGGGCCAGGCATGCCCGAGGGGAGGATAAACAGTGGGGAGGATAAAATGGCAGTCATGGGCCCCAGGGCCTCCTGAGGAGAGTACAAACAACATGATAACAGGAATAAAGATGTGGAGGGGGGTGCTCGTCCCCGCGGGATGCAGGGAGGAATCTGCCCGGTCTCACACGGGCCTGCGGCCAGGCCGGGCAGGGGGAGGCTCCCACCGTGTCTGCCCAGCCGTGCTGGGGTCTCTGCTCCACGTGTCCCTATGCAGCAGCTCTGCCCCCGTGTCCCGAGGGTCCAGCCGCCCCTCTGGGCAGTGTCAGTGACGTGAGCTCCCTCGGAAGCGAAGCAGGACAGGGACCCCCGCGCGTCTCCATGGGCGGGCAGCAGGCGGGGCGCTGGTTCAGGCCCGGACAGGGACGGTACCGCGGGCCGAGGAAGGGCGGCAAGCGCGCGGCCAGCGAGCCGGGGGAGAAGACGGAGGCGGCTTTTGATTGCAAGGAGCCACCCTGAGACGGGGCCCGTGAAGCACACCCGGTGCCACCATCGCCACCACAGGCCAGTCACCCCAAGGCACCCGCAGGGGCTTCCCAAGGCGGGCGCCCACCCGGCCCCTGCGAGCTCTACATCGCAGCCTCCCCGACGCGGAGCAGCAGGGACAGGGACACGGGTGTCCTTGGCGGGAGCAGCATGGCCGGCAGCAGGAAGGGCATCGGCAGCACCTCCGGACGCTGTGCAGGCACCACGTGCGTCCCCGTCCACGTCTCCTCCGGTGAGGTACCACGAGCCACGCACGGCTTGGAGCACACAGCTCATGGTGCTGCCTGGTGGGGAAGGAGCCGTCGGGCAGCTGGAAAATACGATGGCACCAGGAGGTTAGCAAACTAGGGGCTTCCTGAGAACTTACCCACAGAGGCCTGGGGAAAGGAATACTCGGACGAAAGGTCAGCTCTTCTGCTTCTATCTGTACCAAAACTGGGCTGGAAAACCCACAGCACCCGAACAGTCGTGAAAATGATATGTTTGGTTCACCTTAAAACTCTGAACAAAACTGGTGAGTCTAAAATGCTCAATACTCAAGTAACTCCTACACACTGTGATTAATTGTAAATGGTTACAGCATACAGCATCAGCATATTTTCATCCTATATCCTTTGAATTTTTATCCTGTTTTTAACATGTAAATGATTGTATTCATCCTCTCCTAACCTTGCTGTGTTTGCTCTGTTGTATTCTTTGTTTCCTTCTGCTTTTCTCAACAATATTTCTTTCTTTGTATAGCACAGAAAGAGCAACTTGCGTTTTGCCTTCCTTTCCTTTCTTCTAAATGAATTTCTTCTGCCTCTGCTCTCCTCTTCATCACTCTTGGGTAGAACAAGGGACATTGCTGGATGCAGTGTTCTAATTACGAATCCACATTTTTTCCGCTCAGATCACTGCTCATTAACCATTTTGCTGCTTTGCAACAGATGATGCAGCTGATGCCTACTGTGGTTAAGGGGAAGTAAGGACATACCCCCATTAGCAGTCATAGCCAAAAACCAGAATCAAGGAACAAGAAATTTATGTAACAGAATTAGCAGCTTGGGGCCAGTCCTGCACAACCATCACGGTTCACCATGAGGACACTCAAGCCTTGGAACAAGTTGCCCAGGGAGGTTGTGTGATCTCCATGCTCAGAGGTCTCCAGCAGTTGACTGCGTGGAGCCCAGAGCAACCCCCCCATCTCTGAGTAACCCTGCTTGGAGCACGAGGCCAGACCAAGGACCATCTGAGCTCCCTCCCAACATGAATTATAAGTCCGTGATTTTCAGAAGCATCCTGAAATATAATTCAACTTACTCCGGTGTCATATTTCCATTCCAAGGAAAATTTTGTGCCATGGCATTCTTGAAAATCCCACTCAAAGCTTACCAGCACGTCTAGAGTTCCTAACAAGTTTAGCTGTAGGGCCTGTTCTAGTTAGCAGCTCCAATCAGAAAGAGGCCACTCAGCAGCTCCCACAGGCCTGCCTTGCTTTCTCAGATCGCTTTCTTGTTCAAAAATTTCCATGTGGGGAGTTTCTGCAATCTGGTTTTCAACTTGTTTTTCAGCCGTAAAGCCATTTTTCGGTCAGCTGCCCCCAGTGATGCCGTTACGCACTGCGACAAGTCTGTGGTGCCTTGTACTACAAGACCCGCCGGCTGCGCACGGGCCTCCGTGACAGCGTCAGAGACGGGGACCTCCCACCCAGCCCCAGCCCCAGCCCCAGCCCCCTCCCGCCACCCTGCCCACGAGACCCCTGCTCCTTGCACCAGAGGACCAAGCGGATGCCAAAGCTCTCTGCAGCACCGGAGGCACCCGGAGGTCCCGCTCGCGGCGGGCAGGCGGGTTCCTTACGCACAGCACGCTCTTCTGCCATTTCTTCTGCATTTTTCCATGCATTTTACTGCTCGGGTGTTTCACTGTAGAGGCAGAGGACGACAGCTCAAGTCTCATCCTCCCCTTTGCAATGCAATTTTTATTATAATGTGTTTATTTTCATAGCTTTCACAATATAAATGTGACTGAGGAGTGTTGGACATGCTGATTTACCCGCTGGCTCTTCACGCATCAGAGGAAGAGAGCACATTTGACGTTTTGTACCGATTCTCACAGGGTTTGCTTTGACACGACTGCTAAACACTCAGACATGCAGCCTCATTTGGAGACCTGTTGCATCTTCCTTTCATGATTTCATGATGCAAGTAACCCCAATCTCCAAAGAAAAATAAACACAGAGAAGTTTTCTAACTTGCAAAGTTAAGACAATCTGTATTATACAGAACCTATGCATCTTCTTTTCAGAATTGATTGCTGATGTGAAGAACTGGAAACATCATGACAGCCAAGAGACGTTACTGAAATATGTTAACACACTCATTTGCTAACAATAAATCCAAATAGTCACAATATTCTTTTTTTCTTCTTTAAATGTATATAATACGGTGAACATGGGTGCAACGTTACTCCATGTGTTCGGCAAGGACACTTAATACACCGCAGCAAATAAAAACAAAGGACTGGGGAATAAGGAAAAATCACTCTCTTTGTCAGGGCCTACAGAATGGAAAACACTGGAAATCAGTTTCAGAACTGATTATAACCACCAGGATTTCCTCTCCGGAGACCTGAGTTCAAATCACGACTGAAAAACAAGGTTTGTGGTTTTGAATTAGGCAGTTGTGCTCCTCCCCATTCCCAGCCAGGGATGGAGTTTAACACCTGGCAAGGAATGAAGGCAGCTGAAGAACCAAGAACTCCCTCCTTCTATCAGAAAGCCCCAAAGCCACCTGAACTGCTCCAAACCCATTTTCTTCACCAGCCTTCAGGTGAGTTGCACCGTCTCTGCACACTTTTACACTTGTGCTTTAGGTTGATTCGACGTGGAGAGAGCAGAGGCTTTCCCTGTGTCTCCGTGCACGCGGTGACCGCTGCCCAGAGCAGTAACTGTACGACGTGGGCGGGAGCAAACGGCACCGTGCTGGGCTGTCCCACCTGCGGCAGCGCCTTGCGGCCCTCAGGGACACCCTCTCCCCGGAGCTCAGCACACTCCACACCCAGTTTATCCTATTGATTTTCCGCTATCGCAAGCGTTAACTTCAGTTTAAGCAGCACACAGTCACTATTGCACCGGACAGGGATCAGACCCGTGCGCTGTTTCTCAAGCGTGAGATGTTACTTGAGTGGAGTATTCCGACCTCAGCTAGATGTCTCTGCCCACCGTAGGCAAAGGTCTTTCATAACCACATCCAAATACGTTCTGATATCCTATTTTCTCTATCATTTTCCAGATTTTTTTTTTCAATTATTGTGTTCTTTTTTAATTCCTCTAATCCTCTTTTCTGAAGACGTAGGATTAAAAGGACTAAAAATAGCCTCTTAACTGCTCCTCGTTTACATATTTATTTGTTAACGCAGCAGCGTCCAACAGCGGGCCGGGACGACCCGCGTTGCACACGCAGAACGCCGTCGGCCTCTCGGGGAGCTCTGCCTCAGCCCCCTGGCAGCCCCTCGGAGCTTCGCCCGCCTCCTCCTGCCCACCGGTGCCTTGAGCAACTCCCTGCTCAGCGTGGCACGTGGAGCCCACGGGAGCCCCGCGCGGAGCCCTGCTCGCACCGACGCTGCACCGCGTCGCCGTCAGGAGCGCAGCCAGCGCTTCTCGGCGCCGCCGGAACCCACGGGGCAGTTAAACCCCTCGGGCTGGTTCATTTCACGCGCTCGGGGGCAACTTCTGTCCACTCCGCTCACCCACCAAGCTCCCTCTGCACAGGGAATTGACCGACCTTCGCTCGCCCACGAGGGCCCCGAACGAGGCGGCGCGGGCGGAAGGAAGGCTCTGCGATGCCAACGTGGGGCCAAGCAGAGCCCAGTATTCCAACGCCAGCTTACTAACCATCCATTCCCTGCTCAGAACAAGCTCAGCACCTAGTGCCAGCATTTCACCCAAAACTCACGCACCGCAGCAGCCACTTGCACCTGCTTGACTGAAGGCACTAGTATGAGCCGTATCACACGTCACGACACTCACACAAACACGCACCCACGCCACCTTATCAGCATCCTGCTTTTATCGATTTATTCTCACACCGCACTTTCCTTTTTCCACTCATATTCTTCACATTTGCTGAAGGCCCAACACCCAGATAGGGGGTAAAAGGCACTTCCCACCGGAAAGTCAACAGTCTCCTAGGAGAGCAGCTTGGCAAAACTACTGTGTTTAAAACCTTGAGTTTCAAGATAAGTCTTTCCAGGAGCATTAGGGAAAACCACCACCACGATTAAAAAGTACTTGAGGTGCTCATACTTCTCCCATGCAACACATCGCTTACCCTTGAATAGACAGGGCTTTTAGAAGGAAATTGTAAAAGCAGAAGTGGTAAAATCTCCTCTTTTTATCAAGTTTAATGGATGAGACAGATTCTCTAGGCAGAGCTCCCAGAAAGGCAGAGCCAGATCACCCTCTGGCTCCACCGCAGAGCAAGGGCAGCTCCCGGCAGCGCTGAACCCGACCGCCGCTCGGACTGCGCCGCGGCTCCTGCGAACCCTCCTCCGCACGCCTCTCCCTCCCTGAGCACAAACACCCTCCGACACTCGCACACGGCAGAATACACGATTTTAGGCATTTCTATGCATTTTTCAACGCCTCCCTGTTATGCCTGCTACCAAGGAATGTCAACAGTATCTCAAATACCTTACTGTCTACTGTTTGCACTGTAGAATATCCATAATATTGCATTTTATCTTAGTTTTCACACATGCTGAGATCTGCAGTATGATAAAGGTCTTTTCAAACCCGGTATTTTTTGTCACACAGCAGATCCACCTCTATTTGACAGTGACTCCAGGACATACACGGCAAGACAAAAATAAATACTGCTGTGATGGCAAATGTTTCAGACCTCTTAGGACACTATTACAGCAGCACTTCAAAGACGCCTCAAACACAACCACAAGAGACAACAGCCCCACAGAAAGGCGCTCTGCTACAGCCAGAAAACCCGCCCTACGTTTCGGAGATCTCTGCTTGCTCGTGCAGCGCTCCAGCCCTCCACCCGCACCCTCAGCAGAGCCCTTGCTGCTATTTTAAGCAAGCATTCCTGTAAGCTCCACACAAGCAACGCTGCAATTCCCACACAATTGAGGTAATTATAAAAATGAATATCATTTATTGTTTTGTTTATTACTATCATGTCTGAACAATTACTTTCATACAAAAGTCTGATTTTTCAGCATTACGCCTTGCAAGGGCATCCCCTCCACACCACGGGAGACACATGTATTAGGAATTGTGCAAGAGTTTTGCCACCAGCCTCAAAGCAACAGCAACTCCGTAAACAAGATCTCGGTACAGAATCATGCCTGGCATTCTGAGAAGGGGAAAGGGGTTTTACATATATATTCAGTTCTGCTTTATTTTTTTTTAATTGTATATAACCCCATGAAAGGGAAAAAAAAAAAAAAAAGAAAAAAAGGAAAGAAGGGGAAAAAAGAAACCATCGCATTACTGAATGTTACCCTTCAGCAGTTCTTTGGAGGAAACCAGGAGCCAGGCTGCCTTTGCCGGCTCCCCCGCGCCGCAGCCGGGCGGGCCGGGCTCGCGCCCGTCACAGCCGCGGCTTCCTGAGCAACGTTCTGCCGAGGTCCTTCACCTCCTCGGGGCTGCCGGCGCGCTCGTAGCCCAGCAGCGCCATGGGCTGCTCGCAGTACTCCTCCACCTGCTTGATCTGCGCGAAGCTCAGCGCGGTCCGCCAGGCGCTCAGCGCCTGCGTGGCGTTCCTGGCCGACACCACGAACGGTTTGGAGGAGTAGCCCGGCCCGCTCGTCATGTTGAGGGCGAACTTCTCCATCTCCGGGCTGACCGTCAGGTTGACGAAGCCGTAGACCCGCCGCAGGGTCTTGATGGGCTCCACCACCAGGTCCTCGTAGCGCACGGCCAGGTAGTTGTCCCGGAGCCAGTCGGGGGGGTGCAGGGCGGTCTGCAGGGTCTTGGCCATGCTGCTGCAGATGACCTCCATGGCGCCCAGCGCATGGTAGTCCGAGCCGCCGCCGCCCTCCTTCTTGCCGCCCAGCTTGTGGCCGGCATCCAGGAAGGGCATGCGGTGGATGCGGGGGTCCCGGCTCCGCACCACCTGCAGGCTCTCCCGGATGAGCCCGTGCCGGGACTTGATGCGGGAGCTGGCGACGGCGCGGGGATCACGCACCAGGTGGATGACTTTGAGCTCCAGGGCCGGGTCCCGCATGAGCGGCGCCAGCACGGCCAGGTCAAAGACGCGGACGCCCTTGATGACCAGCGTGCGGTACTTGTGGCACTCCTCCTGGAAGCGGCTCAGGCGCTGCGGGGGGCACTTCTTGCACACGCGGTCGTCCACCATGCCCACCACCTCCTTGCGGTAGGCCGGGCAGAGCGGCGAGGAGCAGATGACCTTGTTGGTGGAGGCGCCGAAGATGCCCAGCGTGGTGAGGTTCTTACCGGCGCCTGCCGTGCTGTAGAGCTGGAAGACGGAGAGGTCGCAGCGGTACAGGGAGCTCAGCATGTCGCGGGCCGCCCCTTGCAGCGAGACGGCGTCGCCGGGGTACAGCTTCTGCCAGACGTGCCACACGGGCTCGTAGAGGAAGAACACCTCGGGGTTCTGGTTGAAGAGCTCCCCGAAGAAGGAGGAGCCCGAGCGCCAGGTCGTGAACACGTAGACGAGCTGCCGCCGGGCGCCCGCCGCGCTCCGGCTGCCCGCGGGCGGC
>PTEX01000175.1:919473-930373 GCA_003342815.1 Eudromia elegans
TCCGCGCACCGGGAACGGCTGCGGCCCCGGCCCCGCTGCCTGCGCGGGGGCAGGAAACAGGAAAGAGAGGAGGAAAGGAGGGGGAAAAATAACGGACAAAAGGCTGGGAAAGCAGAGGGTTCCCACTGTGCCTTCCCTGCAGAGTGGCTTCCGGAAGCTCCAAGTTCTCCAGGGCCTTCAAGTGAGTCCTCAGAAAACAAAACAAAAACCCAACAACAGAAGTACAAAATCCCCAAACTTGCTGTTCCTGAAGTGGCTCAAAAGGAGGCAAGCGCATCTTCCCGCAGTCCTCCCAAGTCGTTCACAGCCATTACAAGTGACCGTTCTCTGCCGTTTTCTCCTCGCCCGCACTGCAGCTGCGACGCAGCCAGAAGCGCCCAGGGCCCCCGGACGCCGTTCCCAGAGGGGCACGGAGGAGCCAAATAGCCAGGGCATTGACGAGCGCTGGCCACCCGTGAGGAGGGCAGGGATCCTGCCCCTCAGCACAGCCCCTGCTGTCCCCAGGGCGGGGGCAGCTCCGCTGTGCTGCCGCTGGACCCACTTGGCAGGGAGCGGACCCAGAGCACCCTCCTTCAGGCCCACGGTAGCAGGTTCCGTTTGATACATCTATGAATTCACCACCCTATCATAGGTGTATGGTGCTTGAAGGAGCTTTGCATGATCCCTGTGCTTTGGAGACACTAATTAAAGACACAGTAAAACAAGTGTTCACCTAAAACGCGATGCGGCCGCGGGGCCCGGGACGCTGCAGCTGGGGCGGGAGGGTGGGCGAGGAGCCGGCAGCTCCGCTCCCGGGTGCTCCGCAGCCGCCCCGGCCTCGGTCAGAGCCTCCGGAGCAAGGGCTGCGCTGGGCCGGGCGCTGCCGGCGCCGGGAGCGCCGCTCGGGCGCGGAGGGAGCGCGGCGGGAGGGTGGAGGCGGCTGCTGCACCACGAGGGTGGAGGGCGAGCGCGGCTGCCTTGGACATGATGCAGCTCGTGAACGGCTCCCACCCAGGAACTGGCTCTTCACGAGGGCCCTGCCGCTGCTTTCTGCCTCCGAGAGGGAAGAGCCAAGAGCACGCAGTGAAGGTCACTCAGAAATGAAAGGCCAGGGGAAAAAACACAAGGCTTCAACAGGACATTTTTTTTTCCCGAAATAAAATCGCTCACTCTGCCTTGACGAGCCTTTGGCTGCAGCGGGAGAGCTCGTCCCGGTGCCCGCTCTGCGGACAGCCCCGCGCAGCGGCCACCAGGGCCGGGCCCTGCAATGCCCCAAGGCCCCAGGCGGCCCGGAAGCGGCAGCCAGGCAGGGCAGAGCTCCAAGCCGTGGGAAGCTCCCCTGGCACCAGGGATGGGGTCAGCATGGACCGAGCGACGCAGAAGCAGCCGGGGGCTCCTGAGAGTGGCAGCTCCCGCAGCCCTTCCCTGTGGTCACAGGGCCCAGCTCCACGGGGGCAGACTGGAGAAGCATGGGACGTGCTGACGGTCACAGGGTGGATGAAACACCGCTTCGGGTATAGGTTTTGTATCACTGTATGAAATTTGAAAAAATAAAAATGAAAGGAACAAAACAGCTCAGCAGAGTCAAGGAGCTACGTGTGCTATAAGCAATCTTTACGTTCCTTGGCATGAGGATTCCTGTATTCCTCCCAGATTGTCGGAAAATCCTGGTGGAGAACAGGGAAAATTAAGAGCCTCTGCTCTCCTCTGGCAAGGCTGACGCGGCTGGGACGAGCCCCAAGGGAAGAGCCGCAGCAGGAGCAGCGCCCTTCCCAGGGGTGTTCCAGGAGCCCCGCGCCGGGGGCAGCGACCAGGGGCTGCTGCCCGCTGGAGCGCAGCCCCCTGTGCCAGGGGCGGCCCCGGGCCCGCGGCCCTCACTCCATGAGCTCTGGGCCGCAGCGACAGGGCTTGAGCGTTCCTGTAACTCCTGTTTCTTCTCCTGGTAACAGCAGAACTGAGCGAATCGCTAAGTCGTGGGGCCAAGGGAGCGTTGTTGTTGCGCCCGGGAAGAGGAAGCCGTTTCCAGCGGGAGCCCTCCAGGTGAAGCGTTTAAAGCCACATTCTACACGAGTGATTTGCATCTTATGCTTGGCAAAATGAAGGCGAAGTTTCAACTTGACGAGATTAGAGCAATTTACCGGTAACTTCTGAGACATAATTTGTAATGAGAAAGCAGACACCCCTGACGCGTGTTGCAGCATAAAAAGCCTGCCGTTATTTTATCCTTTATTGCTAATCCTTGAGCTTTTTGCCCACAAAACGCTTCTGCTACAGCCATTTGATAAAGTTAAGGATCTCATACTTCTTTTGCTTTACGTGCTCACTAAAGATGGAACGACCTTCACCCAGCTAGAACAGAAGTGTTTATTTTTAATTCTGGAAAGCTCCATAATAGCATCAGTTGGGCAATACTAAATCACAAATAATGCCGTCCGTACCGAGACGACCTAGTTCATGAAAGCGTAACCCCCTCCAGTATCAGCTGCGGCATTAACAAAATCAAGGGCAGACACTACAGGGAGCTAAGACAATTCCTGGCAGTGAAAGTCATTACGATAGCAAGAAGTTCAAATTAATCCTTTTTTCCATCCCATTCGGTTGAAGACGGGTATGAAATTTTATAAGCAGCTACAAAGCCGTCTCCAATTCTTGTACAATTTAAAATTTAGCAAGTAACAAATAACGGTAAGTGAATGTGAACTACAACATTTAAAATGGCAAAACTAATCAGAAATCGCAAACATTAAAAGCTATAATTGGATTCTGTGGCCTCCTGCTGTTCCAGAGCAGCTGCCTCTCCCCGCACTGGGAGCATCGGAATAGCGGCCGTGACGCTGTCCTTGTCGTGCCGCTCCTCCACGGCCACGGAAAACGGGGTCCAAGCAGCTCCTGTGGTTGAGGGACACGCTGCAGGAGGGATCCTGGTCTTCAGCACAGGAGTTTTATAGGTATTTATGCCGTGCAGGTGGGCTCGAGCAGCACACAGACCGCAACCAAAATCAATGGGGGCCGGTGCAGCTGCAGCCTTCGATCCTCCTGGAACAGGTTTCGGACCTTGTAGTTCGGTTATCATTTTAAGCAACTCAATATCAATGAATATTTAATAGGTTTATTTACAGAACATTTATGCAGCCAACTTTCAACTCACACTCATCATTTTTACAGTAACCTGCACCCTTGAAGACCCACAGTAACTTATACCTCTTGAAGACCCCCCCAAGATTTCTAAGGCCAAAGAGCTACCAAAAAATAGAGCCCCAGTGCAGTGAAATGCTGAAGTATTTGCTTGATTTCATGGACTTCAACTGACTGCACTAAAAAACAAAAGTGACCATTGTAATGAAAGCTTTTTTTTTTTTCCCCCAGATAATTTCTAGGGAAAATTGCTGGGGTCGCTGCCTCCAAGCCGGCTCTCGAGGGGCAGAGCAGGGCCAGGCCTACGCGCAGAACCAGCGGAATGAAAACCAAGCGACAGCATCAGCGACAGCACCGCGGTGGAAGGGGAACATTTGCAGCTGAACAGATGCAGCCCCCCTCACAGATTGGCCCAGCTCCTTGACTGTGATTTTTCCACCCTCTGTCTTTCTTCATGCAAGGCTAATTTCGTCTCCTCACCATCCAGTGTACTGGAACACGCACATTAAATAATGACATTATCCTTTCTTCAGTAAGGAAAATTTACCAATAGAAACACAAAATGTACTTGTTTCTTGTCCAGCTTAACTTCTTAAATACTAGACCTTGTTTGCTATGATGGAGCCTCTTTTTTCCCATGCTGGTTTTTATATGTTATGATCTAGTCATCACTCAGATATAAATAAGGCAGCTATATTTACCTCAAATGCCATAATAAGCAATATAAAAACTGAAGGTTAAGTAACAGTGATCAAACCCCCTAATTCAGGTTATGAGAAAAACACATTTTTGCATTTCATGCATGAATATTTTATGCATTAGCTTAATATTTTATGATAAATATAATTATTAACTGTAAAATGATAAACTAAGACCTTTCCATTTCCTATTTAAATGCCCTAAATCGGCACTAGCCGAGAGATTCCTCCCTGCTGAACTGTGCTCTCCGAAATTCCCCCGGAACGTCTCTCCATGCCGAGCGGGACCGCTTGCGAGGCTTCCCCCTCCACACCGCCCGTCCCACCTCTGCTTCCTCCGGCCTTTCTCCCAGTGCCCCCGGAGCGGGAACGCTGGGAACAGCGGCTTTTTTGAAGTCAGGTTTCAGCATGATTGTATCTATTCAAATAAACTATTTTTGGATGAAAGAGGAAGGTTTAGACTGTTACAGATCTGGAATATGGTAAGTTCTGAGTGTGAGACTCGGCTAACAAAGCACCCCTATTTAACCTCATCTAGTCAGGATAAACATGGACGCAGTTTCTCAAACACTCCTTGAAAATGAGATGGTTTAAAGTCCAAGTTACAGCTCTCAAAACATGACAAAACTTCTATGGAACTGAGCAGCTTCTGAAACGTGGAGACCTGTACAGTTCTGTACAGCCTCTGAAACGTGGAGACCTGTACAGCTCTGTACAGCCTCTGAAACGTGGAGACCTGTACAGTTCTGTACAGCCTCTGAAACGTGGAGACCTGTATGGCGCTCGGCTGTGCCGGGTGAGGGGTCCGCAGGCACCGCGCGGAGCCTTCCCGGAGCAACACGGACACCGCAGTGAGCTGCTCCCTCGCCCGCCACTGCTTCTTTACCTCCAGTTGCATAAAGGGATTTTGCAACAACGTTAATTCCAATAAATATTTATAAAATCCTGTTTGCGCAGCTGAAGGAATTCCAGAACTCTGTGAATGGCCGGGGGACACAGGATAGCGCTAAGTCACTGAGTTTTGTTAAAATTGAAGATTCCTTCTCAGCTCCTGTGCAACTCTCAGCCCCTGAACTAAACCAAGAGCCTGACCTAGAGCTGCACACCTGGAAACGAAGGCCACGTGCTCCTTCACACCAAGGACTTCCAAAGCCTTTGGCAGGCCTCATTCAAGAGCTGTCTTAGCCACAGTCCCCAGGCCCAGCTTCCTGCATGTCCAGGTTGAGGCAACGGCCCTGCCATCCAAACCGTGACACTGCCACGGCCCCCTCTTCTCGTCGACCTCCAAGGACACAAGAGAATTCAGCAGTTCTCATGTGGCTCTTGCGCAACGTGCTGTATGTGACTGCACAGGAAACAGAGTTTTGAAATCCATCGTTAGTCTTCAAGGTTTGAGGAAAAGGGGACTCTTCTGCAACATCACCACGTCCTACTGTGTACCACACAGCGAGGACTTCCTAGAGCTGGCAGGAAGATGAATATCCCCCAGCGGAACTTAAGTGCCTAGAAATTAGGCTTTAATGGGGCTTGCTTTTTGTTGTTGTTGCTGCTGTTTTTAATTATCTAGTAATTATCTTCTGCAAGAATGGAGAAAAAGAACCCGTGGCCTCTCAATTCACAAAATGGCCAGAATTCAATCCCAGCCTCTTGTCCTAAATTTTATAGCCAATTCTCTCCCAGAATTTGCCCAAGGCAAGACTCTTTGTTCAGTTAATTAGCAGATAGTTCTCCCATAATACAGGGAAATAAATTAAAATGTCGTGAATAAATAAACCACCAGCAACCCAAAGGATTTTTTTTAATGAAAATTACCAGTATCTGCTATAATAAATATCTCTCTGTCATAATAAATTCAAAATTCATCTCCAGTCTTAGAGCTTCTCTGGCTGCACGGGGTGATGTTAGCTCCCCGGCATCTAACATGCAGAAACATCTGACTGAACCACTGCAGGAACTGAAGGTGAACACATTTACCATGGCTGAAGAGACCAAAACTGGTTTCTCCCTCTGGTGACAACTTTGGTGATCATCTTGATCGCAGATACAGATCTTGGAAGTTGAATCCAGAGCACAGACTATTCCTGTGATCCATTTGCTGCAAAACAGAATTGCATGCGTGAATTCCATACTCCTTTTCCATATCTTTCACAAAAGCATTTCTGAGACCTATTAGGGAGCCCTTGTGCTTCATCCCTCTCCTTTCTCCAGGCACGCTTTCTAGGAAGGCCCCGAGCTCAGAGGTTGTAGCAGCCCCAGTCTCAGGCCTAGCTCCAGCCTGGTGGCTTAAGGAGCAGGATCGGGAAATAGGGAAGAGATTCCATGCTTGCTTGCCAGCAAACTCCTCCAAGACAAGCTCTTGAAGAGTCAAGCTGACAGGCTGCTTTTCAGCAAGCAGCTACAGGAAGTTTTCCAGTCCACAGAGGAGTAAAAATAAATACAGAGCAAGTAGTTCCAGGAATACCACCAGCTATCATATTTCAGGCCTGTGAGCTCTAAGGGAAGATTTTTAGTAATTGGGACACTCATATCATCTCTCCCAAATGGATGCTCTTAGCTCTAAAGACTCAAAAGTTTGTTTTTCAGCCCTTCCCACCATATGGGGGAATTTTAGAAGATTTCTTTCCTTTTTTTGATCCCATTTCACAGAACTCGTGGAAAGTCGTTTCTCCTGGAATCTTCTGTCTCTCGGTTTTGTTTGGAGCTGACCAAAGGGTTAAAGCTTCCTGGGAAAGAGGGGGAGGCGGCAGCACCTCCCGGCTCGCTGCAGCTCAAGGCACGGCCCTCGGCCCTCGTTCCCACGCTTCCTTCCTCCCGTGCACGTCACCCCATGAACCTGCCCGCTGCCCGTGCGGCACCTCCGCACGAGGGGACCCAGCTCCTTGAAGCACCCGCACGCCTCCTCTGGCCAGCAGGAGCTCACCAAGCCCTGCAGTGCGTTTAGTATTTTGTGCAGCAGTGAGAACAAAAAGGAACTTCCCTGTATTGGAATGCGTCACTTTAATAAATTTACTAACCTTAGAAACTCTATAGCCTTGTTCAGGAAACTCAATTCTGAGCTAATTTGCACAGTTCAGCTGCAAAAATCAAGTTTATAATTTGGTAAACGTCGGGATACCGAACACTAGATTAAAAAAAAAGTAGATATATATACACCAACACACACACAAATATAAAATGACCACCCCCCCATTTTAGGTGTTTTTAAACAAACAAAAATCAAGAGAAACTAGGTCAAATTTAACAAAGAGGACAGTCATTAAAATATACTTGAAAAACTCCTTTTGCCCCAATGCTGCCAAATAAATTATGTTTTCATGTCTGTATTTTTGGTGGAGAATCACACGAGCTGAAACACCCTCTCAGCCCAAGTTCCTCCATCAGCCACGTGACAGTTCAGTAGGCCTGCAGTCTGGAATTAGACACAGCTTTCAGGCCGGAATACACCTGCAGAAACACTAAACACAACGCTTTGTTTTTCATTAAAAGCGTTAGCTCCTACGAAAACCTTTCTGTTTACAAAGAGGAACCACAAAAAGGCATCTAAAATGAGGATACTTAGATTAGATTTGCTATTTTCAGCTCACCTTGCGTTTCACATACACAAGATACTACATGCTTCAATTCATGGTACAGGAACACCTTCAAGACACCTTTCTCTTACAGGTACAGCTCTAGGAAAGAAGCAGCATCTTTAAACAGGTAAAGAACATCCCTTAAAGCTCCTCAAACTCCTAAGTATAAAACTCAATTTTCCATTTTAGTGCTTGGTAACTTAGCTGTCTCAAGTGGTAGGAACTTTCATACAGCTACAATTTTTAAATCTGCCTCCAAAGTTTATTTAATGAAGTCAGTGCAAGTTTGAAAACTATCCAATTTTGAGGTCTTGAGGCAACTGCCAGTGCATTTTTAAGCAATAAAAATCCTTTTTTTTTTCCCCAAGAAATTTTGATTTTTTTTTCCAGCTGTTTTTTCCATCAGAAGCGATGGGAAAACATTAAGAGAAAACATGCCCCAAAATCTTTCCTCAAAGCTAAGACTGTGGTGGGTGTGCTCTTTTAAAGACAGGTATTGGGGTTCAAGTTCCACCTGGGGCTCAAGCACTTCACATTATTGGCTTTTTAAAGGAGTCTGACCCAGGACAGCAGCAGCACCCTAGGAGAATTCTCTATAAAACCCTAAACTAGGTCAGTTCAAGCCAGGCTGCCAAAATAATGAAGTACATGATGGAAGCAGTATGGGAATAGTTATACATGCAGGAAAAAAAAAAAATCAGCACAATGAACACAATAATCCAGCACCTTTGAAGGGTTTCACTTGTACTTAGGTCCAACTGCTGAATTAAAACAGCAGGTGATTTATAACTGCAGAGGAAGCAGTGCCTGTATTGTCACCAGGAGGGAAGGACAAGCTGAGCCTTTAGGTAGTTGCAATTCTAAAGGTGTTTAGGAAATACAGTTTGCTACCTTTGTATTAAGTGTTTCAGCCTTGCACTTCAATTTTTTTTTTTTTTTTTTTTTTAATGGAGTGACTAATACCTCAAGTAGAAGTCTGAAAATGACCCTCAGAAACCAACATTTCTTCATACAGCTTGACAAAAGATATACACAGCTGGTGTGCAGAAAAGTCAAAGGAAGCCATGGAGTACAAAAAGACCAGCTAAAATTATAAACACTTGGCTAATACTCATAAGAAAAACACTGTATGTGTGGGCAAGAGGGTCTCTGCCTTGCTTACCAAGCAGCTTCTGTTTCCATTCAGGTAAGGCCCAGGCACTGGAGCTTGATCGGCTGCTCTGGCCAGGAACCAGCGCCCAAGCGCGTTCTGCTGCAGGACCAGGGCTGAAGGGGCAGCTCTGCACCGAGGCGCCCTTGGCTTCCACGACCGGGAGCCCCGGTGCTCCGGCGGGCAGAGGGGACAGGCCATCTCCCAAAGAGCACTGTGCGGGTGTCACTGGAAGCACAAACCCCACGTTTAAGCTGTGCCCTCCACCCCATGGAAAGCCTTTGCAGGCAGCACTGCGGGCTCCGGGCCTCGTGGAGCCGCGCTGCAACGCTACTGACCTGCACCCAGCACCCCGGGTGCAGCCTCGGCAGAGTCGAGCAGGGGCAGGATCCCCCGCTTTGGCCACTGCGATCCTCAGTCAACATTCTTCTGTCATTTGGATGAACCTGATTGTGAAAGTGTGAATATTTACCTGTGCAATCACCCTAAGGCAGGGCAGGAGCAGGACAGGATGAGGAACCCCCTTATCCATCCATTTCCCATCCTCCTTCCAAGGAATGGCTCTGATAGCCCCCCTGAAGGTGGAATATTAAAGGATAACTAGCTCTCTTCCTACAGAATCAGACACATCAAAACCTGTTTGAAAACACTGGATGACACCTCTTCAAACCAGAGTTTTTGTTTGTTGTTGTTTTTTTCTCCAGAGGGATTCACCTCAATGCAGCTTCGCAAACCCCAGGATGAATGATACCTAAGTTACACCTACTCTACACAGGGTAAACAATTTACCACTCCACCCCAAAACGCTGCAGAAACAAGTCGCACAGTTACGGCACACTCTCACTACACCTAGACACTGCAACCTGACCCAGCTACCACCAACGGGCATTTCACAGGTGGCCCATTTTTCAGTATTCAATAGTGACTTGAACTCCTTCATAGATTTTTCTGGATACTCCTCCCCCACCCTTTCACTTCTTGGCGGGTAAGTCAAGCTATAAACAAAATCATTTATAACAGAGGAAAATAAAAAGAGGAAATGAGATCAAAAGATGCTCTTTTCAGTAGAAAAATACAGGCTTTGGCTAAGTATACAGATTCTTAATAGCTCTTGAAAGTCTATAAGTAACACAACAGCTTTTCTAAAGCTAGGGATATGAAACAGAGATAAGAGAATGACCACAAATTATATTTATGGAATAAAGACACTGAGAGATGCTATTGTAGAATAAAGCTGTTACAAAACAAAGTCTAACTAGTGTGCTCCTATGAATCTTTCCCTTAAATTTTTCATAATCATTGATGAGAATTTCATAAAAGCTGAAATTAAAATTAATTATTGAAAAGTATGGCTAACCTCTATGTGAAGTTATTTTCTATAACTATTTTGAACTATTAAATGAAATGCACAGCTGATTCTGAATATACAATAGTCCTGTGATAACCTATTTTTATCCTCATTTCACCTATAACATCATAATTTATGATTCCAATAACTCCTTTTATAAATAGTTCCAAGATAAAAAAAAAATTAGAGTTCTATGGCATCTAAAATGAACTTTTTTTCTACTGTGGAGTTGAGATTCTTCCTATCTTCAAATGATTTTTTAGTATTTACTTACTTAATCTAGTCTGCGTCAGGTCTGAATAAATCGTTCTTAAGACAAAGGCAGTTTATTATGATTTCTGATGGTTTACCTCCCAACATCTGTTCATCTCAAACTCCTTACACTACAGAGAAAAAGAAAAATACAAAAAATAAACTCTGTATATTTCTAGAACAGTTTCTTCATAATATACACAACTATATTATTATTTTCCCATTATCAATGCACATACCCAAAACTCACTCCAAAAAGTCTTTAGAGTATGCTTGTGTTGCTTTCAGTATTCCAGAGTATCTCTCAGGTCTTAGCAAAGTTTTCAGTAAGTTTTCACTTTGTTCTCACAACAATTTATATAGCACTGTAACAGTCTCCCACCGGGAAAAGAAAAACAGAGAAATTTTTTCTGAATTAAATATGCAGACTTTTCAAAAGACATACGAGATCCCCCTTCATAAAGTGTTGTCTTTTAGGCTATGTACATATATAACATAGGATGTTCCCTGCAACGTTTACACAATTCTAACACAGAACCTGTAGATACACAAGTATAACAGCAGGCCACCATCCAGCACTGTGCCTGTGATAGGTGCAAGTTTTCCTCTTACAAACAGTTCACAGGAGGCCAGATCCCTTTTGATTTTATAGTTTTATTACAATCTGCCCACATCTCCAAGTATAAACATTGAACCCTCCCCTTTTCTCCCCCCTCTACCCCACCTATAGGGTTAGGTTAGGGTTAGGGTTAGGGTTAGGGTTAGG
>PTEX01000175.1:937384-951116 GCA_003342815.1 Eudromia elegans
AAAAAGACTTTTGGCCAACAAAGCCGTTGAACCATATATTGAAAGTGAGGAAGCACAGCAATATAACTCAAAGGAATCTAAATGACAGCAAAACTAGGAATTCAGTATCAGGCTTAGGAATTCAGTATCAGGCTTAGGGGTCCAGACAAGGAATTCCTTCTCCATCCTTTTGCATCAGCTGCAGCGCTGGTCTGTGCCTTCCAGGAGCCGGATGAATTCACTGATCCATCAGAAGTCTATGTCCCACTCCCCCACCCACTGCACTTTCCTGGTGAATTAGTGAGCAGTATCAGTCCAGAGAGAGGATCAGTAAACGTCAGAGCTCACAGCCAGGAGCAGGATGTTTCCTTTCAACAAAAGTGAACAGTTAGATCACATCAGCTCATTCTACAGCCTGATGTATAGTAATTTTTTTTGAGAATACTGCACTACTGTGACATGGTTACCGTGTTCTACAAAAATGACAACTTGGGCACCAACATCCACAAAAATTCTTCGAAAAACCCTATGGCTCAGAATTAATACACAAACCTCTAATGACTGATCACCTCCTTTCACCATTTCACTGTTCTTAGCACACTGGCCGTACTCAATGCTCTTCTGATGGATGCTTTTGTATGATCTATGATGCACGTAATTCATGCAGTTGTAGGCTACCCTCTAAAGAGATTCCTAAATATCAGGCTTAGGTTTGCTTAAGCATCTGATTTCTCAATGTGGCAAGCATTCCACCTGGTGAACTTTAATTCAGAGAGAACTAATTCATTCTCGTTGATTTAGTTATTCTTTAACTATTACTGTCCAATGGACAAAACCTACTAAGCCCATTTGTTTCTAGGCATAGACAGAGATTTGTTGGCTTTGTCTACATCATCTCTAGATTCACTAATATGCAGGGTGATACAGAAGAGGAAGTTTTCAAAATCCTGTGTCAAAGCTTTGAAATACTAACTTCTTGATTGTGATCTGCACACTGCAGTCTCCCACCCCAAAATGCATTGGGAAGTTTTCTTTAGCAGCATCACTCCTAACAAAGGCAGCAATGTGGAAATGTCAAGTAGCATGAAATTCTTGTGAGCAATCTCTAGCAAATGCTCCAATGCAGGGATCACGTTTCTCATTATACACAGGGAGATATCCCACATATTAGAGAAACAGCTTTAAATTAGAAGAAAAATAACATACCTCATGCCTACCAAAACTCATTATGAAATTCTCCCCCATTCTCTGCTCAAATTCAGTTAAATAAAGTTAAATATATTCTTTCCTAGAAGCTAAGGTCATCATACAAACAAGAACAACCAGTAAGCCATAAAATTATATAAAAGAATAACAGCTCCTTGCTTATAGAATTTTGACACAAGCAGGTGTTCTGTGGGTAGCCTCAGTTGCTTAAAATGCATCTGTTTTCAAAGACTTCTCAAGGTTTTTTATGATCTTCTGATCTGCTGATAGGGTCTGCATGCATAAACAAGGTTCTCAGGAGTGAAAAAAGGGTTTTTTCAAAAAGATGTTATTCCACAGTGATGTAATCTCAGAACTTATGTGGTGAGGTTCAACCACAACTTATTTGAAGTAGGTGCATACTATACATTAAGATGACCTAGGAAGTTAATCACATTTTTGATGAAAAATTATGCAGGAAAAAAAAAAAAAGAATTCTTTTTTTCCCCCATCAGTGACAAACGTCAAAAGGAACTTTAAAATCTTTAGAGAATATTACAGGAGTTTGCTAGTCTATCTTAATAATATGCTGTAGCATGCACAGCTACATTGCCACATCCAAAGTATTACCTAAATTATAATCTATTACTTGGAGATGCTATATGTGCAACAAATAGCTTAGCAAACTGCATTTCAATGCACTGTACAAAAGTACAAAAGTGTCAGTACTCAGTGCATTGTGGTGGGTTTTTCTTAACATTGAAAATAAGACAGTAATGAGTCTGCTGTTTTAAATTTGCTTTTGCACAGTACTGCACAAGAGAAAAACCTTTGCTGCTGACAAGAGTTCATAATAAATTCAAGTCCTGTTCACCTTCTTGCTCAATAACCATGTTTGGAAGCTGGCAAGAAGGTATAAGAATCTCTTCTCACCAGTCCTAAATACTATGCTAATATCTATGCTTGGAGAATGGACAAAAGAATAAGCAAGCACTATAAACCAAAATTAAGTCTTCAATTAAAATGGCTTGTTTTCACAATCAGTGGGCTAAGTTGTACACTTGATTGCTGTCTTAAGACAGTTTGAAGAACAACTTTTCTGTGGAATAAGCACAGACACAAAGACTTCATGGCAAAAGACAGAGGAAAAAGAAAGGTGTAGGATTAGGGTCATATTCAAAAATAACCCCCATTTGCCAGGAGGAGGAAAATGTAGAAGAACCCAAAGAATCTAGTGCTGCCAGTGGTACAGAAAAAGGGCACTAAAAAGAAGCATAATTTTCAGATTGCAATATTCCTTAATTGATTTTTTCCCTTTTTTTCCTGCTTTCTTTTTCAAAATAAAAAAAAGGCACAGCAAAGCTGTTAACAAACACATCTTTATACAAATATATCAGATTTAAAAAGTCTATAATAAGAGTAATTAATTCGATAAAAACAATCCCCTTTATATGTAGAAAAATAGGCAGGGGAGGCTCCAAGTAGACAGAAGACTGGAAGAAAACATCTCAGACTGACCTCTATCTCTCGGAGTTTGGCACGCTTTTCTTCACTCATTTCTGAATATTTGACTGATGACTTGCACTCAGGCATTTCTTCTTTAATAGGATTGGAATACATGTGTTGTTCTTCTGACTTAGAACTTTGAGTGTCTTCCTCATCTTCACTTTCTTCTTCTTCTTGACTTTAAGAAAAACACGAAGAATTAACTGGTACGTATGTACTTAAGACAACAAACTAACTGAGATTAGTTTCTAATAATGAAATCTACTGAGTAATGTCATCATATATGAAGCTATGCAGCTACAAAACTGATCATTTGTGAGAAACATATCCGAATTATAAATACTAAGTGTGTAAAACAAAATTACTAAGGTAATTTACACTTCTCATGTAAACAACGTAGAAATTTACAATCAAATTCATAATACACAGTTACAAAGCAAGTCCACTACTTCAACAAAATCTTCCACTCGGGCAAATTTGAGTCACATCAGATAGTTAATATTCTCAGAGTGGCCACTAGAGTGCCGCGGCACCACATATAAGGCAGTCAGTTGTTTAAAGCACTAATAGCAGCTTTCAATTGTCTAAAGACCATAATAAAAGACTGATCAGGAACAACAGATGGTATGGGGTTTATTACCACCCAAAGAAATATATGCATCAGAACGCTACTTGCTGTACATCATGTCTAAAGAGAAAGACATATGTTCAGACGCACTTATACAGGTTTGACATTCAAGATTCCTAAAGTGTAACATAATACCTGACTAGCTGACATTAAATGAATTGCCAAATTAGCATTAATTGAGACACTACAATTAACAACTCTGCAAAAAAGAATAAATTATCACATTAGAATTATGGTGTCTGAAAAAGAATGTATCACTAAGATCCTGATTATCTACATTTTCTTATTTTCCTACTTTCAAATTTTCATTTTTGTTTGCTTTTACATACAGGTTACATGGAGTTCCAAAGGAACTCTGCCTCAGAGAATTAACATGTTTTCATCAGAATGACACACTTTTACTATTTTTAAAATGCTTTGTATTTTGAGATAGTAGGCAAAAGTCAACTTTATTTAATAATGTGCTAGCAAAATAGAGTGTAATTGGAAACGACTAATAGAAAAACATTTTCAACATTTGTGTTGAACCATAAATTTCAATTAAAAGCATATCTTTAAAGAAACCTGACCGAGTGGTGAAATAGAAACAAAAAAGCTAATATTTACTTTTGAATTTCCTCTTCCTCAGATTCTTCGTGTTGGTCAAAAAGCTCCCATTTAGAAGTCGTAACAGCTAGAAGAGAAAATAAGATAATTTAACAACAATAAAGCTATCACATCACTTGAAAAAAACCAGTAATTTTGGACTGAAAAAATACAATATAACATTTTAGAACATCTAACACTTTAATACAAAGGCCATTTCACAGAAATTCTTCAAAAGTAGTCATGTGTTTCTCATTTTGCAAAACCTTCACTTTCAAAGAAGAAGATTGGACAGATTTTTCCAATATTTATTTGTGATGAATTTGAAATTATTTTTAACAATTGCTAATTACTGAG
Organism: Eudromia elegans; assembly: GCA_003342815.1. Classification (NCBI taxonomy): domain Eukaryota; kingdom Metazoa; phylum Chordata; class Aves; order Tinamiformes; family Tinamidae; genus Eudromia; species Eudromia elegans. The sequence continues at coordinate 941,625 of PTEX01000175.1, forward strand.
GTAGGAAAATAAAAACAGAATAGACTATTTTCTTCATAGAATTTTTAATGAAAAAAGTGAAAACTGAAAAAGTCTTTCTCTATTACTGAAGAAATACTAGCATTTTCAGACAGACCTGCTCAAAGCAATCATGAAATAGATTAATGACCATTAAACAAACCCCTAAACTTCATATTTAATTAGGAAAATATTTCAGTTTAGTAAGTACTTTGCATACTAACCTTGAGCTTCCAATTCTGATTCATCCACTGCTTCCCACTTTGAAGGAGCAACTTTAAATATCGGCTCATTCTTTTTCGAATCTTCAGTTGTATCCACTGTTAAAGGAGAAGACAGAGAAAAACCATGTCCAAAGCTCTTCAAAACATAAAGCTAAAAATCTCAATCTAGTAGTTATACTTAAATGTTCAGTTCAGTTATACTGAACTATATTATGCCATGTCATTACTTGCAGGGAGGAGTGAAGGAAGCGAAAAAGCAGAGGAACACACACAAACACACACACAAAAAAAAAATCAAGATTTGCAACCTGATACACATTTGCCCACAACATCAAAAGGAATCTACTACGTCCCTGAAGTAATTACTATCTAAAAACTACTTAAAACTAATTCTTCTTTGGATAATTTGGAAACAATCAATTCAACTCTTCATTAAATTCTTGAATTAAACTATCTTCAGAAATTGGAAGTTTTAATTGCAAGGACAGTTGAACCAATTCTTACAAGGCACCCCATCCAGATCATCATCTAGTGATTTAATTGGGACTCCATCAAGATCGTCAATAGGAGCAGCATCAATAGGAATTCCATCCACGTCTTCTAGTGGAGCACCATCAAGCTCTTCCTCAATAGGAGCACCATCAAGGTCATCTGGTACTTCCTATAGGCATATAAATTATCAAATTAATCCAGAAACAGATCTAATTGCGGTCCTTCATTTTGCCAACTATTGATTCATTTATACTACAGGAACAGCTTAAAAAAAAAATGAAATAAAGTCCCTTCCTCCAAATTTTAACATGATTTTTGCCTTCCCATAGAACCACTTATTTCACAAGAAAAAGAAACTACAAAATACTCTTAAGAAAGGACTTGGAATTCGTCCACAAGGTACAGGCGATTTTGCAAGACCTAAATCCAAAAAGAAGAGATCTAGCTTGAAATGAGCTAATTACACTTAAATACATCTGTACACTTGCAGCATATCACTATCTGCCAGTACCACCACTACGGACCAGGCAAATTACTCACCTCTGTTTCTTTGTCTTCCATGATATTTACAAGTCCCAAGAAAATATTCTGTAGTTTGATCAAAAACGGCTCTGGATAGATGGCCCAGTCCTCCCACGCTCGGAAGCAGGTCATTACCCGTTGCTAGAAGCAAGGGAAAGGAAATGCTAGTAAGTTTCTAATAAAAGATATTTATTTATCAGAAATAGCGCTATAGTTTGCTACAGTGTAAAAGAAGGAAGTTGCAGACTCCTGCATATTACAATGATACTATGTTGGGAAAGACTAGTAAATAAAAACAATTGAACTACTTTTCTTAATTTCACTTGGGTTTTGTGTTTTCCTTTAGGTTTGTTACATCATCAATTTCAGCTTCTCACAGATACTACACCAACAGTAATTTTCAATCTCCTCAGACGTTCAAAGCTAGCATCACTCCTAAATACAGCAGAAAATACCTTTCCTTTCATAGGAGGGAAAAAAAAAAAAAAAAAGCTTTTACCTACTACTGAAATTATTTAAGTTTTGATGAGAGGGAAGGCAAGCACAAGCTACGTGAGATCACAGGCTACAGTTCTTACTCGACACATCAAATGCAGCTGGGGATGTAAGCTAAAGACTGTGTGTTTGTGTATATATACACACATACACACACCCCACCCATGGTTACCATATAATTCAATGTTTTTCTAAATAGTAAGTACCACTTAGCATTTATAACAACTGATTTAGCACAGGAGAGGAGAAGGTAGAGAAATCAGGGAAAGTAAATAAATCTAACACAGAAAAACTAATTGTCCTGAGAACTGTATTTAACCTTCCAATAAAAAGAGCTGCAGAGGCATCTTTAAAAAAAAAAAAGAAGCAGGGTTGAGGACCTATATGAGAGAATGGCAAGAAGCAGAGCACCACACATCTAGAAAATCACTTTCCATCAGCCATGGATAGGGCTGCCTACTAGACCTCAAACAAAACCTATTTATCACCAAAAGCATTATAACATAATTCTATCTTGCCACCAGTTTCTTCCCACATTGAGAAGCCCTAATTTATTCTCAAAACTGAGATCTAGAGTGGTCCAAACTAACTAAAAAGTTTTAAAGAAAAAGAAAATCAAAAAAGTCTTTTTGGTGAAATTCAAGTACTGGATAACCTCCCAGATCCACAACTATACAGCTACTGCTGCATTTCATTTGTTCCAGGACAGTATGGTTCCTAACACATTTCTTTTCTTTCCTAGGCAAACTCTACTTCCCCTTCAATAGTTTTAAAAAACATGCCTAAGTTTAAATTTTTGTGAGAGAAAACATTAACAAAAAAAAAAAAANAAAAAAAAAACAAAACAAAAAAAAAAAACACACCTTTATTTGGAAAGCTTGAGTTTTAAACCATGTATGATAGAACGCAAACTCTTGTGCAGGAACATCTATTCATTTGACTTCAATGTCAGGTAGAGAACAGCAAAATACATACCTTGAAATTTTCAGACTGTAAATGGCCTTGTATTGTACGGTAAGTAGCATTGAGATCAGAGAATATCTGACATAATTTTGTTTCAAAACTAGAATTAAACATATACATTTCTTTGGTTAAACTTGGTAATGTAAGTATTCTCTGGACATATATAATTCATAAAAAGTACCTGGAACACAGGAGTCAAAAGGACTAGGTTTTGATCCCTAAAGTAGTCTTGAACTAAGCTACAAAGCAAATATGATTACTATATGTTAAATAATCTCTGACAACAGAACTGTGAAGGGTGATATTCACATCTGTTGCAGTCTCTCTATACAGCCTGAAAATACTGGAGGAGGATAAAAGGAGTTTTACAGCCTTACATAAAACCAAAGTATTTTCTCAAAATTCAATTTGCTTAAAGTAAACAAACAAGAAAAAAACCCAGTTATGTTTTCAATTTAAATTACTCAGTGAGGCCCTCATGGAAAGCACAGTGAGTAACACCTTCCTAGTTTCTCTGGAGCTTCTCTCATAATATGCAACAACAATTGGCACAGTGAAGAAGTATTGCAATATGAAATACCATCTGAAATCTCTAGGGTTTTTCAACATCAACTACAATATCATCTACAACCTACATCTCTTTCTGTAGAGAGATGCACATGGATTCTCACCTGAGTGAGGTTCCACAGAACTGGCCACTTATAGTTTGGGTTTTTTTCTATTATAAAGCATAAACTGAATTCATTTATATTCTAATGTGCTATATAATATACATTTTCACAGAGAAAAGACATATCATCAGTGTCATACTTGATCGGTGTTACTGAGGTGCATTTAATCATTTATCTACTACCACATTTATGCAAACAGGTATGTAAGACCGAATGTAAGGATACACTTTTGCAGCTAAAAGCACCTAAAATACTGTACTTACAATTTCCTATAATATGAAGCATTGGCGACTTTAGCTGAGGAGTTGTACAACACATCTGACACCAGATACAGTCTTGCAATCTACAACAGAGAATGTTCAAATTAATATAACCTTAAGTTTCAATTATCATAAAAATATAATAATTCCCCTGAAGTGATTCAAAATGGTTTAAACTATCTAGTAGGAGTTATGACTGCACAAGTAAAATCGCTATATTGTTAATAAAGATACCAGTGCACAATTAGCATCTATCACACAAGATGAGCTACAGCTGTAACATGGAACACACTCCACACAAAGGAGAGTGGGGCCTTCCAAATTTTATTTCTTATCTTTGAATAGGCTAGGATGCTGTTCTCAAACTCAGAGTAAAGCAGAGCAATAGCTATAAGAAGGCCCAGCATAAATAAATATTTATCACAAAACCTCAGAGAAAACATATGTGCTTAAGCTCAAGCTCTGGTTTTAATACAAAAGTTCAATGCCACCTGAAATAAAGCTTGTAAGTTATATGCACGAGTTGTCAAGTAAGCTGTCCTCCAAACCCACAAAAACTATAATTACATAAGTTCTCTATACCTTCTTAGGAAGGGGAGTCTTCAAAATGGACAATGACTCTGTAATGCAGTCTACAATTTCCTCCGCAGCTTCCGCATTATTTAGACAGAAAACCATTGCATCACCAATATCGTTCTTACGCGGTGTTAATCCACGCAGAATTTCCTCCAATTTGTCTCTCTGTCTGAAATATTAAGGATGCAATACTTTCAATAAAAAACACAACAGCACTTTGAAGATTTTCCATTTAGAAGAGTTTGGAACTTCGAATATTTAGGACATAAAGAAAGTTAAATATTTTTATAATCTGTTGCTTAAGTATTTTCAATGACTCAGTAGTATGTGCATGCACAAGCACATGCCTACTACACAAATTCCCACTCAAGGTTTATATTTGTACAAACAAGAAACAAAAGAACTGAAAAACAGCTAACAGGAGAAGACTAATATCTCGAAATACAAAATAAGTATCTTTCAGGGTTTAGTTTAAGCAGAAGTCAAAATGGATAAATCTGAAGCATCTGTGCTGTAGAGTAAGAAATGTCAGGCTAAGAAAGCTAGTAGAAAACAATTATTTCCCATTTTCCTACTCCATATATATAGATCAGCACAGAAGAGAATCTCTTTGGTCCCTCAGAAAAGATATAAGGAATAAGTCATGTATAATCACAATAAAAAGAATAAAAAATGAAAAAACTCTGGGCTAAGAACAAACTAAGAACAATGACAGCTACATATATATATAGGCATTTGTGTGCTTCTGCTACCATAGTCACCACCACCACACATAACACAAAGAACTCTGTTCCTTTTCTTTCTGCTTATTAACAGCTGCTTCACATTAATTTCTGACAAAAATCAATTAAACATTATTTCATTACATTTTTATAATGTTGAGATATACGTTATAGTCCCACCAACAGATGGGAAGATAAAATAGGAAAAAATCTCATCCAATCCCATTCAAGCAAATGGCTAATACCAATTGGATTGCAAGTTCTCACGGCTCAAAGATGGTGAATTTAATAAAATTCATAGGACACTTAGCCATAAATATCATGGAAAACTCAATAATATAATGTAGACTTTGAGACTAAAAGAGTTTCTAATTAATATTGTGACAAGCATTGTAACATTTTAGGGATAACAAAACAACAAAAACACAGAAAAGATGACTAGCTGTTAAGACAGCAGTAGAAACTGCTAGAAGTTCATACTCTTCCTTAAGTGCACCCTTCTTGTTAGGTTCCTCTACAAACGCTTCTGTTTCTTGTTCTTCTGACATCCCGTGGAGGTATGGATTTAATGGTGGTGGCCTCCAAAATGACCCGTTTTTGAACATACGGAAATCCTCTGTCCTCCACTTCGTTGGAGCATCTCCCTAAAAAGGAGAAAAATACTGATATTTTTGCACACTTTTACTGTGCTTAAGGGTATGAACTGCAGGTAAATATTACTTGCCTGGAGAATTGAATAAAGCTTCCATCTATAGTACACATGGGCTGGAGTCTGGTTTTCAAATAAAAACCTAAACCAAAGAGTAAAGAGAAGACATAAAATGTCACAAATGAATTGAAGTGTAATTTCAAAGGAAGCTATCAAGCAAAATGAACCAATACTCAACCCTTGTCCACAATCCCAGTATGGCTGCTAAGCAAAACCTAAAGAGCTAAAACCACGTCCACCTGTAACACAGTTCTGCAGACCCAGAAAAATAACTCCTCTCAATCTATAAAAAAAATTCAAAAAAACAAACAAAACACACAAACACACAAACACTTTGACCTTACTGCAAACATTTTCGTAAGGTCATTCAACATTTTTTTGAAACAAAGGTTTTCAGAGACTACATTTCATAGGAAGTACTAAGTAGTACTAAAATTATCTTTTTTTATTGCAGTAAGGACAAAAGCTGGCAATTCTGACAACTTCACTGTGACAGCTAGAGTTTAATTCTGCTTGCAACAAGAACCAATAATGACCACCCTGTCTTGGTAAAGACAGGAAACTAGGTTCCAGGAAGACTGGACTTTTAATACTTTTTTTTTTCCCCAAAGGCAAAGCACAACTGCCATTAATGACTTTGAATCCTTCAGACAAACAGGAGTTAAAGATCATGTGAAAGGTTACATATATTAGTAAGAAAATTTGGAAAGCATAGGTATTGCCCTTTTTTTTTTAATGTACAATTTGCAAAATCTGAATTTGCATGCAAACACAGACAGCTCTTCAGAAATGCAAACTACTAGCAACAGCTAAAATAGTTCATGCTACTTAAATTGAAGGAAATGGATAAGCACCTGAACATCGGATTGTTGATTTCTCGATTCATGATCATGGCTTCAAACATGGGCCCCTCCCGCACGACAAACTCTATCATTCGATGTATCAAAGCGAGCAAATTCCTACAACAACAACACAGTTAAAGAAAAATTGATTCAGACCTAACACTATGTAAAACTACAATCCACCTAAGATACTACAACTGTGCAGGAGATTATTTTGCTGTGTTTTTCAGAAAACAGTATAGAAGATAAGATAACATGGAGTAATACTGCCTTGCATAGACACGGGCATTCTAAAATGAAAACATGCCCAAGAGGGGTGGAGAGAAGATTTAAGAGAGTTCTTGAATTTCCACAGTATACCCTACGACCATCTCTTGCTTAGTAAAAGCTTAATAACCCTTACAAAGAAGGAGAAAAAAAAAAAAAAAGAACACCAAAGTACATCTAACAAAATCAGTAGGCCCCCATCTAAATTTTCTAGATCATTTAGGAAAAGTATTAACCAAAGTTCTACTGATGTACACATGACTAAATATCATGCTTAAAAATAAACAAATCTTTTTCAAATATTTAATAGAAACTCCATTCAGCTTTCAAGCTTTTCAAATACAAAAGGAAAAGCAAGTAGCTTTCCTGACGCCAAACATGGCAGCAATTCTATTAAAATTAGGTCCTTTTGGTCAAGATTTAACTGTACCAACAGAACAAAACTGTCCATCATTCCATGTCATACCATTCAATGTTTCCTACCTCACACACACAGAAGTGAACAAAATTAAAATTAAAAAAAATAAAAATCTGCATTCATTTCATTCAGCACAACATCCTTAGACACATGAGAAGCACATGATTGGGGTAAATTTCCGAAAAGCATTTGAAAATACAGATCCACTTGAAAATATACTAAAAGGAGACAGCCATACAAGCATTTAGAAATAACTGTGGTCTTGCGTTTCTAAACTTAAGTAATTTTTTTTGGAGAAAAAAAAAGGATCCTAAATTTTCAAATACAGACTAGTCTACAGGTATCAAATGCTTCATAGCATGTGTCTTGGGAATGCAATGCAAACAAAAGAGTGCAATTTTTACTTTTTTAAATTGAATGAATATTTTAGATGCAACAAAAGGATATTGATTCTTTAAATGTATTGTCTTAATCTTCTTTCTAGCAAATTTTAAATGACAAAAATCCAAAAATTGTCATATTGAAAAGCTGTAGAATATTTCATTACTAAGCAACAAAGGTCATTAGGTGATTGCTTTCTATCATTGGGAATATTCAAAGTTCTGCCACAGATATAAAGTACTAGATGAAAAAATTTACAACTTAAAAATTTGCTAATAAAATGTGCACCCCTGCCATTTGCAAACCTCACTAATGCTCTGGTAATTGCCTACTGCTAAGCATTAAAACTATATTTCCCTCAACTATCACACAAAAGAGTAGCAGATACCCACACCTCATTTCTTCTTTTTGCTTTCTACAACCCCAGAAAAAGGACATACTTTCAGCAATTCAGCAGCCATTTTATTTAAAGCAGTGTTCTCAAAGTCAGAGGAGCAAAAATGTTTTTTAGATGAACTGTATTTGAAAATGTCAGTCAGAGAAAAAAAAAAAAAAGAAAAAAAAAATAGAGTTAGCTTCCAAGCCTTTGCGTTTGAAACATTCACAGATTTTTAAGGCTAGCTCAATATGACCATTTTTTGGCCCATGTTCCTGCAGAATCACGCCACTGGATTTCACCCAGTTTTTCTTCCGTCCAGTGCAATGAGGACAACAAGACAACAAGAACAGCTTTTTGTCAAGAACATTGTCTTTAGAAATCTCTCTGACACGTAAAAAAGATGCAGTACATGACGTATACGAAAAATGTTGTTACTTGCATTCTGGTATACAAGACATTATCACTTCAAAGAAAATTTCCAAGAAACCTGATTGTGTGCACTCGGTATTTTCTGTTTTGTAAGTGCTAGGAAATAAGAAATATTTAATAATGATTTTGAAAATTTTTAAACGTAAGTAAGCACAGTTAAGTGCAATAATCAGTTACAAGTTTTTGCTAGATATGATACACTAAAACTAAGACTTGCCATCAGCAAGCTAAAGAAAAATGGATTCAAGATATTTTCAAATACAATTCAATTAACATGAGTTTCTTAACATATGTCCTTTGAAAATGCTTACAGTAAATAAAATGGAAGCATACATTTCTCAAAGTATAATCAGTACAGTTTTATAAATATTTGTTCTATTATTCATATACTATCCATATTTCAATATTATTAAAGATTTGTGCTGGTCACTAACTATTTCATGTCACTACTCAGCCAAACTCTTCTGAACCGTCCTGAACTTCTATCAAAATTGATGGTGCATCTGAGTATCTTAGACAAATATGTCAATACACTAATTTAACTAGCATTACAAATATTTTCTCCCCCCATACACACAAAAATGGGACTACTTTGTGATAATTAAAACAGTGTAGTAAAAAAAGATGAGAGTTCTAAGTGCATTACTTAAAAATGTCATTTAGCTTAAGTTGGCCAACAAAAAAGTTTTTCAGTTATAATAAAACCACATTTATTGGAGCCGATCGTACCAAAGTCTGGTCAAAAACTGTATACTTTCCCAATCCATCCCATGATGTTTTCCTGGTCCCCCGCTGCCGCAGACAGTTCAGCTGGTGTTGCTCACCAAGGCCAATGTCAAAGAGAATTTGGTAGTCTTTGTGTTTTTGTTTCTGTTTTCTTTTCTTCCTTTTTTTTTTTTAAACTTTGAAAACAGTGTTGTGTTCCTATGTCTGAGAAAAGGTTTTAGCTTAACTGAGCAAGGGTCTACCTAGACGAGTGTGAAGGCAGAAGCACCGACAGGGACCAAAAAATGAAAAAAAAAATACCCCTGAACTGCTGTACTACCTTCTTTAGCGATCAAAACTACTGTCCATTTAAAAAAAATTTTAAAAAAAAATAATAATTTAAAAAAAAAAAAAAAAAAAAAAAAAAAAAAAAAAAAAAA
>PTEX01000175.1:951136-975817 GCA_003342815.1 Eudromia elegans
ACTGCTGTACTACCTTCTTTAGCGATCAAAACTACGGACCATTTAAAAAAAAATTTCAAAAAAAATAATAATTTAAAAAAAAAAAAAAAAAACAAAAAAAAAAAAAAAAAACAACCACCACACCCCACAACCAAAACACACAAACACCTCTCATCAGCCTCAATTTCTACTAGGATCAAATGTATTAGTTAGAAATTGTACAATTAAAAAAAAAAAACCTAGAAATCAAACTGGATATAGCAATGTCTTAGTATCCATAAGTATCCATAAGTATCCATATATTTAAAGACCTATAAAGCATCATTAAGATAAGCTATTTCTCACTAGTTTTCACTGACTGAATCTTTTTCTATTGTTCAAATGCAAAAGATTAAATATTTAAATCTATTCTTCACTAAAAATAAAAGCTCCTGAAAAAAAGTATAACGTAACAGTAAAAAACACACTTTTCCGAGTATTATGAAAGAACCATTGCTCAGTCAAGCCATTACCTTATCCTCAACATTACAATTTTTTTTTTTTTTTTTTTTTTAAATTCCGAAGGGGAAATTCTCTATATTTAGATCAGTAATAATAAAGAAAAACATGTACCTTTCTGTTGGGATAACCACTTTGACTATGGCTTGCGACAGAGTCTGTATATGAAGTCACATCAGATAATAAACATAGAATATGTGAGTATTGTTAACAAGTAACAAGCAAAAATATACATATGCAATGAAAATACTACACATCTATCACAAGTTTTGCAGGCAATCACTGCTGTGAAGTTATAACTAAGCAATTACATTAAATGCAAATGGATGTGTTAGTGAACCATAAAGGTTCACCAATTGCAAATATCAGAACATTCCTGTCAGAATGTACATTGATGCACTGAATAGGTACTACACTGAACAAAATTAAGAAAGGAGTTTTTAAACTTATAAAGTGATTCTAAACTATTCGACTTGGATCACTTAGGTATTACTGTATTCCCAAGTCTTAAAAAGTCAACCCTAACATTAAAGTGTCATTCAAAGAATCAACAAATTCTTACAAACGTAAATTAAATTGGTAACGTAAATAAAATTGGTTTGTGATTACAAGATACTTACCCTTCACTTTTACTCCCTCAGCTAACATTCTAAAAACAAAGAGAAGTCTGAAAACTGATTCCCTAAGTAGCCTAAAATACTGATTTGAGGTCTGGACTAATTTATCTTCTATACAAAATACACCAACTTCTCTAGTGTAAAACCAAGGTACCCATATTAAAACGTAGCATTTTCTCTAAAGAAAATAATTTAGATACTGCAATTTGGCAGCCAACAAAAGGGGGGGACGTAGGAGAAAAAAATCCAGGGAGCCTGGAGGGGGAAAATGATTGCCAGATTTAAAGTATCACTAAAAATAAGTAGAGACCCAGTACTGTGGCCTAACACAGACATGAGATAACGTTTCAGGAAGTAGGTTCCCTCGGGCTATAGCAGGGATCCAGTGAGTTTGTATACTAAGGGCTGCCAAAGTCAGCCTGAATAATGTAAATCTGTGAAGCCACTGAAATACTGTCATAGATGTAGTATTTAACATGAGATATGGCCCAGGGTACTTTTTTAAGTTACCTTCTCAAAATCTTCCTTGTTTTTTGGTGGGGGTAACATTGGAGCATTAGGATTCTTCAACCTCTCTCTAGGCTGGGCATTGAAAGGTAGTCCTGACGGAGGCGGTGGAAGCGTATGCTCCATCATGGAAGGTGGAATATAGATTGGATGTGGTGGTATAGGTACAGCTTTGCCCCAGCCCAGCTTCATTTCAAAGGACATAATCATCTTGCCTAAAAAAAGGGGAAAAAGAGGGAAAACTCGTGTTATAAATTAGTTCTGCACCTGTCTATTTCTCCTTGTATGTGCAGTGTTTAGACACGTTTCCCAAAGTTTACCAATTTTTGCTTACATTGCTCATTCATTTAACCCACCTACCAAATTACACCTTATGTAAATAAAAGTCTATTGCATTAATTATTCCCACAATGGTAAATTGTAGGAATAATAATTACAGCCCAGAACTGAAAAATATGTTCACCGTTTAAATTCTTTAACGCTCTTTCAGCATCTCTCCTGTTCATAAAGGCCACAAAGCCACAGTTTCTTTCTCTTGCTCTTTCCTCATCAGTTCTTGGCCACATAATTTTGACACTTGCTAATGGTCCGAAACGTCCAAATTCTTGACATAACATCTCTTCATTCATCTGCACGGGAAAAAAAAGAAGGCAAAATTTGGAATAATCTACTATATTTCTACATTCATATTACTGTCCAAATATTGAGATTTTTCTCATTTTTTTGGTACATAGGAACAATGCCATTCATAAACATCTTCCCAATAAAATCTGCCTTAAAATAAATATATTACCTAGTCAAAGTCAGTTTTCTAAGAGATGATTCTTCTCACCGGTAACTATCTATATTGAAATAACTTCCACCGTGTATTTTCGCTTTTAGTAACTGACAGGCTTAATATGAACTTTTGCCATACCATGTATGGAGCATTTACTCAAACAAATACTGCCTCTAAAGTCACCATCTGTACACAGCATATGGGCTTAAACCTATGGATATGATTTAAAATAAAATAATTAGGGAAAAAATAGTTACTGAAAAAAATGTAATTGGGCCCAAACATGCCAATGTTACACTTAACTACCTGTCTCAAAACTTACTTGAGGATTAATGTTTCCAAGATACAAATTTGTTGTGCTTGGATCTCCAACATCATGTGACCCTGGTGCATAATCATCCAGCACTACAATGGGAAAAACAGGAAACAAACGCCACACAGGTCAAACTTTACATGCACCTGAACAACAACACTGCACTGAATGAGAAAGAAACTGTATTACCACCAGACGATCTGTTTCTTCTTGAAGGAGCATCCACTAAATAAAGAAACAAACAAAATAATCAATGAAGTGTGTATGTATGTATGTGTATATATATATATATAAAAATATTGTCTCCAACTTTTCTAGACCAAAAATAAAAATCGCTACTTACTTGAACGACGCTGGCCATCTGAGTCTGACTGAGGTGGCTCAAAACGACTCAGTCTACCTTTTGTTTTATGTCTTTCATCGCGCTCCTCTTGTATTCTACAAAAAAAAAGGAGAGAGAGAAAATCAACACAACTTTGTATCACTAAGATTTTTATAAAAAAAATTAAATTCTCTCTACAAATTTTTTTTTTTTTTTTAATACTAACACTGGGAATAAATTGCCACTAAATCCCAAATTCTGTTTAATCACCTGGAGTCTAACCACCAAAACTACTCCAGATGCACCATCCTTCCTCACCCAAACTGCCATGGTGCTTTAAACTCAGCCGAATGAGCTATATTCAAGAACCAGTTTACAAAATTAGGAGCATGAGCTCTGTTCTGAAGGAGCAGATCCTTTTTTAAAAAAAAAAAAATCTGACCCCTAAATTCAAGTGACAGAGGCCCACTGACCTTTCAGATGACTTGTCAAAATACACACACATATGTAGGCTATCACTCTGCAGAGCAGTAGACTCCCATTAAATCATGCCCAGCATTTACAGGACCCCATCTCAGTTTATATTCCAAGAACAGTAATCAAACAAACTACAACTATTTGGTTACTTGTAGTATCTTCTTAAATCAGGACACAAAGATACTGTATATCAGGCTGTCAATTTGATTCATTTACACCAACTAACAAGCAGACAAAAATAAAGTTTAAAGTAAAACAGCAAAACAGCCATTTATGTTTTTATAGTATTCCTGTCTAATGCACATACATTATTATGTTATTTATGTGTTATTTGTATGGCATTCAGCTACTCTCACCGAGTGTGATCATCTTTCTCTGTTGTATTATATATTTAAAAGGCAAAGAATCTGATTTTGGAAGCTTTATTTCAATTTGGTTTTAAGCTTACATAACCTTACGTACATCTCAACTTCAGTTTAAAAACAACTTATTCCTGCTATATATAAAAATTCATTCCACAGTTCCACTGACAAAAGTTTATTCTTCCTTTGTGTTGACTTTATTTACAGTAAAAACTAAATAGACTTACTGCTTTAATTCTTCTTTAAAAAGTTCCAAATTACTCTTTTTCTTTTCTTTCTCTCCCTTCTTCAAAGGCTAAAAGTAAAGATTTATCAGCCAACATTTCAGCACACAGGATGAACAAAACACAAAAATTGTATGAATATAATGAAGTTTAAGGTAATTTTCATGCAATTTTACCCACAGGCTTCAAATCAAGTAAACTACAGAAGGAGAAAAAAAAGACTTGAAAACATTAAGACTAAGCACTATCAAACACAAAACTAGAAAATACAAAATTAAGAATAACTTAAACTAAGTTTTGTTACTTGTCATTACTACAATGCAGCCTGCATGATGAAACATACTGTACAACACACAAATTTAAGTATCTCAAAAGTATTTTGTCAGTCTGGTCAACTTAGAAACTTATCACAAAAGTTGATTACACCCTTAGCAAGCCTTCGTGCTTTATTAAATTCATATCTATATATAGTGTGTATATTTCCAATTATCTTATTTACAGACATATTTTATGCGAAAATAATTTATTTTTCTTGATTCCTTTTGGCTACAAGTCTGAAGAAAATTACTCTAAATAGAATCCTCAGAAAAAGAACACTATTGAATTACAAAGAATATGGACACTATAATACTTCTTATTTTCAAATGTAATATATGCAGCTTTAACTCATGTGAATGGTCAATTTCTACAACATTGTTTTTATATAATCAGACTTAAATGAAAACGTTTCTAATAGGCAGACATACAAAATATTTATTGTGTTACACACTACAGTTTTGGAAAAACTGGACTTCCTACTCACCCCAGGCAAAGTTGTTTGTTTTTGTTTGTTTTTGGGGATGGTCTGCCAAATAAATAAAATCATTTACACCTCATTATCTTCAATCACCATTGGACAGGGCAAGTGAGTAAACTGATTGCATTACTTGGTAAGTATTTATGACAGTTTTGAAAAGCAGTAATATTTTTACAATATAAACACTTGCATAAAACAAAATAGAGCTCAACAGGATAAAAAGGCTACAAGTAATTTCTGTAACTGTAGAGCTTTACATACAAAGAATATCAAACTGCCATCCAGTATTACCCCATTGCTCTCACTTTAATTATGTTTAAAGTAGAAGAGAAGCTAAAATGGGAATATCCACAATTATCACATCTCATTCCCCCACCCTACAAGGCAGTACCACAGATGCTTTACATAAGTTTAAAGATTGTAGTAAGCTCTTGTTAATGACTTAAAGACTTCCAAGATATTTACTTAATATATATATTACTACAAACACATATGAGTAAACTCACATGTAATCAACACATGACTTGAAAACTAAGTTGAGTCAAAAATAAACTCCTCCCAATTATTTCTATTTTGACATCTCAGTTTAAAAAAATACAAAAAGAACAAAGAAACCAGTAAAGAAGAAATGATACAGATGTCAAAGGAAAGAGAAACAAAGTTTTCAGCTTCAAAAACCTGCAAGGTGCACAGCTCAATGAGATGACGGGAACTACTTGAGCATCATCAAAAACAAGAAATAAAAACACTTTAAAAACTAGAAAAGTATAGATCAATATAAAAGTCAAATTTTCATAAAAATAAACACTTGAAAACAATTGGTAGCAGTAAGAGCTACTTCCAAAACTTCAAAAAATCTCAGCATTAGAGATAACACCTTGCAGCAGTCATCAAACACATAAAGTGATACAACAAAAACATACAGCATCCAAATCAGAGTGCACTAATAGAGAAACATATCATGATGGATACAGAACTACTAGACTTCTGCATTTTTAGTTTTTTAGTGGGTTTTTTTCCCAGATTAAGAAAAATTCAAATTTCTGCTCCTACTATTACATGATAAATGCAGATAAAACTATTCTGTGAGATCACATGGCTCTATTTTAAAAGCACTTCCAATTAGACTTAAGCAAGGAGTTAACATTCAGATAAGAAAACTTACAGGCTTTTTAGTTTCTATCATGAGGAGGGATGGAGGCTTCTCATTAGACGGTTGGCTTGGTTGATTTTTTTGATCTGAAAATCGTGATGAGGGCTTATAGATTTTACCCCTTTTTTCATCTGTTTCATGTTCCTCTGAAATTATTAAAAAAACTATATTCATTTATATGCACAATATCATTAAAGGATAGAAAAGTGTTTTAAGCCTTGTCCATGCAACTCAATATTTTATTTCAAAACACCAAGGAAGATACGCCAATACAAATAGTCTAAATGCAGTATGAAGGGAAAGAACAAGATTAGACATTTTATAAAAAGGTTTTTGCCTGTCAAATTTAAAAGACAAATCATGTCACTAACTATGTACTGAGTTAAAGGACAGACTAGATTTTGGTATCGTGTTGATTTACTGTTCTTAATGTAATATATTTATTCTAAAATGCATTTAAAAGCAAATCTATATTTTCACTCAAAACCTAAAATATCTTCCAGTACCACCCCCTAAAAGAAGATGAGTTATACCTTTAGATGCATTAACGACTCCTCCTCTTACAAATGTTTTCACTTTATTACCATCACTTCCTTCAAAGGCAGCAAGGAATTCTTCATAAATTTCTGCAGCAGCCTTCTCATCCTCCTACAGAGCAAATGTTGATCTATTTACTATCATTACAGAACAGCCTCCACTAGAAAGCTTTTCTTAAATTAGCTAAGCGACATGCCTATTTATATTCTACAGTTCATGTTACAACAACTTCATCAAATAAATTTCGATTTTACACCAAAGAATCCAAATTACAGAATGAGGGTAGAGCGGAGCATCAGTACTTTGAAAAACTAAGTCTGTATATTCAAATGTGACTGTTCATTTACTTTAGCTTACATGGCTGTTTAACATTCAAAGATGCCAAGTTCAAGTAGTTTATTAAAGAGAAAGAAACAGCAGCATGAGGCTGGAGCTCTGGGTTAAGTTAAGCACAAGAGAACACTACATATTTCATTTTACCAGTTGTGACCAATCTGTATAATTGAAGATAATTTTTCCTTTGGAAATGCAAAAAGAAATCATAAATGTAATGCTCAAGACTTGCTCAAGACAATTTCAGCCCAAGCACTTCTCTTTAGGCCAGTGTTTTTATGAATAGAGCATGAGAATCCCCCTGAAACACAGTATGCACTGTGTGCAAAAGGCTCCAGGACTAAACTTTTCAAAACTTCACCCTAGCAACTATAAGCTACATATTTCCTAATATTAGGACCCCTCTAGAAAAAACACATTAATGTTTTACTATTTCTAAATAAAAAACCAATCACTAGATAACAAGAATATATACCGAAATAACTTCAGAGATCACAGATATTCATTCCAACTAACGAAATCCAATAATATAGCAAAATTAAAGAACTGAAATAGCCTGAAGGAATGAGTGTCTTTATTTCGATCAATTTAATAATCAGGGGACTGTTGTAATTTAGCATTCTAGGAAGTCAGAGAACTTAATTTTGCATTTACAATGCACCGATACACCCTTACATATCAGGAAAGCACATATTCTGAAGTTAAACATTTACAATATAAATCACTCCTATTTTTATAAAAATGAAGTCATTTAATCAGCACGATGAAATTTGGTGACTGAACTGTTTATAACCTAATACCAGGCTAACTTCAGCTCCATACACACAAAAGTATACACCATTACCTTCTTTTTTAATTCTTCTTGTTCTTTCTTGCTTAGAGTTCTTTTGGCAGCACTCATTTTGCCAATACTGAATGCTTTCAGCTTACTTTCCATCAGAGGCTGCAAAAAGAATAAGTCAAAAAGAAGTTAAACTGTTCAGCAAAAACAATTAAATAGTGTTAGTTTTCATGTTAGTTCACTTTGGTCTATATCAGAAGCTTTTTACTTGAAATGACTTGATTTGCAGATGGCTTAAGTATTTGGAAAACAAAAGAAAATAAATCAAGGACCACACAGGTTTGTCTTTGTGATGGTAATTATCTAATACAAGAAAAAAAAATAAATATTTTGAAAAAATATTTATTGTTAGTTTAATGAGAAAGCATTCAACACGTCATTCGGAGACTATTTCTGCTGTAACATGAGGGAAATTTGCAACAATAGCCTAGACAATTTACCACTACGCAAAATATAATTTTGTAAGTTTAGAGAGAAATAAACTTTGCATTTTAACTACATATTGATCCTTCAAACTTCTCAGGAAAAAAATAAAAAATTCAAAAGGTTTTTCTAACTCTTTTGGTTAGAAGACTTTGTAACATCAAACAGACAATTAAAAATCTAAGTTGTATATTTTAGGTGCAGTATTCTCGCTGGAAAAAAAACAAAAAAACAAAAAAACATTCCTGAGGCTTTAAGCTAGTAGTCAAATGAAACCAGAAACCCACACTTCACACAAATTCATTCTGCCTCAGGTAATTCAATTTGCATTCTTCACTTCTTGAAACCCTGATCAAAGGAGGACTCCATGCAAAAGGCACTTCTGACTGGCACTGTCTTTTTTTGGCTAGCTATGAGAGCTGGCTAAAGTACTGGAAGGGAAAAGAGAATGGAGACCATATTCAGAAGACATGGAGAGCGAGAAGGAAAAGATGAAAGATTTCACTTGAAAATTCTATTTAACAGAATTTTAGTAGCTCATAAGAAACAATATAGACAAAAAAAAGGAGAATAAGTTATTATCCTCCTTCCTCAAAATTATGAAGGTAAACAACCAAAAACAAGTGAAACAATCAGAAACCAATTAGAAAAAAAATTTAGGAAAAGTTTTCTGTGGAATGAGTTTTATTTCTAATAACTGTTTTCTACACAGAATCTACTAATTTTATATGAAACATCACTGTGAAAAAAAGAATCATTTCAAATATCTTTATTGTCCTTGTTGAGTATCACAAATACTTTTCAGACCAGGGCCAAGCACAGGCTCTCAAATGAAATTAAAGAAACAATCGGTCTCTGAACTTGTCAATTACAGACAAGCACAAGATCAAAAAGGTTTATATTTCTTTGAACGAAGTTTCACACTTGATAATTTAAAGGACAGCATTCAATTGCAAACTAATTCAGTGTTGTATGTGGACTCATCCAGTTGATGATGCGAAGCTTCTCAGCATGAGCTCCTGTGACTGATATACCAGCAGGTTTTCATGCATCTACATGTTTTGCAAGTTAATAAAATCCTCTTTTCATGTTGTCCAAAAGACTATATTTATTTTGGTATGACAAGCAATATACAACCCGGGCAAATGTGGATGCGTTACTATGGCACACCAACACTGACGAACACAAATACTGCATTTCTACCAAAAGCCTATCCTGTTGTTAGGAAAGAATACAAGATACCTACAGTGCTGCCACATGAGTGTGTGTTCTAGTGACACAGCAATGGAAGCAGCTTTAAGAGGTCTAGCACTAAGATCTCAGTTTAGGAATAGTCTTAGAAAACAACCTGTCAAGTGATTGAAGCAATATAAAACTAACATAACTGCAATTCACATTCCAGGAGGCAATTCTAACATTAATATTAACCTTGGGTAGCTTTGTTTTTTTAAACGACAGAGACACAGAAAGGCCTACATCCCTTAAAAAAAAAAGGAAAACAGAAAAATCATAGTGGAAGAAAAAAGGCAGATGATGGAAGACAGAAAACTTCCTGCCAAGTAAGCAAGTCACTGCATGAAGGAATCTCTCTATTAAGTATCCAGTAACCATAACATGAGAGAAATAGGACTAGCCAAATGTTCTTACCTTTTGCTTTAAGTATGTTCTAATAGGAGAAAAAATGGAAGTTTAAAACATGGCCATTTTACTTCATTTTTGTGGAGTCAACTCTATACAAAACTCACTGTAATATACACTGACTTTAGCAGTTACTCAGCCTGTGTTTTGAGCTGTACATCAATATAGGAACTAAATGTATACAGTCTTTACAGCTTCTACCTGTTTAAATATGTTATTAATGCAGTATCATTCAATACAGTTTCATTCATTAGCAGGTTTTTAATTTTTTCAAGACATTCTTAAATGTAAAAACGAATGCTTTACTTACAAATATCTACAAATTATCTATCCATTCATATGCATGAAAGGTTGACTGCAGTAAACAGAATTTCTTTAAAGAATAGGAGGGTTTTTTGAGGTTCTGGGCCTGGGGCTTCATTTTTTAAACTTGTAGACTTACATGGGTATCCGCAGATCCCGTGGTATGTACTGCATCTGGCGCTCTGACCTGGGGAGAGAACGAAGAGGAGATGAGGCAAAGGAGGAAAACCCAAGGAACAAATCCTGTTTTTTCCTTTGGACGTGACTTTTGTTTCAACTTCAACATTCAAACACTAACACGCAAGAACAAAGATACATATAACAGATTTTAAGCATATAGCTGAGAAATGGCACAGCACAAACAATCTCTATACAGAGATAAAGAAAGCATTAATAACAGTTGTTCTTGATATATTTAAAAATATCAACATTTCCAAAGCTGGATTTTATAAACTCACTACTAAAACCATTACAAGAAATTTGTTAGAATCTGTAAAAGTCATCATTAAAATGCTTTATTTTATTTGCCTTCCTACAAAATCACTTCCAAAACTGCTCTCAGTATGTTGCACATTGATGGATTATGGCCACCACAGGAACCTCAATTTAAGCCTTGCTTGACTACCACATGAGCAGTAGTTGAATAAATTTAAATAAGGAAGACATTCCAACAAATAGGTCAGAAAAATACATTTTTAAACTATGTAGTGCCCAAATTCATTGGCATAAGGTCTGCTACTAAGATAGAGCTGTCAGATCTACAATTCATATTTAAATGGGAATTTATGTCCAAATAAAGGTATACTGAAATTTTATTAGAATTTTCATTAACTGGAATTCATTCATTAGTTCCAGATCATTAGCACTTTTCCTTTGAAGCAGAAGTTTGTAGTTTCTATCAGAAGTAATAATATGCTGTGCTGCTCTTCATCATTCTAGAATGGACAAGCACCAGATGCTATTTTAGAAAACAATTCACTAAAAATTGCTGCCATTTCCCATCAAGCATTTTCATCAATTAAGATAGTGACATTTATCTTGAACAAATATGTTCCTATACTTCTCAGAGTCAAATAAATCCAGAAAAAGAATGGTAGACAGAACTTGAAGGCCTGGCACTAAGTCCACCAAAAGCAAAAAAGCTAACAACAAAAACAACAACAAAAATAAAAGAAAGAAAGCAGATGCACATTTAAAAAGATAAATCTCAAAGGTGGACTGATAAAATGTTGGCTTCCTTAGCCTACTAGCAGGAGGGAAGACCCAATCTTGCTGAGGAAAGGGGTAACTGTGGCAAAGAATTAACATTTCTCAATTCTCAGTATCGACATCCTTCAGAAAGCTACCCTTTCCAACAAGGATGAGTGCTGACCCTACCTACAAGAGGGACAGTAAGGAAGGTGTCACATTCAGTAACAAACAGTAACAAAGTGAAACACAATGATGCTGTTTTAGACACAGTAGATGATATCCTAAGGCAAAACAGACACTGAAACTGTTTCTGCAACAGAAAAAAACTCGGGCTGCTTTACAGCAGCTTAAGACTTCAAATTACAAATGGATGGCAGCACACAAGAAATTCTGAGGGCCAAGAGCAGTCCTGCAACCAAGAAAGTCAGGAAGTCACCGAGCTCAAGCACAGGAGAATTCTGCAACCTCCCAGCATGGACCCGTGTGCTGTGAAATAAATCACCTCTGAGTATCAGCGCAGTAACAGAATGTCTACTAAGGCTCGCTCCAAGAACTTTTCCTGAAAGAGGTTTTAGTCTACACTATTAAGTTTATAGGATAACTTTTTCCAGTGCCCACTAGCAGCTTTGCAGACAGCCACATTATTCTCTTCAATGATTCCTAGTTTTAGGTCTTCTTCTCTCATCTGAAAAAAAAAATTATTCATAGCTTTGGTACTGCTTTTGACCACCAGCAAAACTCAGTGAAGCACAAAACAGATATAATGCTTGACACACCGCAAGCTTGTGAATAGCAGCTATTAAATCTATATATATATAATTCTTACAGCATTGGACTTTGCCTCTGTTTGCACTTCAATGACGAAAGGGTTAAGCTACTTTTCCTAAGAGGTAGATCAGCTGAGTTGACTTAACAGTATCAAAGGATGTTGCCTACCTATGTTGAAAGCCAGAATGGGATTTTTTTCCTTTTTTAATCATGATTAACTCAACTGACTAGCTGTTGAAATAAAAACACTCAAAGTGCTGTTCTGCAGCTGATAACTTCAGAGATATGAGGATAACTCACTTCATGTTCAAAACAATGACAAAAAAATGTGATGGGTTTATCTTTCAGTAGCATTGCCAGTAGAAACAGTCTACAAATCTCCTCTTACGTTCACCTCACTGCCCCTAAAGCTCCACATGAAACCTATCATTTTTTACTAGGGTATTTTTGATCAGTTGCTCAGTCTCTTTCACTGTAGAGGTCCCTTAAAGAACATCACCAAGAGAATTCAAGTTGCAGTGCAGGCTGCTTGCACAGTATGCCAGTCAAATAAAGCTTTGTCAAACTGCAGTTTTGGAGGGCAGATGGCTCAAAGCTCCTTTACTGAATATAGCCAAGCGACTCAACTTTAAAAAAAAAAAAAAAAAAAATCAGAAGACTATATAAATGGAATTGATGACAAAGTCCTATCAGAAAAGCAGAGCATAGAACTCACTCAGATTTTGACATTTAAATGTTCTTCCAGCTTCACAGCTGCCTCCAAATAATACAGAAGAGAAAAGATTGTTCTTCCAGGTCATCTTTCCTGAAAGCAATGCAAATACCAACAAATCGAGCATAGTTTCCCCGAATTTGACAATCTCTGGGTAAAACTGACACAATCCCATTATTTCACAAATGTTTAACATATTCTACACAATATCAACAAAATGCCTTTTTTTTTTTTTTGGAAGTTAAAACTGGTGCCATTTAGTGAAACAACAAAGTGCAACAGAAGTTGCCAATAAAATTCAAACATAGCACAGTACCCTTCAAAATGCTGAATAGGATCTTTAGAATTGTAATGGCTGCAAACCTGAACAGAAATACAATAGCTTAAGGGCAAAGTGTTTAGGAGAAAATGTGGTATAAGACATTAACTCTCTTTCAACAACTTTCCTTGATCTTGTCCTCCTACCACATAGCTGAGCACAGAGCAACACAGAACTAGATCACTCTTCCTGATGTAGATGAACTCCTAGGAAGGTGATAGTCAGGCAGGTTCAGCCAAACCAGCATCCTATTCATAACAGCTCCCCCTGCTCACAAATCATCTAAAAAGGACAATGTGGAAGGGAAAGTAGAGCTCAGGCTAGAAAATGGCCTGTGTTACCCCTGCTATCAAGAACACCCAAATGGAACCACAGTATTAATTAAGATACTAAAACGCAGCTGGGGGTAGAGGAGCACCATTTCCCAACTCAACTTTTCTTCTTTTTTTAACCTCCTTCTTCTCTATCAAGCAGTTTATGATGAAGCCAAGAAAAGAAACACTTCCGAACATCTGCAACTTAAGCTTTATAGTTAATGTGTTTACTCTTCACATGTACTAGAATAGTGCATACTAATATTACTCATTACTTAAATAGACACCATTTGAAAGCACCAAAGTAAATGGAAAATTGTTCCCTTTCAAGTACTTGCAAGAAATGCTATTCCATTATAACTCTAAACTCAGATGAACAGGAACTGCCAATACTTAACTTTTTCATGCTAGACATAAAATGAGAGACATCTCCTTTGTATTTTCATCAGTACAGGAACCCTCTTGCTCTGTTTCACAAGCTGAACAATACCACAGGGAAAGTTAACGCTCATCAGTTTCACAGTCCTTCAGAATTCTTCATCTCATTAGAAGTTTTCACACTTCTACAGTCTTGTTCTTCATACATTTTAACTTCCCTATGAACATACATCAGGAGGCTTCCTTAAATATTTTAACCACACATACCCCTACTCAGAAGCCAACAAAATACAACTGAAACTAGGGAATGCTTATAAAACCGCCAAATTTTACGTTTGAAAATGGGAAACTACAATTTGATCAAAGTGGATAATTTTCTGTCATGTAGTACCCAGTTTGCACAGTATTACATGCAAGATGAGAAGACATGCAATATAGTCACTATTCCTAACATATGAAAAAAAAAAATGGTAGCCCTCCAAGCAAATAATATTTCATTATATCCAGCCTCTATTTTCCCATACTAAATTTGTCCATTATTGCTATTTCAAGGGCAGATTTTGCTATCCTAACCTTAAAGGAACAAAAGGATAGACAGTACTCTTGCAACAGAAGACTCTTTCAATTTTATTTAACATCATAAAAAGCACCTAGCAACAGTCACAACAAAACTGGTACTCCTGAAGAGGTAGCATCTCCCTGACCCTTTTCAAATAGTGTATCAAATAGACAATGCTTGACTGTAATAAACTGTATTTTACCTTATATAACAAAATGATTGTCTAGACAACCACCATATGTACTCAAGGAGAGAAGCCTTATCTTAATCCAAGTGTTAAAGCCTTCAACTGCTACAGCATAGCATTTAGCACAACACAGAAAATAAAATGCCATTCTCCTCTCCCCAAGATACTGGCTAGAAGCCAAAAAAGGAACATCTTGAAACTACCCTTAAAATATATCCACTGGAGTCTATAAACAAATAATCTTGAAAAGAGGGTTTTACAAATGCAATTACTCTTAATCTTACACATGCTTAATTTGACATTTTTAGTAGGTCTACTGAGTTCAATGCGGTGGTTTCATATGAACAGATAAGTGTCCGCACACATCTTTACAAAGAATTATGACAAAAGTCAACTCTTCTACAATAATAGCATGTTAAAAATACATTATTTTAAAATATATGATCTCTACAGAAACATCATACTGTCAAAATGAAAAACCTAAGGCAAAACTTCAGTAGGACTGAGAAGGAGTGATGAAGATCATCTAAGTTGTTTTTGTGTACCATGTTATTGGTTACAATAATAATTAAAAACTTACTATTCTATGTCTAATTATACTTTTAAGTCCCAAAATGCCTTATTTCTCAGAAGCCTCCCTGCATAAATTAAGATCTACTGTGTTACTAACACAGACCTGTCTAGATGTTAGTTTCAGTTTCAAGTCACAGGTAAGACCCAAAGAAATTTTTCTGATACTAACTGGAATAGATCATAAAAAAAATCTCTCTCGTAAGGACACCAACTACTGAATAAACACCCAGAGGTTTTCACAGCTATGACTCCATTGATCTGTCAAATATATGTAAGTCTGTATCTCCTGATTTCAGCTGAATATAAAAATGGTCAGAAATTATTACTGTATATGAACAGAATTTCCTAAGCCAGAAAGCAGCTCCTCTCCCTTCACTGATTTACAGAAGTAAGAATGCAAGAGTTATCCAAAAATGAGTTACCTAGTACCGCCCTAAATCTGCAACCAGACTGAGCGGGAATGTCCCCATCCCTCAAACAGTTGCCCAGCCCAACGTCCCGGGACACCTCGTGGCTCTGTCTGCTCCATCCCGCGGGGGAAGGTGCCAGGGGGCTCCGTGCTGGGCTGGACACCCCGGGCTCACTGCACGGCCTGGGCGCTGCCTTGGACCGGCCCAGCCCGCGCCTGGTCTAAGGAAGAGTCGTGGCGGGAAAGTGAGCGGGTGTGGGGGGGTAGAGGGCGCAGCTCGACCGCGACCTTGTGAAATTAGCAGTTTTAGAGCAAAGCGAATCAGGACCCTCGACCTCGACGCAAGAGGCAGCTGCGAGTGACACCGCACAGGGCGCCAACGCGCCACCCGCCCGTTAGACGCGCCCAGCCCGCGCGCCCGCCCGCAGGAACACGGGCCCCGGTCGGGACCAGTGCGGCGACGCCCCGCGGGGGCCGCGGCCTCCAAGCGCCCCCCGAGCCCGCGGCGCCCGCGCAGGGCGGAGCAGAGCGGAGCAGGCCGCAGTGCCCGTGGGCGGGCGAGGGGCAGCGCGCAGCCGCCGGCAGCGGGCGGGCGAGCAGAGGGACACGCAGGCCCGAGGGCGGGCGGCTGCCGGCGGCCCCGCGGGGCGGCCTCACCTTCCCGCCGGCCTTCTGCGAGCCGCCGGGCGTCTTGTCCGCCATCTTGCTGCTCCCCTCGCTCCGCGGGCGCGGGGGAATCGAGCGCCGAGCGCGCCAAAGCTCCGAGAGCGCAGAGCGATGGGTCGATAGCCGAGCTAGCGATGGAGAGACAGCGCGGTGTGTGTTGGGGGGGTGGGGGGAGAGTCGCCTCGCCGGGCACGCATGCGCAGAGAGGCCCTGGGCCGGCCGCGGCCGTGGGGGGTCCCGGGCGGCGTCTCGCGGGGTCCCCTCGTGCCCCCGCCCGTCCTGTCGGCGCCGCAGCGGCCCAGTCTGCTCTGGGCAACCAGGCGTCGCCAACGGTTACTTGTCCCATCGCCCGAGGGCTAAATGGAGCGAGGGCCGGGAGCAGAGAGCGGCCACAGTGCCCGACAGCCCCCGTGCAGCACAGCCTGCCCGGGCCTTCATACGGTCATACAGTCATTAGGGCTGGAAAAGACCCCCCAGATCATCGAGTCCAGCCGCAAGCCCATCACCATCCTGGCTGCTGACCCATGTCCCATCCGTAGTTACTCTGCAGAAGAGATGGACCCCCCCCGCAACCTCCTTGTGGGTAGTTGTACAGAGCGGCAAGGTCCCCGTTTGGCCTCCACAGTGGCGGCGGAGCAGACGGACCCAGCAGGCCTGCGTCCCCCCGGTGCCCCCAGCCCGTTGGCTTTCATGGCCCATCTGGGCTTCTCTCCCTGGCATCAGCGCAGACAAAAACGGAGTGAAGTTGCTAGGCGATTTGCTTAGCAACCAGCCGCCCTGAGCCAGGCGGGCTCTGTCCCCGCGGCTATTGCGGGCATGGCCGCGTCCCGAACTGCCGATCCCTGCGCCTGGGAGAGGCACGAGCCACGACTGACAGCCACGATGTCAAACACCGCGTCCGGAACAGCCCGGCCGTGATGAAACGGGTGGCGGAGCACGCGCTCCCGTCCTGGACGAAGCGCCAATGGCACCGTGGCAATGGTGGAGCGGAAACACGGACCCGCGGTCGCATTGCCCTTCCCGTGAACCTCGCATCCCTTTGCTTCTATGGGTTATTATCATGGTGTCGAGCCTGGGGTCAAGAGAGCACGTAAGGGTAAGACAGTGTATCCACAGAAACGGGTGGAAGCTTTAAATCCACCAGCTCCGAACAGCTGCTCCCCGGTGAGGTCTCAGCTAATAACTGCATTGACAGGGGAGTGTGAAGTGGGAGCTTCCAGAAGGGGCAAAAGGAAAGCAAGAAGGGCAGAAATTCGTGTCAAAGTAAAGAGGACAGGGGAGATTGCATAGGGTCGGGATTCAAGGAGGATCGCAATGAAAACCAAAAAAGAAAAGAGTAAAGAAAACGAAAGAAAAGGAGACAAAGACCAAATAGGGTAAGAGAGCACACAGGTCTCAGTTCATTAACCTACTTAGGTACCTTCACACATGCTTAACTTTAGCCTGAAAAGTAATTCTGTTGCCTGTGGTGGGACTATGCATACTGCTGACGTTATAACTTCACTTGAGCTGGGAAGTTTCAGCTCAACAGGTGAGCTGGGCAGCGTAGCCCTACACCAGTCTTGTACAGCCATTTCGGGTTCCGTTTCTTGAGTCTGCTGGGCAAAAAACGCCGCCTGAGGAGGGCTGCTCACTCCGGCTGGCCTCCACAAGAGGGCACAGCCAGCACATTTGCAAAAGGAAATTAAACTCACTTCGCACTGCTGGTGCGAGCACCTCACAAGGACATGGCCAAGGCAGCTTGTGGTGTCCTGAGGCTGCATTTCCCCCTTGCAGATGTGTGCGACCCAGCTGCACGGGTCCACTGTGGCTGAAGCAGCCACATCGCTCAAGGGGTGGCTGCAGCCGAGCCCGTGTCCTCATTCCTGCCTGCACGGAGCAGCGCCCGGCTCTGCAGCACTGCCGCGACGGGCAGCAGCTCCACAGGGTGAGCCCACGTGCCCGGGTGCTGCCTGAACTGGTGGCTCCCGCAGGAAATCGCCGGAAGCCGCTTGCAAGGAAACCTGTAATCCCCACAGATAAGCTCACAAATACAGAGCGGGCAGTGCTATTACATTGATACGTTAAGATTTCTACCTTCTGCGTCAGTAGCTCACACCAAAACTGTCAAATTAATAATAATGACTATAACCAATCTATAGATAAAAATTGCTTTGCAGTCTAGTCGACCAAGTGCTTGACCAGACGGTAATATGTAGTAAAAACACACATTTCTCCTTGCTCTTCATGCTTCTGTCTACCATGTTCTGGTAATGGGCCTGGAGCTCAGAATACGGAGAGCTGCAAGATTCCCTATGGAAGCGGTTGGGAAGTTTGCTGAGCTCCCGTCGCGCGTTGAACACGCAGCACTGAGCACTTGCTCTCTAGGACATCACCTTCCTGCTGGAATGGCTCTCCAGGCACAGGGCTTTGCGGTGCCGACGTTTGGGAACTGCTGCATCAGCCTCCTCAGGCATTGGCGTGCCCGGGGTTGTGCACAGAAAGGAACAGTGTTGTCCAGGGCAGCCCAGAGCTGAATCAGGCAGGATCTGACAGCTTGAGAATCCACGCCCCATCTGTCTCTTTTAGCCTTCATGCTGTTTTCTTGGGAACCACTTCCACAGGTGGTGGAGTTGCAGGATTAGTTGTTCACAACCTCCTCTTGATTTTGTTTTTTTCACATGGTAGTGGACACAGATGCAGCAGTGGGTTAGAAACAAAGCAGCCGGGGAGCCTGGGCTGCAGAGAAGGGGCACACGGGGCTGCAGGGGGAGATGCAGGTGCTGCTCAGCTCTTTGGCAACAGTGTTAATCCATCTCATTTGAAAGAAAAAACAGCACCTCTGGATATAAGCAAATAAAATATCTGTCTGGGAAGAGGAACATACTATAGGATGCAAAAAAGTGGGGACCGTTAATGCTTAGAAAATTTGTGCTCCATTTGGCCTCAATCCCTTTATTTTAATCCACCTCATTAATCCTTTTTCATTATCCACCTTATTGTTTAAATCCTCTGCTTACTGCACAGCTTCTATGCTCTTTTGTAATTAATAAACTGCACCAAAGCGAGAGCAACATGATCCAGAGCATGCTGTGAAAGGGGAAAACGAGAAAGATATAGCTAGTATTTCAAAGGTCAGCTCTAAAGATACTTTTCCTAATGAATTGTACTCCTGAATCTGTGCTATTTATAACACACTGCGATTGTGCAGTTAGTGAATGACAATTCATGGTGGTGTCGTGGGCTTAAGGAGTGAGAAAGGGGAAGGAGGAGAGGGAAGGAACAGAAGCAGCAAGATGTAGAAATCAGAGGAGGATTAATTCTGGAAAGGGTAGACTGGTATATAATAATTACAATACAAAAAGGAAATGTTGGATATTTTTCATTATAATGCGCTAGGTCTGGTTGTATGCGAGTCTGGGACTTATTTGTTAACTGTTGTTACCATAACAGATATCACTAGCCAACATACTAGGAAAAATAATCCATTATTATAAATAATTAACATTACATTAAGTAAACCCCATGCTCTGGTGCATGACGCTTGACTTTCTGGCTGATGTTCTTGTTACTCTTTTCCCCGTTTTCCTTGAAGATCTGTCTCCATTGGTGTCACCTCGGGCACAGCAGAGCTGCTGCAGCCCTGGTGCAAAGACGGGGGCGAGGCAAGGGGAGAGGCAGGATTTCCAGCACCGTGGGCATCCTCCACCCTGGAGCAAGGAGGAGCGTTGAGGGCACAAGCAGGGTGCACAGCAGCAGGATAGAAGTGCAGCTGATAGGTGCCGGGTTTGCAGCCCTGCAAGTGTTTTCATACTCTCCACATTGGCTCACAAAGCCTTAGCGGCCCAGCCGTGCCATTGCCTAACCAGCACTCCTTTTCCTTCTTGCATTCTCCTCTGCTCCATGCCCGAGACAGAGACCGGCTTGGGGAGGCCTCTTGGTGTCAGTGCCCTCCACCGCATCCTCCACGGGCTGGGAGGCCACAGCCTCAGCTGGCAAGCTGTAGCAGGGACCCCCAAAATAACAAAGAGAAGGCCAGCTAAGAGAAGGCATCACAGCTCCCACATTCCCAGCCTTGGGCTTCGTGCTCCAGCTCTATCCACTCTCTGCCTTCTGGCAGCTCCACCTCCCTGTCCTGGCACCCTCTCCTCTCCCAGCTCCAAGTCCTTCTCTAGCCCTACCCGAGAGCAGGCGCTTCCCCTGGCAGGCCTAGATTCTAGCTATGCTGAGCAAATGTGCAAATTTATCATCTATTGAACAATATGAAAATTTGAAACCTGCACAACAGCAGTCTTGGGCATGTCAAGGGTCCCTTACTGTCAGCTTACCGCCTGTAAGTATCAGTTTGTGCTCTGGAAAACACCCTCGCTCAGCACTTCAGTTAGCCGTGCACATGCAAACAGCATTTTCCTTAGCTATGCACTTTGCAAGTGAAGGTTCAGTCCCGCTGCCCTCCTGGAGGACAAGCTGGACTTTGCTCCAGCTCAAGCACCTGGCTCTGCTGGCGGTGGTGGGTTCTGACCACACAAAACACTCGTGAAACAGGCAGGCTCCCTGTATGCTATTCATCATCACAGCGAAGCTGATTTCACTACAGCACCTCTATTCAGATCTGCTGCTCTTCAGGGAAACGTATTTTATCCTTAATCTTTCAAAAAGAAGAACTACCATATCTAGGTCGCTTAACCTTGAAGTATAAGTGAGGCTTTAAAATACAAACCTCACTTTCACGTTCATTTCGTTATCTATTAAGGACGTATGTTTATAAGTTTAACTGGCTCTAATTAGTTACACAAGAAGAAGAAAATGATGCAAGAATTCCTGTTTATCCAGTCTGAAAAGAATAGTGGGTAGAAAGTCTAAAGGCAAGTTAATCTCTTCGATTTTAGATCAAAGCGTTAGGCACACTCAGTTATTACAAAAGATGGTAATCACTGCAGTAGAAAGTTACCCATCAAGACATTATTTTCAGAAGATTGATACAGACTTGAGAAGGGATAAAAGATCATGTAGAAAGAAAGGGCCATGTTTTTACAACTGAATAGCAGCTTAGATGTTTTCCCAGGGAAACTGCAAGCATAAGCTACATGAGATGAAGTTAGATGAGGCTAGAGCTTCTCTTTCTTTAACATTTACCCATTTAAAATAGTGCCAAATTCTGCCTCCTCTCACAGAGTCAGTGTAGTTCCACGGACAGTTGCTAGCATGGATTTACTGAAAAGTTTTTTTAAGCAAAGAAGGGTAAAACAGATAAATTTTAAAAACAGAGCAGGTAGGCTTAAACATCTTTGCTTCAGCTCTTATTAAGAAAGGGTTCAATAAAATTCAGTTTGAAGGTGAAAGTATGTAAAAAGAAAAGGAAAAAGAGCAAGAGATGGAGCCAAGCAGCAAGGATTACCTCAAGCAGGAGCCCCTAGGATGGGTGTTTGCTGCTGAGGGGGCTGAATGAGGTGAGGCCACAGATGCATCTCCCAAAGCATCTTACCTCAGGGTCACTTGTTAACAAGCAACCGCTTGCCGACTTCAGTTAATTTGTCTCCTCCTTCAGAAAGGAGGCAGATAGTAGGAGGGCTAAGCAGGATCTCTTCTCTGGCAGGATGCGTAAATTGGCCCTTTCTGTAGCTAAAAGGCATAATTCCACTGGGGATCATTGAAGAAATTCTGAATATCTTACAGGGCTTTTGATATTTCAGACAAAATGATATCTTGTGAAAAGACTTAAGGTATGAATAAAACAGAGGTATAATACAGGGGAATAATAAAAAAACCCACCTTTTTTTCATCTTTGTCTTTGAACTTTCCGCCAGCACAGACTAACGTCTTTCATTATTTACCTCATTAGAGCCTTTATCAGTGTTTTTGGACTTTAGTCTGCAAAATATTCTATGAGTGCGAGAAGAAGCTGTGGTATATGCTGACCATGCCCTTCTAAATATAAACTCAGATTTAGAGAAATGCACTGAGGCATCTTCATGCCCTACCCTATGTGGGCTCCTCTCTGTGCCCTCCAAATGTCCCTGGCTTCCCCTTGTCTACCACATAATAGTCACATAATGCTAACCTTGATGCTCCATGTATGAATAGGAAGCTATTTTAGGGTCATAAGTGCTTTAAATTGTAAGGTTCCCAGTACACTTCTCCACAACTGGCTTGGGAACAGAATAATTAACTCAATGTAAGATGTATAGAGTCATCTTTATGAAAGCCAAATCTGTCCTCAGAGACCATTCTCTCCTGTGATGAGACAGACCCGGAAAAAAAGAGAAGAAACAGATCGTTTGTAATTAGTTTTATTAATGCAGCCATAAATATTGTGTAGCTGTCACGTGGGAATGACATGAGCTATGATCTCCAGAAGCTCAACAGTCACTGCAACCCTTTCTGTCCAGACAAGAAGACCCAATTCATGCAAGTGCAAAGCCGCTGACAGGCCTGAGACAAGCCGGAACTGGATGCCCACACAGAGGCAGAGAAAACAGCCCTCTTACACGTCTTTAACACCACTTGTATTTATCTGTAGCACACAGTTCACAGGTAAGACCCTAGGGGCAAAGCCAACAAAATTAGATTGGTACCATTTGGGCAGGTCATCCCCAAAGAGTCTGGTTTGTCTGAATGTCTCCAGGGAGTCCTGGCTCCCTCCAGGTCTCTCTCCCTGAGCATGAGGTGGAATCAGCTCCCCGCTCCCACCGGGAGCTCCACAGCCCCTTTCACCTTGGCCCGCCCAGCCCATCAGGGCCGCAGGTTAGGGCAGGGCAGAGCACACTGAGCTCAGCCTCCTGCTGCTGCTTTCCAGGGCGCTCCATGGGCTTTCCAAGGAGCCCATCCACCAGCTGCCCATGCGAAGGGATCAGGAGAAGAGGAACCACTCACCCCAAGTGCTGCAAATCGGAAAGCCTCCATCTAAATACTATATCTATTAGATCTAAAAGCCTCCATCTAAAGATTATTTTAAGACGCAAATCGCAGGGTGCAGTTTCTAGATCTTTGTCTCTCTGCAGTGCTGGCAGTGTCGTCACCCGTAGGCAGGTGGTCAGTAGTCACTGACGCTGTGGCACAGTCTGTAACCAGAGCAAGTCCCACATCTTCCACCCACCCTATGCTGCCCCCGTGAAAGCAGCCCCAGCAGGTCCTTCTCCCCACAGCCACCTCTGCACCTCTGGAGAACCCCTGTGGAGCACTCCCCGTGGCCCAAGGGATGAACGCCACCCACACCAGCAAGTCTGGAGGCTGCCAGGAGGCCAGACCGTGTCCAACGAGCCCTGCTGCTGCTCCTGCAAGGGCAGCAAGTTCCCAAGCAGCCGCTCCTGTTGTTGTTGTTGTTTAGACACCATCTGTTGCAACAGCTGCTGGTGGTTTTCCAACAGACACTTCAACACAGGTCTAAATGCAGGAAGTGGCCGGTCTCCCACCTCTCCCTATCTGATCTTGCAGCAGGAGGTGGAAGCCCTCGGTCGCCCTGGTCTGATCCCAAGGCCGGTGCTGGCAGGGTCCCCGTGTGAAGTGCCACACGGCGAGGCCAGCGCAGGCCGCGGCACGAGGGCAGCGCCTCGCGCTTGGCTGTCCCTCGCCAAGGAGTGTCACGCCACCCGTCGCTCCCACCTCCTGCCTTGCCCTCGGAAACACGCGGCTGCTGCAGCCCGGCTGACCTGTGACCTAAAAAATAGACACTGCCTTGGGTTTGGCCTCCTCCTCTCAGCTTTTCAGCACGGTTCAGTTGGGTTTGTTTCTGCAGCAGAACTCTGATCTCTAAGTCCGTTTGGGTACTTTTGAAGAAGACTATAAGCCATGTCTTTGATCTGCCCTACTTTGGACAGTTCCATAAAATCTGCCTTTTTGCTATAATGAAAAATACATTGGCAATCATTTTCAGCAATGCATATTTACTACTTTTGGGTTTTTTTGTACCAAATTTTAAAAACAGGTTTTCAGTTACAGTCACGTTTGTACATTATGACGATGCTCTGCTGAGCAGCATGTTGGTAAGTCCTTGGGCAGCGTGTCCACGTTGCCCTGGACTTCAGCTTGCACCACAGCAGCATGGGCTGCATGTCCGATGTGCTGAGGACACTTGCAAACCCAGAGCTAGCGGGTGCTTCCAGCCATCCATACGAACCCAAGACAAACAAAAGGGACACGCACCGAGTCAGCAGAAGGCAATTCCTCAGTCCATATAGGTATTTGCTATAGATACAGATATTTTCTAACATAACCTAATCCGGATGCTGCATGTGAACCTGCAGCAGGTTCTTAGCTTTCTGCACCATCCCATTTGGACTCATAACTCATTAACAACCATTTGCTCGTACCTCGTTAGCGCACAGCAACGTTCTTAGGGTGCTTTCCTCCCTATTTTTACGTTGTGATTATGTAACCGCGCCCATTACATAAGCGCCTAGCCGATAAATGTAGGATTTGCCTAAGGATCAGCGCGGAGCAGCCCCCGCCGGCCTCCCCCCGCGGCGCCGCGCGCACCCCGCGCACCGGGGCTCCCGCAGGACGCGCGGCCCGGGCGAGGCGGCGGC
>PTEX01000175.1:976301-1037922 GCA_003342815.1 Eudromia elegans
CGAGGTGCCCGAGGACTTCGTGGAGTGCTTCATCCTGTCGGGCTACCGGCGCCTGCACTGCTCGGCGCAGGAGTGCCTGGCCTCAGTGCTGCAGCCCACCAACGAGACGCTCAACTTCTGGACGCACTTCATCCCGCTGCTGCTCTTCCTCAGCCGCTTCGGGCGCCTGCTGCTGCTGCGGGGTGCTGGGGATGTGCCCTTCCACCACCCGGCCCTGCTGCCGCTCTGGTGCTACGCCTCGGGGGTGCTGCTCACCTTCGCCATGAGCTGCACGGCCCACGTCTTCAGCTGCCTCTCGCCGCGCCTCCGTGCCGCGTTCTTCTACCTGGACTACGCCTCCATCAGCTACTACGGCTTCGCCAGCACCGTGGCCTACTCCTACTACCTGCTGCCCGGGCTGAGCCTGCTGGACGCAGGCGCCATGAGCCGCTACGTGCAGCAGCAGCTGGGCTGGCAGCTGGACTGCAGCGTGCCCATCGCGGCGTACCGCGCGCTCGTGCTGCCCGTGGCGCTGGCGCTGGCCGTGGGCTGCACGGCCGCGTGCTGCCGCAGCCGCGCCGCCTGCTGCGCCTACCCCTTCGCCGTGCGCACCTTCGTCTTCGCCATGCCGCTCAGCATGGCCTGCCCCATCATGCTGGAGAGCCTCCTCTTCGACCTGCGCGCCCGCAACCCCACGCTCTTCGTCTACTTCTACCGGCGCTACTGCTGGCTGCTCGTGGCCGCCTTCTTCAACGTCAGCAAGATCCCCGAGCGGATCCATCCGGGGCTCTTCGACATCGTGGGCCACAGCCACCAGCTCTTCCACATCTTCACCTTCCTCAGCATCTACGACCAGGTGCACTACGTGGAGGACGGGCTGGCCGCGTTCCTCAAGGCCGGCCCAGCCGCCCCCACCTACCTGGGCACCGTGGGCTACATGCTGCTCCTGACGCTCTGCCTGGCCGTGGTGGTGCGCAGGTTCCTCAACGTCACAGACCTCTGCAAGCAGGACTAGCCAGCCTGGCCACCTCGGGCCTCTCATCCTCAGCCCGGCCCTTCCATGTTTTGGAAATGCTGCGAAACTGGGGCACGCACCTGTGGAAAAGCCAGGTCCCTTCTATGGGAAATCGGCGGTGGAGGAACTGCTCGGACTCGGTACAGGACTGGGTTACCAGGGGAAGCACGCAGCCGCTCACTGGTACGTTGCTGCTTAGGGTATAAGCTGAAATAATTTAGTTCTGCTACTAGGAAGATTGCATGGACTGTGAATGCCACTTACTAATTTCAGAACAGTTAGGTTTAAATCAGCTATGTGTGTGTATATATACATATATAAATCTGTGGCTGTGTATTTACTAGCTACACAAATATATATGCATATATATATATACATGAAGATGTACTTGTGCAATGATTACTCATAGACTTTTAATCAATTCCTGTGTGAAATTTCCTGGCAGATTATGCACTGACGTTCATCTTCCTCTGTGATACTGTAACAGGCCTTCGCAGGCACATACTGGATTTTAAATGCACACAAATTGACAGCTCTGTATAGTTTTTAAGGCCTTGCAGCCTTTTCAGCCAGGGAACATTATAGACTTTACAGAGAGAGAGAGAAAGAAAGAAAGAAAGAAAGAAAGAAAGAAAGAAACAGCTATGATTTATTACCAAATTATCCACTGATGGAGACATTTTAATTAGACAGCCTGAGTGGTTGCTGCAGCCACTCGGGTACTAAAAGAAAACGCAAGGATATGTAAAGTTACTGAGCCAGAAAGGGGTCAGACTGGTCTGGGGGCTCGAGGGGAGGAGAAGGGCCCTGCTTAACAGCACATCTCCTTCCCCAGCCTGTCGCAAACATCTATCGCATTAACAGGGTGGCTCCGGGGTCAGCCCCAACAGTCCTTCAGCACTGTGCGGATGTAAAGAGAGGGGCTGGTCCATGATACTTCATTCGGGGTCTCTTAAGGAGCTGGGTGGAACTGGTCTCTCCTGCTCGTTAATTAGAGCAGGCCATCAGCGTCTGCCACCCTCCAATTAATTGCAGAATAAGATACTGCTGAGTGTGCGGTTGGGAGGCAGCGCCCGGCCCTGGGAATGCTGCGTATTGGCACTTCCACGTCGTTCCCTGCCTTCCCCTGCTTTGCTGGGTTAGGGCTGCAGCTGGGTGCTTTCCAGTTCCCTCTCGGTAGCTTTGGGGGGGATTCAAAGAGCAGAGCGTTTTCCAAAGCAGGACCTTTCTCACGTGACCACAGCCGTACCTTATCCCCGCAGCAAGAGCAACTTCTGTGAACTGTGTGCAGATTTTAAACAGTGCATTGGGAGTCTGCCTGCCAGGATAGGTAGCAAGCATGCGGTTAGATCTCCCACGGGATCACAGCTGGGAGTTCGCCTGCTCGTGTACCCCTTTTTCAGGAAGAAGGGTGGTACTTCCTTAGGGAGCTCTGTGTCATGGCACACAGCAACTTGGTGGCTCTCAAACTCGGCCTGTTTGTCCTTCTTGTGGAAATACGCTGCCACTTGTACCTTTCCCACTTCCAAGGGCACAGCCTCCCAGCTCCAAATAAGTATTTTGGGTCCACTTCCGTAAGAAAGAGAAATCCCACTTCCTTTCAGTAGGAATATAGGAAGGACTGGCACTAGGGATTACAAGGTCATGTCCTTAATATGGGTCAGAATCACCACAGAAACTGATAATTGATATGTCCTGTACCGATGCCAAGGCTTCCATGTGGAAGTGTACAAGCTGAAAGGAAATTAGACCCACTTCGTTTTATCTTTTCTCTCAATCCACCTTCACTCTCACAGTTTGGACCTTGTAGATATTCAGTGAACAATGAGGAAGCAAAAAGACATATTATTTGTCAACCACAATGCTGCTAATATATTATTTGTGGTAGGGTCATTTATGCACTCTTTAAGAGACTGATTTAAATGGAAAAAGTAGCTGGTCCCAAACTGTGGTCTCTGAGTTATCACTGATGACCCATAAAAAACAGCACAGCCTTATATGACTGTCCGTGCTTTGCTTTTATTTGCTAATCTGCACTTGAAAAAAAAGAAAAGAAAACTATATGTTACTTCTTTTCATTAAGTCTTGACATAATTATGGAATTGCTTTACTCAGCTGCCAAGAAAGCAGAAAATGATCTGCAAATCTAAGAAAGGAGGTCGGTTCCTGAAACTGTCATTCATTGAAATGTGCTTTTTATTCCGAGAAAAGCCTGGAAACTCACAGTAGAAAACAAATGGACCAAGACCTGGTTCATTTCATGCCATGAATTACTTCAAACAGAGGCCCAGATCTCTGAGATGTGCTGTGTTCAAGTTAAAATAATAGAGGCATAATAGTGAGAACCTAATGACTCATCCAAATTTCAGAAAACTAATTATTTAGTTTGGAGATACCACTAGCATGTCCAACCAGCAATTAAGAACTAAGAAAGAAATCAAAAAAGCTGGGGACAGTCTTAGCACTGGAAGAGACTTAAGAAACAAGCAATCGAAAAAGCCAAGTATATTAAAAAAAAAAAAAAAAGCCTTTAAAAATACTGTACAAAGAATTATAGTTGTGCTTGTCAGTCACAATGCAGAGGACATCCCAAGAGGCAATGTCAAAAAGGCTGTAGCTAACTTGTAAAAATACATTTGATATTTGCAGTTAGGCCACGCAGGGTCGTCTATATATATCCCAATTACAGATAACAGTAAAAAGGTTGGATCGCAACCAACTGCAGTTTTACTGGAATCCTACTGCTGGTGGTAAGAGCTGCCCGGGAGCCTCAGCCACGCTGCAGCTTTGGTACCAGGATGTGATATTAAGAATATTGCTTCATTTTAAATGCTTCCATTTGGCAAAATGTTGAGGCATATGTATTGGCCTGAGTGCTTTGTGGAACTATATGTAAATGCTGGTTGCAAGCACTGCTCTCTGAGCCACTGGAAGCAGGCGGTGTGTATCAGGATTGAATGGGTGCAGGGAGATACGGTCAGTTTTTAAGAGTTCTTATTAATGTATGTTTGTCTGTCTGTTTAAAATGTGGCTGCAAATTAAAAAGTTACAATGAGTGTGGAGAATATCTGGGGAAATGCTACTTGAGTGTCTGTGTTTATTCAGTGAAGGACTTGTGTGTAGCTAGTTGTTCTGTTTGCCACATTCAATAGCCAGTCTACATAAATATAGACAGAACAAAGCTCAGTTAAAAAGAGGTTAAAAGTGGAACAAGACATATGTAATTATAGTGCTTGAACTCGCTCTTGTAGAAGTGAACGTCAGCATTTGTGGCTTGCAAGGGAGCAGGATCCCTTTTTTTGTTTGAAAGTACCCGAGGATGAACATTCACAAGCATGTCCAGAGCTTGGACAGCAGGTTGATCAGCAGAAGGGAAATCTAGAAAATGAACTTTTATTTTTTCGCATGGGCATGTGCCATGATGTTTTATTACATGAAGACCTGCCATGAGGTCTACGCTGTGGTTAGGGAACAGAGGATTGCATAGCTCGTCTGGAAATTAAAAAAGGCTTTCGGGCCTCTTGTGGTCAAACCTGGGATGGGGATGAGCAAAAAGGAGTGGCCTGAAAATTCCTATGTGTTTTCTTCCCTGTGGCCAACACTGACCTTCAGACTGACGTACCGATGCCACCCAAGCCATCCAAAAGGGCTGCCCGGCCATGCTGGGGACCCTGGCACTCCCCAATGCGCCCCACGCGTGCCCGGAGCTGCCGCAGCCCGTCGGGTGCTCCCGGCCTCCGGCCGCCTTGGGGCCGTCGCCCTCCCGCGGCGACGCTGCCGCCTCCTCTGCGGCGCCCACGTTGGGACGTCCGACCCGGCGCGTGTGCGCAGCCCTGAGCGAGACCGTGGAAACAAGGAAACGTCTCACCCTGCATGCTCCACCTGTAGAAATGTAGCAGTCAAGCCAGAAACCCTTACTGCTTTTTGCTAGTATGATAGTTTTGCTTAGATGTCCAAGTGTCATGCTCATTGCTTGCCGAATCAAGCTAGTATGTTAGGTGTGTTTTTGTCAGCAGTGCCCCTGCAGAAAATGAGAGTCTGCAAGTTCTACTTTAAGTAAACTCTCTGAGGCAGCACGTTCATGAGGTATTATTGCACTTAACTCAGCTGATTACCATCTACATGCCTTACAGAAGCAAGTCATACCTGTAGTAATTGCCCAGATGATATCGTTTTTCATTGCCTAGGAGAGTTAAAATGACCAAGTGGCCTGAAACAAGCGGAGGAGTCTGGCACTCCTGGGATCTAATCCCTGCTTTGCCACTACCTGTTCTGTGATCTAGGGCAAGTCGTTTCAGCTGTGTTCATCCTGAATGAACTTAATTCATGGAAATCACTGGAATTGTATTGGGGTTGAATCTGACCCTCTGTGTTTCAGTTTCCTCATCTGTAAAATGGGGAGAATACACCTTACCTACCTCGCAGGGTTGCTCTGAAGATTAGCTCATGTTCGTAAAGCACTTAAAATGCAAAGACCCTTCTAGGTGCTAAGAAGTATTCCTAAACTCCGGCAGAGAGAATGTCGCATTTTCCATAGCTCATCTCCCAGAGAGGAGCACGAACGTTTCTCGGATCGGGAAACCTGGGACAAACCCTTGTCTGTCACGCGCAGGAGGTTCCTGTCCCGCGTCTCTTGAGGTCCATGGCAAAACATCCCCTGGCTTCGGGAGAGGGCAGCCAGGTCCCAGGGGGAAGGAAGCAGGCTGGCTGACTGCACAAGTGTCAGGAGCAAGGAGAAAACGCGCAGGAGTCTTGAGGGCTTCTCGGAGACTCGCCCGGGCAATCGGTTTGCACGGCCCGGCACCGCATCCCTGGCACGAGGCCTGGTCGCTCGTCTAGCCGCGGATGGCGCCTACGGCTCCCGTAAACCGACGGAGCAGCATTCCCCATCCGTGGCTGTAAGACCAGGGTTGTGTCTCAGCCGCCGCTCTGAGCTTCTTATCAGAGTGGAAGGACCTCAAATAAACCAGGCTTTTAAACAAATACGTGTAATCACATTTGTGAACACAAATCTAGATTGATCAGCCAGTCTTCTCTTTCCCTCTTCCACTTCCCAAAACCAACAACACGGAGCCAATCCTGTTCTTCAGCAAAAACTGAACTTAGCTCTTTTTATCACACGTGCTCTTCCTCTGCCATGGAGCCCTGGCTAATCCTCCTGTTAACCCCCTCTGCCCTCCTCCTGCAGCAAGGAATATAAACAGCACCACCATGTAGAGAGCAATGCTTTTAAGAGCTTTTCTAGCTGGCATCAGCAGTAGAGAGCAGAAAAAAGACAGACATGAAAGTGTTTGAGTGACTCGTTAAGTCAAAGCCTCAAACCACTGGAAACGTACCCTATCCAAATATATTCCCGGGTTCTGTTGCATACCTGTAAGTCAGGGCTGCACAACTTCTATCACCCAAGTGACAGCAGAGACTTTTCCCTCTTCTGCTCAGGTGAGATGGAAGATGCTGAGCAGGAGTCACGTGCACTGCAAGATACAGACCCCCATTCCAAACCTTTCAAGCCAAACAGAATTAAATTATTTTCTCAACTTGCTTAGTCAGAGACTGCTCATTTCACTGAATTCAGTAATAAATTAACAAGTGAGAAAGCGGAAGCAGCATTTTGCTCAAAATCCTCCCTAAGCAGGAGACTTCTGCTTTCAGGGTGACTGCTTGGTGCCCGGCCACGTGCAGAATCTGGAGGCTCCTCGTGTCGGGCTGTGCTGCATGGGGCGATTGCCTCTGGGTTTGCAGCTGGAGCTGGGGGTTAACAGGACGGGGAAGCCAACAACCTGCAGCAAGTCCAATCTTTCTGTCTGCTAGAGATTCGAGCACGCTTTAGTAAGAGGTATCACATTCAAGGGTCTGTGCATGCAATGAACAAAACATGTGAAATTTCTTGTCTGATTCTGTTGGGGTTTTATGGAACTTTCTCTTTGTAAACTTTTGGATGCTGACTAATGTATATGTAATGACTATGCATTTTTAGCAAAAAATGTGTGAGCTATAAATAAAGTTGTTTCTGAGTTCATTTTTGTAGAAATACATTTATAAAGGTTTTTTTTTTCAATTTTTAATATAAATTATTGTGACACTTATAGTTATCTTCAGCCTCAGATATTGCTAGCATAATTACAGGAACTTCCAACTCTTGTGTAGGGCTGCTATTTGTGAAAGCACTGTATCAGAAAAAGACTGTTTTATTGTCTTTTTAAGGAAATTAAATGGTGTTATTTTGCCTTTTAGTTCTCCAGCAACCCATGATAGAAATCCTGTTACACTTCCTAAATTCACAACTTTAATATGGTGTAAGGAGGTCAGTGCCTCTGCCAATGCCATGATCATTGACACATCCTGGCATTGGCAGCAACACCAATGTCAATGAATCACACTATGTATCGACTGCAAAATAAAGACATGAATTGACACCAGTTTGGCAGACTGGGACTGTCCCAAGTGTCAGAGCAAGTTTGTAAGTCAAGGTGTGCATTTAAATACCGTATGAATCAGAACTGAAAAGTCCCCCATGAACTGTAATTACATGAATTGTCTGCTCTAAGCCACCTATCTCAAAAGTCAGCAGGACACTATTAGTGCAACATAATTACAGGCACCTCCTCGTATTGTTATCAGGCTAAACACCTGGTGCAAAGTCTTTTGCAATCTAGAGATTAGAGAATTTTGGATATGAACACTGGTCTTCACACACAAGGGTTGTTATCTACACATAGGCTGTACAAAGGGCCATAGTAGGGCTGCACAGACAGCCATGAGTGACCAACTGCAGGATCTTTTAGTTAACTCTATGTAATGCTATGTATTTAGCGAATCCTATGATTCTTTAGAGCTCCTCATATGGACATGGTTCTTATTTGCACAGATTGTACATCCTAGCTAAAACATGGAAATGATTTCAAGTATTTGATGAGCTCAGCAAAATTCCCATTGCCATCTCACAAATAAACACAGAATCACAGGATGGTTGACATTGGAAAGGACCTCTAGAGATCCTCTAGTCCAACCCCCTGCTCCAGGAGGGACACACGAAGCACGTGGCACAGAGTGGCATCCAGGCAGGCTCGGAAGCTCTCCAGAGAAGGAGACTCCACGGCCTCCCTGGGCAGCCTGTTCCAGGGCTCTGTCACCCTCACAGGAAAGAAGTTCTTCCTCACATGAAGATGGAGCTTCCTGGGTTTCAGCTGGAACCCAATACCCCTTGTCCTGTCACTGGCCACCACTGAGAGGAGTTTGGCCTCCTCTTGCCTCTACACTCTCCCCTCAGGTATCTGTCCATATTGATCAGATCTCCTCTCAGTCTTCTCTTCTCCAGGCTAAACAGGCCCAGTTTGTTTAACCTCTCCTCATATGGTAGGTGCTACAGTCCCTTAATCATCTCTGTTGCTCTACGCTGGACCCTCTCTAGAAGCTCCACATCCCTCCTGTACTGCCCAGAACTGCCCCAATACTCCAGGTGCAGCCTCACCAGGGCTGAGCAGAGGGGCA
Organism: Eudromia elegans; assembly: GCA_003342815.1. Classification (NCBI taxonomy): domain Eukaryota; kingdom Metazoa; phylum Chordata; class Aves; order Tinamiformes; family Tinamidae; genus Eudromia; species Eudromia elegans. The sequence continues at coordinate 984,787 of PTEX01000175.1, forward strand.
GGATCCCCCCTTCTCGATGTGCTGGCAACACTCCTCCTGAACAAACGCCTCCAAAAGATTGCACCCTGCACTTGTGTTATCAGTGGGCTCTGGATCATGCTCTCAGACCTCTGCAAGCTGAAGGAAACCTCACAAAACTTACTGAGTCACTGAGGACAGCAGACTATCGAGCAGAATGGAAAACAACCAAAGCCAGGGCTGGGGCAGGTGATTCCATACCTTATCCTTCAGCAGTGATTGCTCCATATTTTTTCTGATAACAAACTGGAAATCTGAAGGCAATCTACATTGTCTAACAATAGCAGCATTTCTCTGACATACAGTCCTAAAATTCAGAACAGTGTATTTGCAGAAGAGCAAGGGGTATTTCTGATATATAGCTTTGACCTTCAGATTTTACTCTGTCAATATGGTTGTAAGCTAATGTATGGGCAGTAGAAACTACAAATGCAGGTGAAGCTCTTTAAAAAAAAAAAAAAGAAAAAGAAAAGGCAAAAATGAAAGAAATCAAATCAGTGTTAACCAGAAGGCTAAATCTTGGTTTAAGTAGCGACAGCCTCTGGACCACTTGGCCATAAGCACATGCTCAACGTCAGAGTCCACACACACTTATCTTTGTTCATTCCCAGGGACAAACTCCTCTGCGTCGTGCAGAAGCAGAGCCCTAACGAGCAGGCAGAGGCCCAAAAGGCTGCAGGAGAGTCTGGCACCGCCGGCCACTGCCAGCACCGTGGGCTCACCCGAGCTCCCCTTCCCTCCTCTGCCCGAGGCCTCCGAGATATCCTCCTTCCAGACCTCTGCCTGTAACGTTTTGATAAGAAACAAAGAGCAAAATAAATGTGAGGAAAGAAATGCATCAACTTAGTCATGAAATGAAACTGCAAATTTTCCCTCTGTGGCAATTACAGTAACAGAACATTGTTTCTTGGAGTTAGTAGGAAAACAGAGCTTGGAGGACATCAGCTTGGAACAATAGCCAGATTTACTGAACACTAGAAACTGCGTTCACTAGTTAAGTGCTTCAAAAAGATGATTTTTTTCTACAACGTTATTTTGTTAGACAAACGCAGAAGGCAAATATTGTATGCAGCATACTCTTGAGCTCAGCAACTGAGCATGTTCCTTCAAACTATAAATATCCCTCTCTAACAGAAGTGTGCCAAATCTTTCAGGTTTAGACATACCATGGACAAAAGAAAAACATAAATAAAAAAATTGACTTAATTGATTTCAGAGAAACCTGGGGAATCCAGAGAAGATACGAATGGAAAACTTGGTCAAGTGCAATACTTCGGTTGTGTCATTAAGATGACACAGAGTCAAGACAAGCGCCATGGCTCGGCAGCAGTACCAGCTCGGAGGGAGCATGCAGCCAGCGCACGTTAAGGTCTGCTGCCCCTGACATCACCGGTAAGGAGGATGCAACGAATGGAAAACAGCCCATACCTGCACTGCACATCGCACGTGGCGAATGCGCCTGTGCTCAAGGCTGAGTTACCCCATGGTGAATGTGTTCAGACAGCAGTCATTTATGAAAAAGGTTTTACACCGTTCTACACACCCAGGTTGAAGTCTCTAGCTGTTCTCAATAGCACGTTTTACAAATCTGCCTAGAATTCCTAAATTTTACTTATTAAAGGGGGAAAATCAAAAGGAAGCGCGTCACAGAGCTAACAGGATCCCTTGATTCAGCTGGCGAGGTGATGCTCAGGTCCACACGCGGCCACTGAGCAGCACTGGAGCGCAGGGCAGAGCAGCCCCGGCTTTCCCGCGGCGGCTGCCCCAGGGGGGTCCCGGGGCACTGCACCGCCCCACACCATAGCAGAGGCACTTTAAACCGAAAGCGTGACACTCTCACACATTCCTGAGGCAGGTGACGCGCCCCGGCTCGTGCGGCTCCCTGTCCCGCCGTGGGCTACGCGCACAACGCAGGGGCCTCGCGCGGCCTGGGCCAGCGGGGACTCTGCGCCGGCGGGGCCGCCAGGCGGAGCAAGCAGACCGCGGCGAGGCCGAGGCTCCGGGAGCACCACGCGTCCCGCTGCAGGGACCGTGGCCATGTCCCGCTGCAGGGGCCGTGGCCGTGTCCCGCGCGGGGCGGCTCTCGCCCCGCGGAGCAGCACGTTGCGCCGGCCGTGGCATGCTCGCCATCACGGCCCCGCTGCCCTGCGCCCTCCCGGGAAGGGGCATCCAGCCCATGCGACGCTTCGAGAGAGAAACTGGCAGCTAGCTCGGCCGTCTGGCAGGAATACCGCCTTGGAAGCAGCTGCTCGGTGATATAATCCCCGAAGAAGAGGAAAGCTGTTTTGGAAGGGGTGCCGCCGCCCTCTTCGGCATTCCTGGGCTCAGACAGCAAGCGTGAGTCAGGCAGAGCTGCAGTGTGTGTCCTGCCGCGCTGACATTTCACTCGAACACTGCAATAAGCTTATTTGACCTCTTTCCTTCAGCATGCACATACCTTAGCGGATCCAGACTTTCAGGCGTGTGAGACTTACCTACCAGTTCAACGGGAACACGTGCTGAGCAGGCTGAGAACCCAAACGTGCGACAGGCCAAGCAGTTTGCGGAAGGATCCGCTTGTGCAGGAACCCATGGACGGTACCTGGAGGCCTGCGAAGCAGAGGACGTGCACGTCATCACGCCAGAAACAGCTCCTCGCCGCCGCCTGGCCCTGTAAAAGGAACGCAGAGGAGCCGCGCTGCTCCCCTCCCCTGCCCAGGGCTCGCCCACCCTGCCGCTGGTTTTGCGGGCGACCCACGCTAACGCAGCCCGACTGCTGCGTCTCTGGGCGGTGTCGAGCCGGGCACACACGTCTGATGCTGCAGCTGTGGAGCGACACGTGGAGCCCATCTCCTCGGCTCGGCGCCAGGCCTGCCCGGCGCAGGAGACGCGAGGCCCTCGGGGACCCTCACGAGGGCACAGCCACCAGCCCCTCCATCCTAGTGAAATCACACTGAGATTCTCGTTAAGAGAAGAGACATCCGTTTTCTTCGGGCAGTCATCCTGACAGTCCTCTCTGCTCATCATATACCACTTGTTGCATTAGCGCTGAGCAAGACAAAGTGCCTCTGAATCCCACTGGCAGGACGCTCCAAATGTAGTGGCATGCAATCACGTCTGTACATCGAGCGGAATCCATTAATGATGTTATAATTGCTTTATCCTGACAGCCTAGTGAAAACTGGATATACTTGTCTCTTGTGGTCTTCTACATGTAAGATATAGGCAAATCGTTCTTAGATACTTTAGTTACATCACGTAAATTAAATCACACAAAAGTTACTGCATACAAAATATCCTTGAGAATGAAATGCAAAAGAATTTGTTTTGGTAATAGTAAGACCTGTCGTATTTTTTTCTCGGATTACTTCTTATGGACATCAGTCCGAATTTCATTGTCAACAAATTCCACAGTACTGAACGTGACTGATGGATTTCCAAGTCACATCCAGGAGGACGTGCAGGCCTGACCTTACTCTCTGATAACAACGGCAAGGATTTGTTCTCATCTCAGGGTGTGAGAAATGTGCTGCAGTACGAGTCCTACCTTTTATGTCCAATGTCAAACATAATAGGCTTCTAATAATAGAATAGCTGCAATCTGTTCAGTTATTCCAACTCCGGGTCTGCCACGGGAAACATCTTATTAGATTATAGTTCATGAAGTAAGCAGTGACTTAACGCTCCTTCTAACGTCTTGGTAAAAACAGAAGGGTTTCACACAATGGACAGTTTTCTCATCTGCAACAGCCTCTCCGAGGGTGCAGCAGGATGGGCCTCATTGAGATATTTACAACTCTTCTCACACAAATGATCACAGCACGCACCAAACTCTGGGGTTTTTATAAGGCCCTTTGTAAGCAGGGAGGATCATCATCAACAGAGCGTGCTGATGCAAAGTCCAAATTTCCACCTTCACTTATAACTGTATTTACAAAAATTTTTTAATTTGTGATGGGAACTTAATGAACAAAGTGCATTATGGTGAAATGAGGAAATGCAATTTTCCCCACACTATCTCTTAACTCAAAGAATTTTGCTCAAAATTCCCATGTGCCTTAAAATTACTTTCCTGAAGAGACCAGCCTCAGAAATATCAGGGTTTTTGAGGCTAGTTGTTAACAAAATATAATAAAAATAAAACATGTTATGAAAAGCTGCTGCTCAGTTTTGACTACTGTGGATAACAAATATTCTGACTCTCTCTGGTCCAGATGGTGTTATAGTGGGATTTTCTGACTCAAGCGGATGTGACTAGTTGGAGGTATTTGGAGCACCCCAGTTGGAGGTGCAGGTCGACCCCACAGTGACTTTCAGTAGGAATGTGGTGCTGCAGCGAGATGTTAGCATCTGGTTTTTGACCACCACAGTTGCCTCAGTCTCTCTTCACAGAGTATATCTGACCAGAAAAAGGGCCTGGGACACTGATCTAATCTAGACAGAAATGATGCCATCACATTCAGTAATTCCACGTTTCCTTTCAACGATGTTGAAAGTACTAACACCTCTCTGATTGTAATTACTGAAGCTTTGCTCATCTCTAGCTTAGAATGTATCTTAGATGTAATCTTAGATGTATCTTGCTCACCTTTAGCTTTAGAAGCTAAATGAACACATTGCTATATCCTCCAAGCTAGTTTTCTTGGTTCAAATATTTTTATAATATATCTGCCTCTTGTCTCAGTCTTACTGCGGATTCTGCACCCGGTTGTGCATTCTGTTGCACCAGGTATACATATATCAGGTTCAGTGCAGTTCTTGATGCTCTGTCATTCTCTTTCCATCTATTGGACCCTATGCAATATTTAACTCCTTACCTTTCAAACATTCACCACCGTATCACTTGCTGGATCCTTTGTTTTGATGATGGCTGCTTAGTCTTTTGTAGTCTTCACATAAGACACAGACACAGAAACTTTTCCATTTCTGAATTTCAGCATAGATGTCTCAGTTTTCCCAGTATCTTCCTTCAAAGTTCCTTGGAAAATCTTTTATCTAAAGTTGTCCTGAAATCCTTATTGTCTTACCTGAAAATACAGGTTTCAAAGGTTAAAGGTGATTGTCCCGTAGCTAACAATTTCTTTCCAGAGTCAGTCAATACTATCGTATTAACACTGTGGGTTAATTATACTGTCCCCTGAAAGACCTTCCATGAGCGGTGAAGAAGGTTTGTTTTGTGAAAGTTGTTATATTGGCAAAACATATGAGTAACAGAAGGGATATGACTCTCTGTAATGAGAATGTGTCACACAGATTACATCTGGGATTAGAAGAAACGTTTTCAGACGGTTCTGGTTTTGGTGACTAAAGCTTTAAACTTCTTAGCTTTTCACTCCCTTCCTCAAGCCAGATGTGGGGAGTTCCTGACTCCCGGTGCCAGCGCTGGCCACGCCGTGTGGACGAGCCAGCCAGCCAGGTAGCAAGGCTGCAGTCACCGCCTGGAAGCCCTGGGAGAGCTCCCAGTCTCATTTCCCTGTTTTGATGGCCTAAGTGAGTCATGTCAGCCACTCACTTGGTTGGTTCACTGGGGTGACCCTCCTTGTCCCAGGGCAGATCCACCACATGGCCAGATGCCACCCGCCACAGGCCTCCACGTGTCCCTGCTGTTGATCCACCCGTGCGCCTGGGAGAGGGTGGACGGAGCTGGAGCAGGGACGGCGCTCGCCGCGTGCCGATGGTGTCACCGTCCCCTCGCCCGCAGCAGCTCCGCGCTCGCCAGCCCCTCGGCTCGCTGCCCCCGGGCTTGCTGTGATCAGCAAGGGGCAACCTGCCCCCTCCCAGGGGTCCCTCCACACATGAGCCTGCCCGGGGATATCAGAGTCCTCTCCATCAGCTGGTTGTGCCGCTGCCACCATCAGCCGGACGGGTCTGACTCCTGATCCCAGCCGGAAAACCTGGAACGGCTGCCTCTGGGGAGCAGCACTGTGGGAATCCACACCTACCGGAGGTACTCGGGGTCTGCTTTCACACAGGCCGCAGCATCAGATAAAACAGCCTGTCTGCATCAAGACGATGCCTCACAGCATAAGCTCAACAGCAGCCTGAATGTCCCTGTTCACACGGCAAGGCCACAGCTCCTGTTCTGTTAGAAAGTTTGGTTAGAAAATAATGCATAAGCCCCTCTGAACTTCCTAACAATGTTAGTTTTTACATTTTTTTATCCTTAAAGAACCTTAGCTCCAGGCAGTGTTGTCACAGTGGTGTCTACCTTCTGCAGATGCAAACCCAACGCTCACAACAAATTCCTACTAAACGTTTCTTGGCATATTCAATTTTAGGACCAGTTATCACAATTTTAATGTTATTTTTGTTAGACTCCCATCTTATATCTATTTTTGGCTTAGGGGGTCAGGCTGCATGTGAATAAGCCATCAGCAACATAGCAGCTTTGTGTCCGTTACAGTAGCTATAGGCAAAATGCCTCCCTGAAGTTCAGCCCTTAGCAAAACGTGCAGATTGAGAAGAAAAAGCCGCTCACGGATGCTTTGGCAGCCTGGCTGCTTGCTGCAGCTCACGTGGAGCTCAGGAAACGCTGGAGAGCTCTGTCGTAGCGTGGAGGTCCAGCAAGAGCAGCAATCCGCAGCCTGCTTTAGCTTCGCGCTTGCTCCTCGTGTTCCAGACCTGAACAAGGAGCTGTTGGCCTGAAGCCTCCCCTGTCTCTGTTCCAACTAAACCCACCTCTGCCCGGGAGCCCGGCCCTGCTGGACACGGAGGCGATCGCTCCGTGATGACTTCGCTCCGGGCACGACCGCGGGCGTTACCTCCTCCTGCCATGCACGGACCCACACAGAGCAGCGCCCTCCCGGAGACCCAGCAGCCTGTGGGACTTACAAACCCTGCTCCTGCTCCCTGTGATGTCAACGGGAACAAGGACGGAGCTCCGGGGTTATGAGATGCTAAGGTCTTAAAATACCATCTGAATGATTTCTATTTTAAGAGCTGTTTTGCTTTGGAGGATGAAAGGTCCGTTCACTTAATACGAGGAACAAGGCCTGTCTCAGAGAGGTGGAAGAACATCTATTCATGCGACAGCTTCGCTATTTCAGGAGCAATCTGTAAATTATTTTAAGAGTTTGTTTAAACTGTTGTTAACTACACCTGGCAGGCGGCTGGCAAAGGCCTCCCCGCTCCTGCAGCCGCTGTCGGGGAAGGCAGCGGGGGCTCCCCGCTCCGCCTGTTGACACGGTTCTACTTCATATAAATAATTAAACATTCACTGGGCCGAGCACCCCCACCCTCCCCAGGAGAGCCCCGAACCACCAGACTAGAGCATTGTTTCCTCCCCTCGCCAGCTGGCCCCATGAATATTTAAGTATATTATACAAAGTGGAACTGTTCTCTCTTTAAATCTGGGGATTCAGTTCCCCCCCGACGCAGGTGGGAATTAAGCTGAGCGTTTGCAGGGCGTGCACTCTCCTCGCCGGGCAGCACCAATATGGTCTTTGTTCTTTTTGACTTTATGCATTCACTTATCTGATATTTTGACTAGCAATTACACACAAACACATGTTTAGAATTAAATAGAAGTTCAGATAAAACAAAATTGAGCTTTGGGACTTAGTTTATAAATATGAAAAAAAATATATTAGCTCATAGGAGCTGAGATTTTCCCTCCTGTTCAGCTATTCAGCTCAGGGCAAAGCCAGGAGCCAGTTATTATCACAAATAACTTAGTCACTACTCCTAATGTGTTAGTCGTCTGCAGATTCCACTACTTCTATGCTTACTACCTTAGTTAAATGAGAATTCACGTTCTGAGACACAGTTAAAATGTGCTTTCTACTTAAAAACCTGTGAGTTACATCTGTTCTCACAGAGTGACAGGTTTCTGTGAACAACAGGGTAAGTTGGGAATTTGTGCCCTGGAAAAACTTCATTTCCACAGACTGGAAAACATTAAATTCATCTACTGAAGACAGAGGCAAAAACAAGGTTACTCTGATGCCCTCTTGCTGGTTTAGGTTGCGATGCAATAATAGCTACTGGCACCTATTCCCGTGGATACTGAGGGTTTTACAGGAATTATTTTTACCAGTAACACTTTCTTGCAACAATTCAGCAAGCTGTTATCTATCTCATAGGCAGCCCAACATCCAACACACACTCTAGGTCTCTTCAATCCAATCGCTCTGTATTTCTCCTTTCCGGAGTTAAAACCCGGGTGTGAAAGAGTTTATCCCCAAACCAAGGCTTTTTTCCTCTCTCTCTCCCCACCACCTCCACACTTCTTTTCCTCCAGAATTTAGCAGCTCATTTTCAAACTCCTGCACTGCTGTCAGTTGTGTTTTTGCATCCCGTGCTTCTAATAACTGGAGTTTGCATTCAGACTTTTACGGCGTCTAGATCAACTTCATCCCTCCTGGGGACACGTGTGCCTTTAGCACGACCCACGATTTAACATGCAAGTTAGCATTTTGAGGGCAACCGAAGTAGGAAACTAAACCAAAACAGACGAACTGGGGGCAGGAGAGCAGTGGAATGGCCTGCCAGACTAGGACTCTGCATTCAGCTGTCAGCTCCCGCTTCTCATAATCTTAATATAAGGTAGCTGAGGAATCCTGGAACTCAGTCAAATCATCAAAATAAATCTTGAACACAACAAGGATGTAGCAGGACTGAAAGCCCCACTCAGAGAACCTGATTAGTGTTTGGGCCCAGCCTCTGACAATTTGGTTACAGCTATAATAGCCCTCTGCTATAACTCCTGCATGAGAGCTTGGCTGGAAATGTATTTAAGGGGCTTCTCTGCTTTACAAAAAATGTAGAAGTGATGTAGATATGTTTAAAATAATAATCCAGGCAGGTCAGAGATATAGTTGCAACCCTAGATGATATAGTGGGCTTAGAATCCAGTGAGTTTAATTAAAAGTATTTGAATTTAATTTACATTTAATATAGATAACTGAATAATGGTATTTTAGGGAAAAAAAATGGGTTAATAATACCAGAAATTGATTAGGGAATCCATCAAAGCCCGTCCTCACTCCAGGTCAAAGCTGCAGCCTTCAGAGAATGAAGACCAAGAGCCTGAGAGCCTTAAGTGCTTCGATGGACACCCAAAGGCAGAGCTGCTCTCACGGACAGACGGCAGAACAACCACGAGCTATTTGGTGCCCTTACAACTCCGGGTCCATATCCCATTATCCCACTCACTCCTTTCCGAGGGCAGAGCCACCCAATGGCACGTAGCTACTTACAGGCTAGAATTCCAGCAAGGAATTCCCTCCTCTCCGACACTGCAGAACGATTGTGGAGTGCATCACAGTAGGGCTGGAAAGGGGAGGGAGCTCAGGCAAAGCACTTCACCTCCTAAGGAACGACAGGGCACATGGAGCAGGAACACGTGGCCTGCTCGGACTTCCAAGTGCCCGCTCAGAGCCAGGCAAAACCTCCTGGAGCTGGACGGAGCAAACTGCCAAGCAGGTAACAGAAAGCTCAAAATTGCTTACCAGTGCTTAGAGGGCCTGCCGTCCTCGTTCAAAGACACCGCGTACCTGCCAGAAATCACACGTAGGGCAGTCAGGCACTCTCGTGTCCTTGTCCGCAAGGATTAAGAAAAAACTCGACCGTAATCTCCTTAATGAGCCCAAAGACCAGGCCTGGATTCCGGCGTGACTGTGCCCTTTCAAAAAGGGACTTGAAGCATTTAAACATACAGACTCTTTCACAACCTGTGTCCAGCTTATCTACCTCAAAAGTGAACAGTACATCCAAGGAGCTGTAAAATGAAACGACAAAGAAGTATCAGACCCAGCCCAGCCTTTATTTTGTTTGCAGGATATGGGAAATATATCCTCAGAGACTGTCAAAACTGAACAGTCTCGATTTGTGGTGTTTTGTTTTGTTTTTTTTTTTAAATATGTCCTAAAATACAGAAAAGATAAACTGCCGTTTGATCCTAGCCTCATACTGTGGTTTCCAAAGTGCAATAGGACAGCCAGGGAGTAATACCTGCACAGGAGTTACGTGCAATCGTTTCAGTGAAACACTAAAATAACCTAAACATTTTTAGGTCAAGTATAGACCTAATTTTAACCTATACTGCTGTTTCTTTAATGCTTTTCCAGTTTTTAAGGGTACTTTTATGATACATTTTCTACAGAAAACTGCTACTCTGTGGAAACCTCTGGCCTTGTCTCCCCAGACTCTGGGGGGGAATCACTTAGCTGCTGTTGAGATGTGTTGTTCTGTAATGCAACGCTCAGTCTGATAATGACAATTATTTTTTTCTTTTTAATATTAAGTAATAATGATTCTGCGAAAACCATTACACAGAAACATAACCGATCCCAGATGTGTTTCAAAAACACAATGTTATGCTGAAGTCCAAACCGTGGCTCAGAACGCCTGTGTGCCTTTCCCAAGACAGCAATTCTGTGCTTGGAGAAAGCAAACGTGCCCTCGTGATACACAGGGCCGAGAGCTGAGTTTTTGCCACCAATGAAATAATTTGGCCCCGATTTTGTGTTCCCTGACAGCTGTACTCAGAGGAAGGAGGCCACAGGGACTCCCTTGCTCGGACCTGCCCTGGTACGGTTTATTGTTGCTTGGGAGCAGCCCTGGCTTGCAGCAGCGGTGCGATATCCTCTGCACAGCAGCGGGCGCAGCACGAGCAGCGGGAGCTGCCGAGCGCGGCCCCCGAACCGTCCCGCCCAGCAGGGCAGGAATGGCCCCGTCCAGGGCAGCTCCCCTCTGCCCTCCACCTCTCAGGGCACAGGCTGCCAAATCACCCGCACATTGGTGAAAGCTTCAGCCCTCATCACCCCTTTCTCTGCAGCTTACGGTATTTTGGGAGCAGATGGTGATTTATCAATCAAAAAATCAGGAAAGCAATATTGTAGTGGGCTGAGCTAAAACTGTTCACAGCACTTCCTAAGAACAGTTTGCACTAGACAAATTACATCAAACTACTGTCTTTTATCCACATAGGTTTGTAAACAGGGCTCATGACGGCAGATCCACCAAGAGCAACGCAACTGTAATGAAATAGTTTCTTACTTCTGATCTCCAATCTATGTTTCCAGGAGGAGCAAACAGTAAAATTACAATGTGTGCAACTGCTGCATGATATTCAGGCCACAGATCAACTCTGTGCAATAGCAGCATTCATGTTTAATGCACTTTTGCCAATCTGAATTAATGCTCTTTGGCACGTCTGAATTTCCTCGCTGCAGCGTGCTGAGAGCAGCAACCAACAACCGTAGTTGGAAGCTTCCGAGAAGCTCTTGACTCCTGTGATCTGATCTACACAGTCATTTAACGTAACGCAGCTGCACCTTTTTAATTGGCCAAAGTCCAGTAAGAAACTGAACCGGAGTGCTTTGATACGAACCTGCCCGTTTATAGCACGCGAGAGGCTAAAGCACAAGAAACGCAGTTTCTTTGCCCATGCCTCCAGTTTTCCTTTTAACAGCGTTCTTCCCCAAACACTCTAATCCCCCTAGAGGGGATTTCTCTGGAGCCCCCTTGACGCCCCTTCCGTTTTTGTTCCTTGGCTCCCACACAGACCACGTCTCTTGCTGCACAGCCACTGCTCCCCACGGCGCTTTTCCCCATCAGCTTGACGGGAAGAGCACAGCAAAACTCACCAGGCCACTAGCACCACCCTGGCCGAGGGTCATGTAAGGGGTCAGAGCTCCACAGTTCCCCTTCCTTCTTCAGATTGGAAACTGCTGGCAGTGGTGCTGGTACTTCTGGGGGTAGGGCAGTATTTTGCTGGATATTGTCCAAAATAGCCACTCTTTTCATTTCTCTGTCTCTAAACGAGGCTCTACTCTAAATCTCCAGATTTTTACAGATTAAGGCACAGATTATTCTTATCTTTAGACATGAACAATAGATCCAAGGATGATTCTTTTATATAACACTCATAAAAGTGATTCTACTCGCCTTCAGAAAGTCTTACTCCTTGTCCACTTGTCTAGCAAGGCATCATCTTCTAACACATCCCATATTTCTTTCCCAAGCATAAGCATAATTAAGGCCTTGTGTTTCTTTCCAGCACCTGTCAAAGAAAAAAGAACCTGCCTTGGCATTTTCTTGCACAATATCACTGCTTGAATACCTGCAGCTCTAGACAGCCCAGGTACTGCCCGGGCAGCTCCGTCCATGGAGGTGCTCACGTCCGGATGCACAACTGCTGCAACTGCAGCTTTGTTGCCTTTTGCTCCTAGTTCACGCTCCTGTTCCTTTTATGTACTATTTTTCTTGGAACAGTGTCTTAAAAGGTGCTATGAGGCACCTTGCTTAAAAACCTTTCTGAATCCGTTTGTCCGATTTCCTCACCTGCTGCGGGCCGTGGTCGCTGCAAGCGCTGCTCTCCCTCGATGGACTCCGGAGGCTCCGCCGGCAAGGCTGAAGCGATCCCTGAGGATCCCGGTGGGATGACGAAGCGCTGCCCACAAAACGAGGAGCCTTGCAAACATCCTGCCTGGCCGCAGGCACGGTGCTTAGAACGGACGAACGAACTCTCTGTGGCTACGACAATATTTGCAGTTTGGGAGCAGCAGTCTCACGTATCACTGGCATTTTACATTGACAACTAATCCAAATAATTATGAACCAGCACCACTTTCCTCCTTTTCTTTTGTTGTGAGGGCAAATAAACAATTGACTTTGAACAAGAGCATGTAAAACATGTCAAAAAGCTGCATAATTGGGCACCTGCCTGTTTTCCTCTAATGCAGAGAAACAAGTCAAGCTCCCGTGATGCCAGAACTGCCCAAAACAACAAATGGAAGAAGCAGAAAGTAGTTGAGAAAAGCCACACTGAAAAAGTGCTCCACTTTTATGATTAACACATCCCAGCTGGTCTCTGTGGTAAACGATAGCAGGAATCAGGAAGCGTTGCAAACGTATTAAAAATGTTCTTACTTGAAGCAAAGCTTGCAAAGGCACCGAAAATGAATTCCTGGGAGTTCAGAGAAGCTCCTGAGAAGGCGTGTGAGCACTGTCAGCACCACGCTTGTGTTTGGTATCTCCATATTAAAACAAAGCAAGAGCGGAGGAGGTTTATGAGTCACCCTTGCCATTTTTTACACAAATCCAGAAACTGCATCGTCATTTGATAAATGAACTGAGAGCGAAGCTTGAAACACCAGGAGTGGGATTTCCTTCCCGGGAAGGGCTGGGCCCGGCAGCTTTTCCAGCGCGCGGCAGCCCCCGGAGCCAGCGGACACCCCGGGACACAAGCGAAGGGGAAGCTGGGCAGCCACCTACCACCTTAACGCCTCCCTGGTTTCCGTCTTCGTTTCTGGCTGCGTTATTAAAGCCTTTATCCTTCGCGTTGCTGGAATAGATGAGTTATTTTCATTTTAAGTTTTGTCTAATATGCCAAGTGACATAAAATCTGAGGGTTTTTTTACTAATATTTCTATAAGATTAAATGAAATGCTCAAGATGGACAAATCTGTTGCTTACAAATGACAGCCAGTATGAAAATCCTAGGAACTGGGTGGGTGCATCACACTGTAAGAGCTGGTTTACATGCTACAATTACCAAGAAAACAGGGGTATGTCCTCTAAAGCACGCTGCCCAGGGCCATTCTGAAAAGGGCCAACCTGCAATTTCAGGAAACACCAATGTTCTTAGGGAGGTGAAAATATCAAGACTTTGGTACTTAAGACCACATCAAAGGAAATAAAGAGCTGCTGATGATAGTATTAGCATAAGCTTAAATTCAAACAATTTCTCACTGTTGGAAGCTCTGGACTCGTGCAGAAGCCCGACACGGCGCGGGGGATTTCACACAGACGCCTGTTCACCGAGGACAAGCAGGTCTTGCTCCTGAAAGCTGCAGCGTGAACCGTCACCGACCGGGCCCTCGGGGCCGTTCGCTTGCAGGCAGCTCAGCAGGCGCCGCGCGCTGCTCCGCGGGGACGGGGCCGAGCGGGAGCACGGGGCTCCCCGCGCCCTCCCGGCGCCGCCCCGTCTCCGCGAGGAGCCCCTGAACCACGGGCTGCCTCCCAAGCCCAGCGCTCCCGTCCCCAATTCCACAGCTGTGTCGCCTTCAGGCCAACAGGGCCAAGCGCACCAGATACTCATCAGAAAAAATTGTCACTAGCGTCACTAGTTCTGTAGTTTGAACGTTAAATGTCTTACTTAATGCATTAGCCCAAGCTTGCAGATGCCAGGCCCCTAGGATAACCGTAACAAAAATTAATTTTTGGCCCACCTTCCAACGGGAACAACATGAAAAAATAAAAGGTTTTCACAATGAAAGTCAAACAGCCACAAGTTAGAAATTTTTCAGGTGCAGCAATATATGCACATGCACACATACTCGTTGCTTATGCAATTCTATACTATTTTTGTCATCTAACCTATGCATCATTTATACAAGGAATACGTACACAAGGCAGCCTATTAAAAATGCATGAGAGTCTATAAATCTGCCACCTTCTGCTTCAGAGCTTGCAATCTCTATGACTTCAATTGTACACATTTTCCACACACAGATCCTGGATGTGCCTGACATATTTTTACCCTGCAAAGACTGAGACTCTGAAAGATGCTGATGCGGCAGCTCCCTGACTTCAGAAACGAAGCGCTGCCAGTTTATGACAGGGTTTATTTGATCTGGTTGCCCACAGCTGCAGGCAACTGGAGTTGATGAAGAAGAAAGGTCATTCCCATTCGGGTGTTCCCAATAGATATCAATTTAGTTTGAGATTACTGTCAATACTAACACTTTTATTCATAGGTAGCTGCTTACCGACCTTTCACTTCCCGTGCCTTCGGCAGCCATCGATGGAAGCCAGCCAGACGTCTCGGGTTGAATTCATGGGTGAATTGCTTGTAGCAACGTCCCTCACACGCAGTCAACGCAGTTTTATTTAGAGCGGGTGCTTTGCTGCAGTCTGTAATTTAGGGGGTGCTCCAGGAGGGCCAGCACCAGCACATGGGCTGTGGTTGTTCCCACGCGTGAGGAGGAGCGGGGGACCACGGGGCGCCCGCGCGGGGCCTCCCGAGCCCTCCCCGCGGGGCCTGCGCTGGCCCCTCAGCCCTGAAGTCTCAATTTCCCCAACCAGATCCATCTTGGGTGCCAAGGAAGGACCTGTTACCATGTCACCATGTCACAGCTAATGTTCAAAACGAATTCTAGTCCTGCAGCAACCACATGTTAGCACGGGTCCTTCAAAACGTGACCTTAAGCACGAGCAGAAAACACCATTGGAACTGCTGCACTAGCAGCCCTCAGCAGCAGCCTTGCTCTGCAGCCAGCTCTTCTGCGGCCATACGGACCAAAATCCTCTCTCCCAAAAGCGGCTCTTCTCCAGGCTCCAGCAACGTTGGCAACAGGAAAGGAGCAGCAGGGAGGGTGCGTGTCCCCGGTGTGAGGATCACACCACTCTCTACAGTGCATACTGGCTTCCAGAGCTAGCATTTTTACGAGCTTTCAATTGCCTCCCAAACTAAAATCAATATACCTGACGGTGGTTGCTCACCAGGTGGCCTGCTGGTCTCAGGCTAAGGCATTTTCTCCTTTTTTCCCTTATTTCTGCTCTCTCCCCGTTCCAGCCAGGTCAATGCCGAGCTGCAGCGGCTCCCTGGTCCCGTGCTCAGACTGTGACCCCGCTGCCTGTCCCCGGGGCCTGGCGCAGCCTCCGCGGCGCGCGGCCCTTCCGCAACGCCCGGGAGCGGGACCGCGGGCGCTCTGCGAGGGCAGGAAGGACGAGTGCTTAGCGAAGAAGGGTGCAGTGAGGGGCCGGCGGACATCCAGCCTTACTCACAGCTATGGAAGCTCTTCCCATGCATTTCAGGTCCTTTCCCTGTCTTGGCAGCACCATAGGGCAAAGGAGGTTTCCCTGCCCAGGTCCTGGCTCCTCTGGCTGCCCAGTAGGCAGCAGCTAGAGCAGAGGAGAGCCAGGTTCGTCCTGAGATGACTGGAGAGAAGTAAATCATTATTAGGGACGTGACAAGGGACGGGCAGCTCCAGCAACGCGCCTGCAGCCACCACGTTCCGAAACGGCACCGTTCCTCGCACAGCAACGTCCCGCACCCGGCCCCGCGCTGCTTCCCCAGCCCAGCCCGTCCCGCTCGTCCCCAGCGCCGCCCGCTCGGAGCAGCCTCCGGGCCGCGGGGGCGGCGGGCGGCGCGGCCCGGCCCTGCCCTGCCCTGCCTCCCGCCGGCCCGGGAGGGCGGGGGGCCGCGCAGGCCTCTCCCCTTGCCCGCGCCGCCGGGCACACACGGCCGGCCCCGGCGCAGAGGCGGCAGCCGGAGCCGCGGCCGCTCCTGCCCCGCCGCCGCCCGGAGATGCCGCCCGCCGCCCTCCCGCTGCTGCTGCTGCTGCCGCCGCTGCTGGCGGCGCGGCCCGCGGCGCCCGCGCACAGGTACCGGGGCCGCGGGGAGCGCGCGGGGCGCGGCCGGGGCTGCAGCGGCTCCTCACGGCGCGCCGGGGCCGGGGAGCCGAACCCGCCGCCCGGGGCGCGGAGCCGCGCGCTCTCCTCCAGCACCGGCACCGGCTGCAGAGCGGGACGTCTGTTTGCAATTAGCAAAACACTTCGAGTGCTTTATCAGGCAGCCACTGCCTCCTTGCTGCCGTTCAAAGACTAAATGCGACGTACTTAAGAATTAAACAATTTTTTTTTCTGCTCTTCCCAGACCTTCGTTTGCATGTGGAGGAGTCGTATCTGGAGAGTCGGGGTTCATTGGGAGCGAAGGATTTCCTGGAGTCTACCCTCCGAACAGCAAATGCACTTGGAAAATCACAGTAAGGACTTTTAATATCACCAATGAGTGCTGGAGGCAATGAAGAGCTACCCCTTGTTAATGCCAGGGTTCTGTAGGGGATAGCAGATGGGTGCAATAACGCATGCAAACAGAAACAGAAATTCAAGAAATGGGTTGACTGTATTAATGTAGTGCCCATGATATTGCTCAGGTGGCCAGTGCACCTGGAGTAGGACATGGAGCAAGGCGACAAAACGTTGCTACTTCTATAAACAACCTTACGGGTATGCTTTGATACTGTGATGCTGCAATGGGTCTGTAGAGCGGAGAGCTGTAGCCACCAAGAGCAGGAGTGAGCAAACACTCCATTAAACAACTAGGACTAACATCATCAGCGCCAGATGTGTTGTCATCCCCAGGCTCTGGCAAAGGGCTTAATTACTGATTTTACTTTTTCTCACATCTGCACAAATTAAATCCTATAGAGTGGCCTCCAAATTCTCTTCCAAAATGGCACAATTCAATAGGAGACTGAGCAATTTTCAGGCCCAGAATATGGGTTTTACAGAACATCCAAATAAAAAAGAAAAGTAAGAAAGTAGAAAATAAATTAGTCTGTGTGTTGCAGCGATCGTGAAAGGCAACTGTCATTTCAAAGACTGCAGCACAGGATAGGTGGTGGCAGTAGGAGAGGATGTCACGGGAGGGGGTAGAGATGCTGGCACAGCTGGCGGACGTTGATCCGTTTGCAGTGACTCTCATGCCACAGGAGATGTCCCTTGGGTCGGGTTGGTTGATAGATGCCGGGGAGCTGCAGCGGTTGCTCTCAGCACCTTCGTGCTGCGTTCCCCTAAGGGCAGGTTGGAGGCTGCCTGTGAGGGTCTTCACCGGGCGGGCGCAGCGTGAGACGCAGCGCGTGTGCCGCCTGCCCTCGGAGCCCGACACGGCAGCAGCTACTGCCGGCCCATGCGACAGGCTGAAGAGCAGGCACCACCTCCATTGGGGATAACACAAGCGTGCTTCAAACCAAAGGCAAAACAACAAAGTTAGTTCACTGGCACCAACTGGCATTAGAACTTCAGAAGCTCCAAACTGAGTCTGGAAAGAAATAAGCAATTTGGTCACAACAGGATAAAGTTTTCATCCCTACAAAACCTGGTCTGCAGATGGAAGTGTGCACTGAAACATCTTGCTGGGCTGCCCTCCACCTCGTATTTGGAGAGGAGCAGGAAGAGGACAATGGGCTGTGGTTAAGCAGCCCTGGAGTGCATCTTCCCTGCAGACCCACACCCCGCACGGCCCCCCGGCTCACTGGGGAACCTTCCCGCAGAGCTGCAGCAGCTGCGCCTGCATCTGGGCCCACTGACCAAGCAGGAACTCAGGAGCCTCGGGCATTTCGTGGCCACCCTCTCGCCCGCTTTCCTGCTCCTTACTCGTGGCCAGGAGGCTGATGGATCCATCGTCCCCAGCTTGCCCAAAGCCAGGGAAGAACCGCACGCTCCCTGACAGCGCAGGGCTCTTGTGCCTTATCCAGCCCCTAGTCTAAGCCCTGGTCGCTAGGCCAAGCTCATGTGTTTTCCCCCAAGGTTGTGGAGAAGTCCTGTGTCTTCTTGGTGTGCAGGAAGGATTTGGGGCAGCAGGGGAGGACTATCAAAACTTGCAAGCCTCGACGTGTGGTTTCACGCTCAAATGTGCTCGCTAGCCTCAATGTGAGCAACAACTCTGTGATCAGGTACTGAGACCAGGATCAATATTGCTTGCAGTAGCCTTAAAGTAAGAAACAGATAGGTGCCCTGAAGAAATAAGCCTTATGTTTGGCATCCCCATTTAGCATCTGATCTTAGAAGGTGACTGAGATTTCCTGCCTGTCAGTTTTAGGCATGGGGGGTGAGCTCCTTGCTGAACCTGCTCAGCCTAACGCATGATCTGACAGCTCTGCGAGGCTGCATTGATTCACTTGCTGGCCCATAAGAAGCACGAAGCTGTTGTTTTTAAATTAGAATGTCTTGTCATCTACAGGAGAAATTCATGTTGAGGCAGAATGACAGCAAAATAGTTCTTTGAAATAAAAATGGCTTTAAAAAACGCCATGGGTAGTTCAGATAAAGCAATGCAGCATTCGGGTATCAGCTGAAACCTTCCCAATTGCTCTGCTCCAACTAGAAGAGTCTCTCTAACTCAATTATGGTTCTGTTATTTCAAGAGACTGGGACTTTTTCAGCTGGCTAAAGAAAACAGCTCCTCTATTCTGAGAGCTCTAAGAAGTGTTCAGCACATGCTTGTGGTTATATTACAACCTTGGCAGACAACCCAGCAGCTTTAAGTTGGCTTTCCTAAGAAGTCATTTGTACAGCTATTTCCTCTCCTATAGTAATGTATATAGCTTTATCTAAAATATATCACATACATTTCCTTTTAATACTCTATAATCCTTCTTGGTCACCACCTCCCATAAATGTGTCAAATAGTCCAAGAAGCTGGATCACTGCAGAGTGTTTTCCTGGCAAACTGTGTACTTCTCATAAAATCTAACATACTTTATGTGCAAAAATAATCCCAAAGACTCTCGGAGTTATGTAAGGTTATATTTTTCTTAGTAGGTTCAAGAGCTGCATTCCGGCAGGTTTGCTGACAATAAGTAGGGTTTAAAAATTGTCAGTGGGGTTGGGAATCTGCCCTAGGGGAGGGAAATATTTTAAATCTTTTTTTTTTTTTTTTTCAAGATTTTAAGCATTCATTTCCCCACATAGTTGTGAAATTGCCCTTCCAGTAAAGCAAAGTTCTCCATCCACAGCTGCAAGGACAGCAAAGCTGAACACGAGCTGGTGCCTTCACCCGGGAAAGCAAGCTGGTTTGAATTTAAAAAATGGTTCTTTTGTGGCTGGAGAGGATGGAGCTGGGGGACCAGGGGAGAGGCAGGAACCCTGTTTCTTCCCCGGGTATTACTCTAAATATCTTTCACGTTTGTTCTCAGTAGACGGAATAAATAGATTTGGCTTGCAAGTAGGTGGTATATTTCTCAAATTTACCTAGGACTGTTATGGGAAAAATTATAATCAGCATTTTAGTATTAAACATTTACAATACAGGTTTAAAAATTACCCATTTTTTTTCCCTCTCTCATTCTCTCTCTAAAAAACAAAACAAAAACAAAACAAAAAATGTGTTTCAGGGACTTTCTCCATCAAAATACTTTTTCCCAAGCAAATATTCATACAGACTGTTTGGAAAAGTGTGACAGCTTGGGAATCCTCCCCAGAAACTGAAAGGGGTCTTCATTTTGAGTCGGATTAACACTAAACAACACTTCAGTACTTCAAAGATAAGTACACTGTGATTAATATTACATAAAATATCTGCTATGAATGATAACAGAAAAATATATCAGGACCTTATTTTGTCATGACTTATGAAAAACAAGCATGCCCTTTATAAGAGGATTATAACCCAAATGGATGTTTTAGAGAATTGCATTCTAGAACAACTCTCCAAAATATTTGTGGACTCCATTTCTCTTCAGCTGCCAATAGAAATAACACAAATTCTTGAAAAGAAGTGATATCTTTCACAGGCGCTCAGCATCGCAGTGCCTGAGCCTACGTGGATAGAGCCAAAGCAAAAAGGAACAGGGCCGCAAAGGACAAGCCCTGGCCAGTCTCTCTTGGAGTGGCCACGAGGGGCACAAAGTGGGAAGGCTCCTCAGTGCCAGATGCCAGCTGCAGGGATAAAGCACAAAAACAGGCACACCCTGCAGGGGAGGCATTGCACACTCTTCCTTTGACTCCCTCCTCTTTTCCTTTCTTAAGAACAGAGCTACGACGTCTTCCATCTCCTCCCCTGAGGTATCCCGTCGTAGCGCGTCAGGCTCGGACGTGGCCCAGGGTCAACAAAACTGAGTCACGCTGGCCTTTGCTTTCTCCCCTGTGCTTCCTATGGAACAATGTTTTCAATGCCTGCAGATAAACACTGGCAGCTTCTAACACATCAGCTTTCCAGATTAAAGAATAAAGAAAGAAAGAAGGGAATGCCGGAGTAGAAGCGGTTTGCCAGCGGCGTGCTCGTGGGAACGGCTGCAAAGCGGGGCGCTCACGCGTGGCCCCGCAAGCCCTTGACTGGCTTAACGTGGTGGGACTGGTCTGCACGTTTGCGTGCGACTTCTGCCCCCGCCTCCCGTCCCTCGGGGCCCGTGGGACGCCGCTGCCCCGGGTCTGGAACGGGCTCTTCACTCACGTGGCAAACTGCTCCTGTTTCCTCACAAAGGGCCGCAGATTCAAACTAAGGATGTTTATAGGGAATAGTCTTGACCAAGATCAACTAATATGAAACTAGAGATTAAAAACAGATATTAAAAGATAAATAATATAGTATAACATAGTGCTGGGGAGAGGAGAAGGAAGCATACAGCTCTGCCTAGGATTTCTCATTCCAGGGAACGGGAAAGCCAAGGCTTTAACATCAGCCTGGCCGTCTGGAGTCCCTGCTTTGCCAGGGCTCCCTCTGGCTCCTGTGGAGCACGGGCCACTCTCACGCCGGGTCCCCAGCTCCCTGTGGCAGCCTGAGGCAGGACTGGGTGTCCCAAGGCCAGGGCAGAGCTGTCCTGCCTTGGAGTGCTGGATAAGGTGTCACTGAGCGCTGTGGGGCTCCGTGAGGGGCACCAACGTAGCCAAAAGCTGCTTCTCACCCCAGAACCAGCTGCTCTCGCGCTGAAACCTCCTTCTCCAACCTCCAGGAAGGACCAGGCATCTTCAAAGCAGCAGCTGAAGCTGAAAAAATAGAGGAAATGTCATAAGCACCGGCAGAACTGCTTACATGCTTAGGGACATGGCTTAGTAGGCATGGTATTGAGTGTTTACAGTTGGACTCAGTGACCTTAAATGTGTTTTCCAACCATAATGATTTCATATTTGATTGACTGTGTTTATTGTGATAGAGCATTCTTTTTTGTTTTGTTTTTTGGCTGAACTTTCAGAAACAGTAGAAGGAAAAGGGAGAACTGTTTCCTCTCTTTCCTTGTGGAAAGGCTGCAGGACACTCCAAACACTGTTTGCAATAGACGATGTTGGATAATCTAAACTTTAGGTGTAACTGCACTGCTGATATTAAATGATTAAAGCATGATAACCTATTACGGTCTCCCTATTTAAATACTGTTGTACTAGGTGTTGTTCAAATGTACAAATAGCAAGTGACCTGACTCAAAAGAGCTAACTTACTTTGTTAAAACAGAGCTGTTTTCTGTTTTTGAAGAACAAAAAAATACTTAGCTGCCTAACTGTGGCTTTATGTGACTAACACTACAGCCATCGTTTTGGAATTTTAATCTGTCCGGTCCCATAGTGTTTGGTATATAATTGTAAATGACATTCAGGTGTTCTGACATGAATACCATGTTTCTCTTAACTCCTTTTCTGTTAAAATAGTCTTAATGCCTCTTAGTGATTTAGACCAACAGACAAGTGACTGCAATAGGAAGAGATTTCGTTATAGAGCAGAGAGAATGTGCATGTATCTGCAACACCTCACCCTGGCTAAGCAGACCACTGGGTTAATGTTTTATACCAGCTACGGGGCCTTCTCACTGCAATAGCATGACAGCTACCCTAACTTCTGGCTTTAAAATTTCTAAAGCAGTCACTGTGCTTTAGAATTGCTGGTGAGAAGCGAGGAGTTTTGTGGTTTTAACAGAATGCAGGATGTGTTTTAGAGAGAAATCCGAACAAGGATGAAGGGGGGTATTTTGAAAGCATGTTCTGCACAGCAAGATAAAGAGCAGTGCCTAAGGTAAAGGGACTGAGCAGCCCATGTCAAAGTCTGTCCTGCTACAGGCTGCCTATACCAGCCTCTTCTGCAGGGTACAAGACCAAGCTTTAGGACGCCATACAGGTGGCACAGCATTTTAAATTACTGGGTCACAAAATTCAAATGCTGTTTGACAGTTACATATGGGAACTGTTTAGTTCTTGTTCATCTTAGACCAGTGTTTTATAATGAATCACTCTTTATAGTTGTAGATATTCTTTCAAATGTTACTGCTTCCCTGCACCTTTCAAGCCAAATGTCCTCTCTCCAATAGCTGAATTCTAACTGGAAGAGGCGAGCACGCACCAGCAGCTGGGTCAGAGACACGCGCGGTGACACTCACCGTTTGACCAAGGTCCCACTCTCTGTCTCCCTCTGCAGGTCCCAGAAGGCAAAGTGGTGGTCCTGTCCTTCCGGCACCTGGACCTGGAGAGCGACAACTTGTGCCGCTACGACTTTGTGGACGTGTACAGCGGGCACGCCAACGGGCAGCGCATCGGCCGCTTCTGCGGCACCGCCCGGCCGGGCGCCCTCGTCTCCAACAGCAACAAAATGCTGGTGCAGATGACTTCAGACGCGAATACTGCTGGAAGTGGGTTCATCGCCAAGTTTTCTGCAGCAGAACCCCACGAAAGAGGTATCAGACAATTACGTATGTGCTGAAGGTAAATGTAACTGCACAGGTCTGTGGAGAGCTACATGAATGCATGAGATATTGCAACACCAGAGGTACTGGAGATTGTGATCCTCAATATATTCGTTAATTATCTAGAATAGCAAATAGCAAAGTATATTTGCTGATAATATGCAGTTAATCAAAGTCATAAAGAGGAAATCTGACTACTTACTGTAAGAGTTGCAGAAGGATCCCAACTAGTAGCAGTATGGCAATAACTAATCAATAAAATGGCAGATGAAATTCCACATAGATTGCAAATGGAGAGAAACACCCTAACTTCACATCCACTGCAGCAGGCTCTGAATTCACTATTACCACGTAGGAATAAGACCTAAGGGTTAAAATAGTTTAGGAAAACAGCAGTTAACAAAAACATCGGTCCAGTGCTCATTAGATTTCAAAAAGCCAATGGAAGGGAATAAACACCAAAACCAAAAAGATTATTGTGCCCCACTGGAAATCCATAATGCATCTACCTCTTGAAATAGGGTTTCCTTCTGGTACTCCCATCTCAAAACAGGAAATAATAAAACCAGCCAAAGCAATCAGAGAAAACAAATAGGAAGAGAATTAAGGCCTCCTTAATTGTTCCATGAACAGCTGGACTTCTTCATGCTGGAAAAAGAGAAAAATTGAAGGAGGTGCAGGAGAAGACTGCAAAATCACAAGAAAATGAATGGGGAGCAGACAGTCACCACCTCTTCTAAGACAGAAACCAGAGGAGAACAGGGCTGCAAAGGAAATTAGAAGGTGTTTCTTCTCAGTGAGCTGTTAAGCTGTGGAGTGCTGTGCCACGGGACATCACAGATCGTGAATTTCTACATTGGTGTAAAAATAATTAGAAAAACATATGAAAGAAACATCTATTGGGGATTATTAAGCATGAAAGCCTCAGCTTTCATTCACAAGGGCCATGAACTTCTACAGCCTGGGAGATCACTGGGTTCTTACCCTGCTAATTCATTTTTTCCAGTGTTTTCGCTATTAGCGTGATACCAGGCTAGACAGACCAGACGTTAAATAATTTATTAGTCTTTCCACTTATATCAGTGTTTTGATAACTTTTTGAAAGACATATTAGACAACTGTGACCTGATACTGTTACCAAAATAAAGAGGTTTTATAGTCATATTATAAACAAGGATTACAAATGTGATGTAGATTTGTAATTGGGACTGGCAAGAGGACACATGTCTGGGCTGATGATTAAAAAATTTGCTGGAATTTGTTTCCAGATGACTTCTGGCTTTCCAAGGATAGCATTTCCTTCCACAAGCCACAAACCTTTCTTCTGTGCTCCATTTACTCAATCTGAAAAACAGGAACATCTTGCAGTCTTGGACTGTTAATTATTAAATGTAAATAATGATAGCTGTTTAAGAAAAACTTAAAAGGTTAAAAAAACTCCACTATCTAGACCTTCGAAACTAGTAACTAGTAAACATGTTTTGAGCTATATTGGCTTGATTAGTAATCATTGCATTTCTTGTCAAAGATGAAGCAAAAGCAGTCAAGCTGTTTCATCTGAAACAGGTATTTTTCAAGAGTATGCAGGAAATATATAAAATCCTTTGCATCCCAGCAGATTGGGACAACTGGAGTCTGGGGGTGGCTTCCAAAGCAAACAGAAGACAACCTGTGTACAAAACATTTTGTTGAGATGGACAGTCAGTAGGGGAAGATGAGCAAAAATTGCATTACACAGGGTATTCCTTCTGCACTTTGGGTTGCATTGTGTGTTTTTATTTCCAGGTGATCAGTACTGTGGGGGACGACTAGAGAAACCTTCTGGGTCCTTTCAAACTCCCAACTGGCCAGATCGGGATTATCCAGCAGGAGTCACATGCTCCTGGCACATTATAGCCCCAAAGAATCAGGTAATTTTCTAGCTTTTTTCCGCCTTTGTGCTTTGTTGTGTGTTCGAAAAATGGTCATTATCTGCAAGAAACTATGTATTATCAATGGCCTGCTATGGAATGATTCCTGCTAGGAATGACTATCTATGACCTCCAGTAGGTTTAGCAGTTTGGTTTTCTTAAGCATGTTCATCTTTTTACATTTCTCTACATTTCAATGCTTAACCTTCTGCTCATGTCAATAATCTTCCAAATAAAATAGCTTCGCCAGATAAACATATATGCTTCAGATCTGGCAAATTTTTCCATATACCAGCCTTTTTTCATCCTTGAGCTGAAGCTATATGTCAGCTTATTCTTTCCTGTATTTATCTTTAATCCACATTCCTTGCTAGCTCAATACAGCTCATTTAACAATCCTATAGACAGACAGCAATTTAAAAAAAAAAAAGCTTATTAAGGAGTTTATAAAATAGCTTACCTGTTAACTGCAATTTAATTTGATTCTTTCCAAATATGTCTAGATAAGCTTAAATACTTTTCCCAGGCTTGTAGAGAAGCTTTAAGACATGATTATATAAACAGAAAAAAAGATCAAGGCATCACTCTATGCCTTTAAAGATCCTGTTGCCTAAGTTGTGTCCAAATACTTATATTCTTCATATATTGCAATAATACTGGTTGTTTGCATAAAAATGAGGCAGAGTTTTGAGAGTGGCAATAGTAAGTTTTGACAAAGCAATGAGCAAACATCTCTAAGTTCACATGAAAAGCTGTCCACTCTTTTTGTGACAGGCTTGGGCAAAGGTCTCCTTTTCTCTTTATGTGAGCAATAAAACAGGAAACTCTTTTGTTTCAAACATAAATTAATATTACTTTTATTTCAGATAACAGGGAGGTACTATTCATGCCGAGATTAGTCTATTCTGCCATAACAGCTCTTTTTTTTAGTGCAAAGTCAGTCCATTAATGAAGAACAAAATAGATATGATGTTCTGCTGCTTATCCTGCATATGGAATATTCCACATTTCTGCTCCCAGTTACATTACTTTTTGTACATTTTCTTTCTCGTTAGCAAGACTATTCAGATGAGTACTTCCATTTATATTGCATCTTTTAATCATGATGACAGGTTTTTAAAACAAGCTAGGTACTCATCGCTGAAATCAAGTCCCTGTTCTGTTACCTTCTCTTTCCACACCCCCCACCCCCCCCCAGATTACTCATGCTTCATCAGAAACAAAATGATGCCTCACACACACTTTTGAGTAGCACAAAAGTACCTCCAGGCAAAACTAAGACATCAGTCTTCCTTTGTTTTGCAGGTAGAACAAGGTCAGATCAATCCAAACGTGTCAGTGATGTGTAAACTTCTCTTTCTTCATACAGTCTTAAAAGATTTAATAGCATCTCTGCTTGAGACAAGTGTTTAAGGAAAAATCCCACATGTCCACAGTCAACATAACTCAGTGTCACCATTCAGGTCTCACTTGTACTCATTATAGGAGGGTGATCTTTCCTACTGTTGCACTCCATGTAAAAGAGAAACCTAAGTGTGTATATGACCTGTTTCAGTTGTGTATTGGGTTATAGTGGGATTTCCTTCTTTGCCACACACACTAATAGAATCATATTGCAGGCCTTACTTTCAGACTAGTAAATTCCATGTGTTTTCTTGCCCATTCCTTTTCTTTCATGAGTAGAAAAGTCTATAAATGCAAGTGATAGGAGAGAAAAACCACATCAGCACTGGAAATAATGGAGTTGTACTAATTCTTAATTAAGACTTAGGAGGTTGCAATGCATGCAGCACAAATACATATGAAAGCCTTAATGAGATAATTGTGCTTTTCCTGCAGCTAATAGAGTTAAAGTTTGAGAAGTTTGATGTGGAAAGAGACAACTACTGCAGATATGACTATGTCGCAGTGTTTAACGGTGGGGAAATCAATGATGCTAAAAGAATTGGAAAATACTGTGGAGACAGTCCACCCGCGTAAGTAGCTTTCTTAGATTATGAGATCTGCAGTAACTGTATGTCATTTTGTTAACAGTCCTGTACTACGCTTTTGAAAACCTTTTCCTTTTTTTCTCCAAAATATGATATTTTCTACCTCCAACTGACTGTCTAGGAATTGTTTAGCATCTTGTTTCTCCTCAAGTTTTCCCTGTCGTCTCAACTAGGCTTGGCTGCAACCAGTGCTCTTTTCTGTCTTGTGCCTCCAGCCTCACGACAGCACTGTTTAATAACACTAGTGTTAATGCTGCAGTCGCCAGCATTGCTTGCTATAGTTGATCTAATAGGTGATTACAGATGCCACTGTACGAGGATCTGATCAAACTCTCTGGTGTTTTCATTCTTTACTGCCTTTGATGGTGTTTCCCCTTCAGTTACATCCCCCCTGCTCCTTGCATCACCGCTCACCAGCTCTCCCATGGGTGCCACCCTGTCCCCTCATGGTCCAGCAGAACCACAAGGCAGTGAGACAGAAGGGGTTTCTGCCCCTATGAATTTAGTAATTGAATTTCAATACTTTCATCACAGTTTAACCACAGACAATCTTCTTCTCCCTTAATAGTCTCTAAGCCTCTTACCATCAAGACAATGTCTATAGATTATCAGCTATATCTGAACAAAAATTAAATTTGTCACATACTCCCAAGTCTCATATACTTGTGTTATTTAATTCTTATCTAATTCTGAGCAGAAGTGTCATTTATCTTTACATCAAAGACTGGAAAAAAAAAAGACATCATCTCTTCAAGAAAATGCAAACAAACTTTCTCTGCACAGCCACTGCCTTCCATTACAGAAAAAAGGCAACTGGAGACTTGAAACATCTAATGAAAACTTTTCTCTGCTTCAATGCACTCAATCAGGGAAGAGACAGTCAATGGCACTGTAATTACACAAACAGGTGTGGCAGTAGTAGAACTTAACTATTCACCAGGTATCCCCAAGAAGCAACCAAAAGTAGCATAAATAATATAATCTGTGCAACTAGAGAAACATCAGTAAATGTACAAAATTCCATATAATCATGTATTTACTTTTGGTTATGTTGGACTTATAACCATGACAGTAAACTGGTTCCTGAAATACTCTGTTAAAAAATTGGGAGGTAATCACAGGTTTTAAAGACCCAGTGAAGTGCTTGAAGAACATGTGCTCAAGGCTCATGAATTCTTCATGAAAACCAGGAAGTCAGGATTTCCAAGGGAAGGAGGGCCATTTTAAGAAAATGCATTTTTCTACTACACTTTGGTTTTTTCTCACCATGATTCTTTTCCTTCTAATTCTCGTTCCTCCCCTTCCCCAAAACTGCTCTTTTGTTCAGAAAAGACGTGCTGATAATTCTTGGTGAATGTAGAGACGAGGTCTGTGAAACTCTCAAAACAAGGTAGTGTTGGTTTGCTAGACTGGCACACCACAGATTTTTTCTAACAATAAAACCATTGTGTATGAATTGTCTTTGCACTTCATCTGTATCCAGAGGTCACTTAGAGTCATAGCAGATACTACACAGTTTATGAACTGAGAACTAATACACTGAACAGTTTTTTTATGGCATTTCAAATTCTAGCAAAATAATGATTAGTTCTTTAAAGGCTTGGTACAGATAATCCAGTTGTCTCCAGCTGACAAAAGTTGGGCTCTCAAAAATAGCAACAACTCCAAACACTTTATTTTTTGTTGTTTTTTGGGTCACTATTCTTGCCAAAGAATTGCAGAATCAAACACTCAATTCATTTTTTCCAGGCCTTCCAAATATGCAGTATGTTTTCATGTTGCAAAAGTTTAAAAGACCTTTTACTCACCTCTGCTACACATTAGGGATTTCTTTTAAGGTGTTTTCCCATTAAGTAGCTCTTTCCATTCCACGGTTCTGCAGAAGTCACAAAGAAATATTACAAAGACATTTATAGTGATATAACCTTTCTGGGTTTATAGCATTTGCCAGAAAGAGCTCCACAGTCAGAACACCAGTGTCTGAACACCATGTCTGGCATGGCAGCACAGTAACATGGCTGAGCTGAATTTGGTTTTGATGCATTTCCCCACTGCAAATAACACCACTGATACAAATAAATTATCCAGCCCGCAGAGGCAGCATCTCTGCTTGCACGCACACGAATGCTATTATGTTGACTGTCAGCCCGAACACGTTTCTCAGGAGGACATTCACATACAGCATTGTCAACGGCACTGCTGGTGTCTGTGCACTTAAAAACATGCAATGTGGTGTTAGTCTAGGGGCAGATACTGCATTTAGACTAAAAGTGGAGCTACCTCTATGTTTTCATATTAACATATTATGTTTTGAATGTCAAAATCAACAGAAATATTTTATTTTTCTCTTCCAGTCCTATTCTATCTGAGAAAAATGAGCTGCTCATTCAGTTTTTGTCAGATTTAAGCTTAACAGCTGATGGTTTTATTGGCCATTACAAATTCAGACCAAAAAAGTTACCCACAACCACAGTTCCACCTACAACAACAGTTCCTGCTACATCAAGTAAGTATAAAAATATATAGTTTTTCAGTATTGTTGAGGGAATAAATGAAAATTAATTAAATTAATTAAAGGAAGCAGGTAGAAGCTACTTAACATGATTAAAAATAAACAAAAAAATGCTAAAAATAAATTAATATTTAAGACCAGACATGTTATGTGAAAGATCAGAGGGAATTTCTCTATAGGCCTTTCTAAAAATGACCTCCTTAGCGAGATACTGAAAAAATAAATCTTAGGATTTCCATAGCTCAAATGAGAGAGATTTAAGATACAGATAAGCACAAAACCAAATTATTTATGATGTTTTTGCAACACATGACCTGATTTGTACTAAAAACACATCAAATGTCAGGGCAATGATGACCTGTCAGCAGGAAAACTGTAGTGCTTAAATACTGATCATAAAAGAAAATAGATGAGAATAAGCATTACAAAAACAAAATTATAATGAAATATAAATGCAACTGGTATGCTAGTAATATGTAGTAGGGCTACTCTTCACAATAAAGCACTTCCTAGCAAAGTTAATTATTGTGACGTGATCAATGTCAGAACACCAACAAAAAGCAAAGCATCTCTGAGAGGGAGGACAAGAGAGGGAAGGTACTCAAAAGGAGAACGTTTAGGCAGCAGAAATAAATCCCTTCAGTAACTGATCAGCTCCACATAGTATAGTCACACATGAAAACTGTTCCACAGCATGGTTTGGCTCCATTTCTGACGGATCAAATCACTTGCAGTCAGAGATTCCCAGTTCAAACAAACTTATTCTCTTGCAAATCAGAATTGTCCAAGCTTTCCATTACAGTGCAGTAATTTTAGATCAAAGTGCACCCTCCTCTATCTGAAGTGTTACTGTGTAGCAGCATTACCATACTGCAAAGTGCTGTTCAGGTTATATGTCAACACATAACAACTGTTAAAAGCCGCACATTTAAGATCATATCGTAATCAAATACACCTTTTCTGCAAAATCCCAATATATAAAACCACTAGAACAGATATGGAGCTGAGAGTTGTGAAAATTGAAAAAAAAAAAAAAAAAAAAAGAGAAAAGCGGTGATAACAGGAAAGGGTGGATGGCAGAAGGGAGGGCAGAATTCATCAGCCTTTGTTTTTCCTCCCTTGCAGTACTAGATCTAGTTAAGCTACATATCAGGTGGGTGGGTTTCCGCATTTTTTCCTCCTCTCCATTTTTTTTTCCCCCTCTCCTCGTTCTAAACATACTGCTTAGCTTAGTGTTTCAACAGATGTCATTTCAACTTGATTTTGATTTTTGCTCTTTCAACCTACAAAGCTTTGAAACCTACGTTTGCCCTATGCCAGCAGAAGTGTAGGAGGAGCGGGACTCTTGAAAGCAATTACTGTTCAAGCAACTTTGGTAAGAGCAGCAGAGTTTATTTCTTTTCAGTTAGTCTCTCTAGACTGCATGTTTAGACTCACCGTAATGTTACCAAATGTAGTTTTAAGTTGTCATTAATATATAGCCAGTATTTTTATATCTTACACGCAGATCTGACATGAGTATCTCTATGTCACTCAGTACATTCTTGGAGAATATAGATTTTTGTATGCATGTCTAAAGCAAACATACTTTCTCAGTCTAAAAGACCAATGACTAAACAAAGCATATGCATGTTTTGCATATTCATAAGCATATATATTTTTAAAATGTATTAAATGTTTTTTCTTCTAGTAATAACTGGAACTGTAATTACAACGATGACCAGGGCTGGCAGCCTACATGCAACAATATCGATCATTAATGTATATAAGGAAGGAAATTTAGCAATTCAGCAAGCAGGCAAGAGTATGAGTGCCAAGATTACTGTTGTATGTAAGCAGTGCCCTCTGATCAGAAGAGGTAAGTACACAAAAATATTAGCCCTCTTTGTAACAGACAACAGTTTTGCTTTTAGAAATACAACCATTAAAAAAACATAAACAAAACAAATAATCAACTACTAATGCTATAATCACCTTAAGATTAAAAACAAAACTGTTATCCAGATTCATATTGCTTTTCTAAGGTTTAACTCTATAGGATTAGACTCACTCAGATCAGCTGAGTTGGAAAGACATTTTATAAAACTCACATGATACAAAGTCTGGTTCTCGAACGAAGCACAGGTTTGTACACGTGTGTCCTTTGGAGCTAAATTTTAAGCACAGATATACAGAAAGGAAAAACACGAGCATGCTAAGCATAACAGAACACTGTGCCACCGCAAATGACACAAATCAATACATTTTCCTGTTGCTTCTATTCCATGTATGTTTACATCTCTACTTATATGGGCTCACTTTATATGTGCTAACAGCTAGTACTTGTATAGCTATCTCAAGCAGTATTATACAGAATAGATCAACCAAGATAATTTCCAAGTAAGAAATAAAGAGACTAAGTCTCATGGAGTTAATTAGGCAAAAATATTAGACACTTATCAGTTCTGTGTCTCCTCACGAAACAACAGGAAGAACAGAAAGAGACCCACAGCAGACAGTAGACGAGGTAATTCAACAAGCATACAAAGATATGTAACGTGCAGGATGTCAATGGCATTTAAGCATATGAATTCAGAGTGGACAATATCAAAGGGAAAAGTCTTTGTCAGAAGACTTTGCTTGTCCACTTGCATCACTGCCATCCTAGCTCACTATCCCCATCCCTGCCATATAAACCTGGTGCCTCTTTGCACCTTAGCTTGCCCAGTTGCTGTTTCCTTTGGGGAAGGGAAAGTGAATGAAAATATCAAGTGTATTATCCTACCATCTGAGAACGTGAGAAAATATGACATGTTCCTCTCTAGGTATTAATCAATCCATCCAGTGTTTATTCTGTGTTTCTAATGTTTTTCACGCTCATCTGTCAGTCAATATTTACTAATATCTACTACTTATTTAACTATACAATACATACTTACGTAGCTATACAGATACATAACATCTACTCACATGAAGTACATAAATGTACCTTCTTGTAAAACAGGAATGGTAAAAGTAGATAAATGAGGTAAATTTGTTGGGTAGGAGGGAACAGATCTAAAAAGGTAACAAATTAATAAAGACCACAGAAATAGAACTGTACTTACCAAATTGAACCAAGGACTTCTGTTTTGTAATGGCATACTCTCCTTTGTAGGTTTAAACTACATCATCATGGGCCAGGTAGAAGAAGACGGCAGAGGCAAAGTCCTGCCCAACAGCTTTGTCATGAGTTTCAAGACTAAGAACCAAAAAATCCTGAATGCCTTGAAAAACAAAACATGTTAAAACTAAGCTCTGCAGCTGCCTTCTATCAGCTCTCTCGAAAAATAACTTTCACCTGTAAGTCATCAAAGTCATGAAAATACGCCTGACTGTAAACACTAAGACCATGCTCACCCACCCGCTCTGAATACCAGGCCACAAAGTGTTTCCATTGGATACAACTATCATGAGGAAAACAGACCCTGAATCTTGAAGATTTGCGGACATTGGATATGAAACATACCCAATTCCAATTACTTGGAAGCTATTAATTTATAATTGACCAATTTTTTAAGGAGTTATATGAGTAAAATAAGTATGTAAAATAAGAATTTTAAGTGCAATATTTATATAACTCATTTTAACTTAGCTTTTTACTTGGAAGTTTTTTTATTATAAGAATTCCAGCATTATTATCTGTGCTTAATAAAATATTTTAAGATTAAATCATATACCAACTAGTTATTCATTATGTATGAAGTGGGGCAGGCTAAACATAGCAGCTCAGTTTTGATCATTTATATGCTTTTGATGCTTTGGATCTTGCCTACTGTGATTGACACTACACTTCCTTGCTGATTAAAGGCCTGATTCTACTTCTATTGAAGTCAGTGAATCATTGATGTGAACAGGAGCTGGATTTACTCTTCAAAGAATTCAACTCAACTGTACTACAGCAAGAAGCTTTTCTCTATATCCTTGTTAGAAAATGTCATTATTAAGTTCCCAACAGTAAGGGAAAATACAGGAATTAATTCAGTGGCAATAAAGTACACAAGCATATAGTTTAAATTTTTGTTTCAAGGACAAAAGGGCAATGCTCAGTCTGGAAGCAGCATATCTGGTTAATTTATTTCATTCATATATGTGCATATTCAAGAAAAGAGGCATTTCTGAGGAAGGAACAGACAGATGGCAGTTAGAAGTAACATTACATTTACTCAGAGATCTTTGCAGGTCTGTCTATTGTATCCAGCCATTTATTCATATATTATTCTGAAATTGAAAGGCAATAACCAAAGATGGAAGAATAGAAGCAGATTTTATGCTGCATTAGCATACTGCATCATGCAGAAAACATACCCAGCCTCGCTGAAGAACAGATCGGCCTGGGCTGAGCGCCCCGCAGCTGACACTGCACCCAGAGCCCAGGTTACCTTGTTCAGAGCTTGTCCAGCTACTGCTTCACGGCACTGCATCACGCCCTCCAAATGAGCTTATTACTCCATAAAGGAGTAAAACAAACAAAGATTCAGAAAGCATATGCCCAGCTATACTCCTTAAGCCTATTATTCTAACATAATAAATAAATTATTTTCAATATAGTACCTGAGAGTCCATTTCAAATATGACTAATATTCAACACAAGTACTTTTTTCCAAAGAGCCTTTATTTGTTTGCTTCCTATCTTGGGAATACATAACATATACAGCACACAGTTTTTATGTTGGTGTAGCATTCAAACATGAGATGCCCTGTCAAATGCAAAAAAATAAAGAAATCAATGATCCTCTTTGTTTTGAACACAATTGGTTAGACTCTTATTTACAGGAAAACCCAACAGACTATTCAGAATGTCTCTAAAACTATAGGACTTCTGGAAGGATAATATTAAACCCTAGCTCAGATAGGCATAATTTCATAGTACAGAAAATATATTACCTTTACAAGAAAGCGTTTTATAAGAATTCCTTCAAAAAAGTGAACATTCATCTAAGCCTCTATCAGTCTCCCCAGATCTAGTGTAGTCAAAGACCATTGTGGCTGCCTGCGCCTTCTGGACATAAGACCATTTTAGAAGAATACCACCTTCATAGTAAAGCCATGTCAGTCCTTTAGTTCTCATAAATATAATCATCTTGTAATTAAAAATACAAGAATATCACATTTTTCAATTACAATTGGTCAATTGAACTATACATAAGCATATAAAGCTATTTAGGACCCTCTAGCACAGAAAATCCACAAAGCCCTTACTGTCAAGTTAAATCACATGATTTCACAATAGTCCTGATCTAAAAGAAGAAGAAGAAAAAATAAGCAACAATTAGTGTTAAAGGAAGAAAAAGAAGTTTAAAAATCTGGCACGTAAAATCTGGCTATAGCAAGACACGATGTATGTCTGACAGGAAAAAATGTACAGTACTTCAGAGAGGAACTGTTCAGCATTGCTAACAGCAGCATTCACGCAATCCACCTCATTTTTGTTAAATCATAAGTTTTAATTATCTCAAGTAATTACTATTCATCATCCAGATAAAAAAAAAAAAAAGAAAAAGATATAGAACATACTGAAAGTTCACAGGTTAGTTTTAAAATTCTGTTCCCGATCCTAACCTGCACAGTAGAACATACTTCAGAGGCACCACTGAAAAATCCAAGCAGGAATTGATTGTCTTATATGGTAACTATGAATATTCTATAAATGATTTCAACTTTTCCATGGATGCAGTCTTGATGATTTATTTTTTTTATATGCTATAAATGTTAGCATTCTGTCAATGTAATATACAAAACTTGGCACTAGAACTGCCTCTTCCAGAGCAATACAGCCTTCAAGTGCTCTGTAACCTACAGTCAAAAGTAATTTCCAGTTTTTTTGGAAATCTTCTGTTATGCTATTCTACTCAACTTTTCTATTAAAAATAAATGTAGTTTGGATTTTTGTTTAAAAAGTTTCTTCTCTCACAACTTGAAAAATAAGTATCAAAAAGGAACAAACGGCAAAAATAGAAGAAATAATCATATTGTGCTAGCTATGAAGCTCTAACACCTGACAGCCACAGTTTGAAGAACATCAGAAAATTCTTATATACAAATTTTATATATACAATAAGATTAAGAGCTTTAAGAAAACTACTATTACTGTTTTGCATTTTTTTCCACAACTTCTGCTGCATCTAGCTGCAGCTCATGCAAATGCATTTTCAAGTTCAACATTGTGCAATACTAGGAGACTTTTCTATTTGGTCTGGCAAACGAATTAGGGCAACACTTCCAACCACGGGCATTGAAAAATGGACACCTTTCATTTGAAAAGTTAGGCCTTAATTTCTTGGGTAAAACATGGCATATTTAGAAGTTCTAAAGCCAAGCAGGTCTCTCATCTCATTTCGGAACTTCGATAAGTCTTGCCGCAGTTCATTCAGGTTTTCCACAGTCGCCTGATCTGTACTTTGCATCTTCTGTCTCATGGAAGTCAAATAACGATGGACTAAGCAACACATCACCTTCTGATAATTCTCATCTCTTTTTTGCTTCAGATTTCTCCATTCCTTTAAATAATATTAAGCATTTGTTATGCAAAAGTGACTTTTTGAGCCCGAAGACTGTACAATCATAAACTAGAACAAATTAAAGAAAACCAGCAATTGCATATATACATCCTGACTTGTGCAAGCGTACAACGCATATAACTTGTCAGCCAAATTTACATAAAATGATAATCTACTGTTCCAGCAAAACATTTTAATCTACCAGGCGTGGTAAATAACCATATGAAAAATTAAGACTTCTATAATCTCTAATGTTCATTTACATGGGTATATTCTAAGAGATCTTTGAATATAGTTTTTTAAAATCTATTTTTGTCTGCAAGGAGATGCAAAATTAGTATGCATAATTGCAGGGTACAATGAAAGTGTTTATTCAAGAAAAATAATCCCTCCTCCTCAAGATGAGAGGTTCCAGTATTCCTTGTTGGTTACTTATTTCAACAACTCTTTAATAAGCTTAAAACCAATTGCCTTCCCCAAAGCATACATTAACCTCATCATTTTTTGAGATTAGCACATACTTTCTTGAGGGTTCAATACTTTCTTCATAAGTCAAAGTATGTTTCCAGGCTACTGCTAGAGCAGGAGAGTTACTGAAATTTCGCCAAAGTGGAGGTTAATACAATCTTACTAAAATACAAACAGGTAAAATTTATTTTCATCTATTTATGTTTTGAATGCAACACATTATCCAACAGTTCTTATTTTACCTTACTAGATGCCTACCATGTGACAGGCATCTTCATGTAGCAACTTACCAATTCACTTTCAAGTTACAGATTCTCCAACTTTCTAGACCATTTCTTACCTTTAGGCTGTTCTGACGTTTCACTCTGCCACTTGATGTATGAGAGCAGATCCATTTACTGAGGCTGTTGAAAAGATAGCAAATAGTCTTGGGAGAGGGGATGACATTGAAAGGCGGAGGTAAAGTGCACTTGTCATCAAAGTAACTAAGCCAAAGTTTAGCACGAGCAAACTTCCACTCCTTGTCTTCATGGTTCTGGAGAATAAGAAACATTAACAGAGATCAGAAGTAAATTACTAAAGAGCATTAAAATACTTAAAGGCTATTTCAATAAGTCACATTTTCTCATAATTAAAAACTGGTTACTAACTTGGATTATATAGAATTTTAACATTTTAATACATAAAATTAAATAATCATAATACATATAAATATTGAATTCATTATTTTATTCAGCTTAAATATAAAATTCAGCTATTTGGGTAGTAAGCCAAATGTAAGTTGAAGTAAGGTGTTTGGGTAGGTATTCAATATCTAATGTTAAAAAGTACCACATCCTGTCAAGAATAGCATCTGACTTCAATAGCTGCTATATCAAGAAAGTCTTCAATCCCCAGAAGGCCAAAGCCTTGCACATTTTCAACATGCAAAGCTTCTCCAGCTTATTTTTATTTCAGTGCACTAAGCAGTACAACATTTTTACATCAAGGATGAGAATTGTGAACAAAGAGTCAGAACTCACGACTAAATGTGTATTAAGCATTAGTTCATGGAATTTGTCTATACATTGTAATAGGTAAATTGTACAACATCCAAGTTACTGCTAGAACTTATCTATAATTAGTTGGAAACCACTTACTGCAATCAGTTGAAAACTTTTGTGAAGCATTGCCACCAGGAGTTTAGTTAGTACTATTACAACAACCACGTTGTAGGTACCAACGATAACAGCACCCACGAAAGACTGCAATTCTTCACCATAGCTAAAGCGTGTGACAAAGATTGCTACGTGTGCCAGGGAGAATATATACCAGAAGAGGGCAAAACATGTGCCAATAAACCTATAAAAAAGGAAGAAAATCTCTTGTTAGGTAAAATAAACTTTAGAAGTGAACTTAACGTGAATCCAACTTCAGTGAAAATGAATAAAATAAAACAGAGATTTAAGGGCTTGAACAACATGGATATTTCAAAGATACCAAACTCACGAATGGAACGTGTCGTTGCTCTGTTGTTCACAGAAAATTCCCGCACAGTCCTTTTCTTCATTTACAGTAAATCCTTTATCATAAAGTTGTGTCAACCCAATTGTGAATGAAAACAAAACAAGAAGAAACATGCCCAGGAATTTTCCAAAATCCTGCAGCATCTGCCCCATTGAGATCTGTGAAATAGATTTATTGCCAGCATGAGTAAAAACATGTAATTTTTGTTGTTCAGCCTCTTAATATTCCCCTCTTCAAATCTAATTTTGTTTGTAAGTATTTACTTAAAGTGTAAGATGCTAGGACAACCACAATATTAGGAGGTATCTTTATACCATACACTTGATTTTTCAGTGACATTTCCCAACTTGGGTAATTTAGGAATTATAATGTAAATGGATTTATTTTCAATAAATCATAACTGATATGCCCACATTCTTCTGCATCATAATTTGTTACATAAGGTAATTAGGGACTTACAAATGAATAGATGAAAACAATACAAGAGATGCATGAACACAAACACCATCACAGAAAGGTGAGAGAGCCCTTCATACGGACACTGACATAAGGCATTTGGTATCATAATCATGAAAATAATGTAAATCCTGTTCTCACATGAATCACATCGTGCACCAATCAGCAGGCTGGAACAGAATCACTGTCCAGCTCCGCAAGGACATTTTCCCCGGAGCCGAAGCCCCAGCTCCTGCTCTCCCCAGGCCACCTTCCCTGCTGCAGAGCTGGTTACCCGAGACTGCTCGGCTGATCGGGGAAGGGCTCCAAAGAGCATCAGCAGCTGAGAGCAGCAGGCAGAGCCGCACCGTAACGACACCGTTTGGGCAGAGCACACGTCTCTCCTCACCGCAGCACTGCCTAACTTCTGGCCTTCTAGAAAACTAAACACTTACTGGTCCCAGACAAGAGAGAAACAAGTAGCTAAAACAATATGCACCAGAAGTGCAAACCTCCCAAAGCTATTTTGTTTGGAATACTGTGCAACAACACAGCCTAGGTACGAGCTGTTTTCCCCATATAGTCACAGTATTCCTTTCTATTTTGAATTTCAAAGCACTTTTAAGTGGATGAGTCAGTCAAATCAAATCTAGGGCAATACCATCCTACCTTCTGTTAATAAAATAATTTTAAAAAATGACGGCTGACTTAAAAAAAAAACTGTATTAACATAAGTTTTACTAGCCAGTAAAATAAATGAATGCTTAAAAATAGCAGCCAGTAGCCAGAGAAGGCAGTAGCTGCCTGCCGCCACCCTCCTGGGCTACCATGCCATATTTGATTACCACCATTTGAACTTTGTGACCTACTTTCAGAAAATACTGTAAGAGCTGTTGCACAAGCTGTACTGGCCAACAGTAATAACACAAGCTTCAGTGTGCCACTGAATGGAGTGACTGTTGACTGTTTTTATTTACTTGGAAAATTTCGTAACATAGCCTCCTAATAAAAAGGACTGTGAAAGATCTAGCGCATGAATAAATAGCACATGAAACAGTGAACCTCTTTAGAATATGTGAGAGACTTTAATGTTCAATTTGTAGGACAAGCTAATGCAACATTGAGATTTTAATTTTTTTTTCTAAGTATGCAAGTAGATTACAGCTTTCCTACAGTTATGTAGTGACGGTCAGGAAAAAGAAAGGAGCAAGAATTAAAAAGAGAAAAAAATCAGGCATTTTCCAATTAAAGTTGCCACAGAAAACCTATGAATATTCTATTTAAAGTGCATTTTAGCATGATCTCAGAAGAAGCCAACTAAATAATTCCCTTTATTTTATAACAGAAAGGCTATGTCACATTTAACAAAAATATTATAAATAATAATTATTTGTAAAGCAAAATTAAGTATTGTAAATCATTAAAATGAGCTGAACTTTCAAGGTGGAAATTTTCAGCTATTCCCTGAAGCAAGATCAGGTCGTCTGAGCAAAAATTATTTACTCCAAGATCTCCTTTAATGTAACTTGAGTTGCAGAGGTAAAAATACACTGCTGTCAAAAAAAAAATATCCGTTCTACCTTTGTGATTGGTAACCACAACATTCCTTGCAGGACCCTTTCAAATCATCCACCTTTGAGAGAGGTTCTTAAAACCAGTTCTGTTCAGTAGAAGACACAGTACTGATTTGACCTATTAGACAAGCTCCACCAGCATAATCACTGACTGAATACTCCATTTCGCCCACATATCTTCTCATTCAATCACACACCTGTAATCATAACAATGATGTTGCCCATCAACTATATTAACTAAATGCTATTGCTATCAGATAAAGGAAAAAAACAAAATCAAAACACAAACAGAAAAACACACAACACCTGCAGACACATCTGTAGTATAAATATTAAGCTACAAACAAACAATCTGAGATGAAAACAAAGGGAGTGCATGCATAATTAGGGGCAAAAATAAAACAAAAACAGAAAACTCACTTTAAAAAATGTGAACTGACACACGTCTTTACCTTTCTCCTCCTAAACCAGTATATTTTACAGGATTAAGAAAATATATATGCAGTATTATTTCTAATTTCTACTTTTGATTTCTATCTTTGCCTGTAAGCATTATTAAGATGACCTTGGATTGTAAATTAACATCAAGTTTAATATTTTCCTCAAGCAGTAACAATATTCACCTGGAGTGGCCCCAGAATAGAACTTGTTGTATACATAAAGAAGAGACGTAGATAACTCAGAACATTAGCGAAAGCAAAGAGACCTTCTGCCACTAGGGTAGGGTGGAATGCATCCCAGTCCTTCCTTTCAGCATAATCATGGAACTGGAATTTAAAAAGGACAAGGTGAAATCACTTACATCATAAATACATAAACACACTTGCGAATCCCTTCCCCTTCCTTCCTCCAGAACAGATAAGAGCGTAAAAGAACTTTAACACACATTATTTATAAATAAAGTACTAGTATTTCTAGCTGCTATGCAGACTCTTCATTTATTTATAACAGCCTCAATGTTTTTAATGTGGAAACAAGATGCTAAATGGGCATTTTTATTTGGTTTTCTACAGAACAATAAAGGATGAAAATTTCGTTATGTAAAACTGAAAAAAAAAGTCATCCTTGTTAAACAGGACAAAAATCCTTCACCTTCAAAAAGACAACAACTCAATCAGCAGCAAAACGCTCTTATCACAGCAAAGGAATTAGCACTACAGGCATGCAGATTCCAAAGCATAAGGCTGGGAAAGCAGCCCATCCCAGCAGTCACTCTCTCCTTTCTCCAAGAAATGGAGTTTTCCTTTCCAAATATTACCAGCCTCTCCATCAATAATATAAAGACAGAAGAAGTGAGTGAAATACCATGTTCGGAAGAACTGAACTAGTTTCTTTGCCTCCCTGCTGCCAGACAGTTATCAATACACAGCTTGCAATACAAAATGATGCTGCTACTGCACTGGCCTGGATTTTACCAAAATATTCATCTTCAGATCTGGCAGCTTGCCATATGCTGCATCATTTACACAAGCAGGAGAAAGGAAAGGATAATTTTTCAAAAGATTATCTTCAAATACATATCTTTTTTCACAGAGAAAATAAAATATTCCTCTGTGCTCTTGGAATTAAGTCTTCTTCCTACACAAAACATTACTGGAGCATGTGAAAAGTTATCAAAAGCTTAATAGAAATTTTTGTAACAAATCAATGTTAGGCAATCTGAATACCGAGGTTATCTCTGTACGGTTTTGATCATAAGGCTAGCTAAAATGTGAATTCAGACAAGCTGCTCTGAGAGCTTTCCCCAAATGCAAACCAATCCATCTGGAAGACAAGGAAGAGGGCAGTAATTGTTTGAGGGATAGTGCTGCTCTGGTCATGCTGCATCTTGGGACTTGAAAGTGAAGCTGACCAGGCACACAGGAGTTAGAAAACACATCAGGGGAGCTCCATCTAGCCAGAGTCCCAGGAATTACTGCCCTCTTCCTCATCTTCCAGATGGCTTGGTTGGCAGCTGGGAAAAGCTCCCCATGGAGCTCAAACTCCTGTCCACCCAGCCAGCTTCTCTTTCAGGTCCAAAAGGCAGCAGGACCAGAGAACTGCAGGGCTACAGGGCACACAGGACACGAGTCAAATGCCTGAACTGTATCCACACTGTAAACTACTAACACAGCGCACTTCCCTGCAACATACTGCATCTAAAATGTCTTTATTTTGCAGAAATCTACTAGAAGTTACAGGACAAAAAAATGTTAGCTCATCAAATATATGTATTTCCTATGAAAGAAAAACAGAGGTACCAAATCAGATTGTAAAGCTTTCCAGCACAGTCTCTTCCTCAGTTATAACCTATATTTGCCCAGTCAGTCCCAGCGTAACTTCCGATTAATCAAAAAGGGTGTTCACCTTGTTATGGGCAACTACTTTGAGAGCAAATGTTGCCAAGTAGAGTGAATTCATGACAAAACTAAGCTGATTACGAGACTCTTCTAAGAAGTCTTCCAAACCATCATACCAGAGTCTCTTAACATCTGACCACACCATTCCTGCAGGGGAAAAAAAAAAAAAAAAAAACGCAGACAGAGAAATCAAACCATTACATTGAATAGACTTTCTCTTACAATACAGCACTTCTGACTAACTTTTGTAAAGGTTTTAGCAAAGAGAAAGAAATTGAGAATTCTATAACTTAACTAAATCAATGCATTGGACCACAAGCATTACTAATAACGCCTAAAAATGTTTAAACTC
The DNA here is from genome assembly GCA_003342815.1 of Eudromia elegans. Classification (NCBI taxonomy): domain Eukaryota; kingdom Metazoa; phylum Chordata; class Aves; order Tinamiformes; family Tinamidae; genus Eudromia; species Eudromia elegans. The sequence continues at coordinate 1,027,506 of PTEX01000175.1, forward strand.
TTTAAACCTACTTTCCAATGAGGAACCAATAAAGATAGTATGAGAAAAAATGAACGAGAAAACAACATGTGAAGGGAAAGGTGAAAACAGAGAGGGAAATCAGCTTAGTAACTGTAGCTGGAAAGATGCAAATGTTCTGTAGAAATGTTTCTTACTATAATGACATCAAGAATTTTTTAGGAAAAAATACCAGCGCTTAAGACTGAAGAAAAAAAAAAAGTTTAATCTAGAGCAATGAACATTTAAAGATTAAGGGTTTTTTCATTGATTTTTACCATTGTTAACAATACCTGAGAGAAAAATGCAGAAATTTACTCACTAAATATCTGTTACAGACTCACATTTTTATATAACTTGAAAGGACCTTTAAATGAAATACAAAGGCACCTTTGTTTTCTATGAATAATCAGTTATTAAAATATTTTTTGAGTATATAAAATGCATGCTACTATACTTAGAAATAGAAGGAAAGTAGCATTTATATAACTACTAGTTAAAAATCATTAGACTCGTTCTAACTTTCAGAACTTGGCAAATTCTCTAAAACTTTGATCCAGTAAGAAGAAAAATAAAGAGAAAAAAGTATTTATGCATGACTTGCTTAATCAGTTTTGCTGCCATATCGTAAGAGTTAAAAAAAAAAAAAAAAAAAAAAAAAAAGACCCTGTGGGTGCAGAGTTAGAGAGGAAAGCAGATCTCTCTTTTTCCAAGTTACACACAAAATCTCTTGAAACTTTAATCTAGGTACCCCCACCATGAGATCAGCATGCACTTTAGTTAAATTTGTCAAAGAAAACAGTAAAAGGAGCTGGATTAAGAAGCAGATGCTGTAATTTTGTGTTATGTTATTTAGAGAAAATGAGTTCTGCTTATTTTGCTAAGGCACCTTTACCATTCAGGCTCATGAAAGTTAAAACATTACATGACGGAATTAAAATGCTTCCTAGCATTTCAGTAAAATTTTCAAGACCACTTAATGTCACATTTTTTGTTTATATTAGATTTGAAGGAATGATTGTAATCTTGGTTTCAAAAAGCAAGTTACAGGATTTCTAAGATTAGACAGTAAATCTGAGGACAAAGGAAGAGCGTTTAATACCTTTTGTAGTGTACATCTGAAGACTTCAAGTTTCTTTCAAGACTTGCATGGGTTTGTCTTTTCAGCATCCACACAAAGTACTAAACAGCTAACTACTAAACAGTGAACAACTATATTATTAGTATATTTTGACCTCAGATATTTAATTACTCGATACTAAGGAAAAGTTCTCAGATATTTCTCTATCAAATTCTTATTTAAATAAAACAAATACAGACATGTCAAAAAGTACATAAGGAATCTACCCTGCAAAAATTATACCTGTGCTCCCTCTACTGCATCAACCAGAATTAACATGTGTAGTGTCAGGTGAGCTGATAATAGTCAGTAACAATGACACAGAAACAGAAAAAGTGGGGGAAGAGGGGAGAATCTTGTTCCCAGCAATATTTTAAAACAAGAATGAGGGAAATTCACAGCTTCTATTTAATAGAACTGAAATTAAATCAAAGCAGTGTGGGGATTGATTTATGACTGTAAATAGCATGTTTACTGTAATAACTTGCAATTCAGAAAGAAAAAAAAATGTGTACAATGTATGAGTATTTTTAACACATTTTTATCTTTAAATGAAGTCCATAACTAATTAGAAATGAGTAACTTGACTACTAATAATTAGATTCTAGCATAATTCTTTATGTAGACACATAAATAATTGAATAGCTGAGATCATTATCTTTTTTATATAGAAATGAAAGAACCTTGAAGATATTAAAGAAACGCTAGATTGTTGGTAGATGTCTTTTTTCATGTTTGTTGGCCAATGCTGTTTTCATTAAAAAAAAAAAAAAGCTTCAAAACTGATTTTATCCCTAAATTTAGCACGGATAAAAATCTGTTAACTGCAGGCTTGTATTTGTTACAGAACTGTTAATTTGAGGAACACATATTTGTTTTCCACTTGTGCTTTTTAAGTCAGTACTTTCAAATGTCCCTAATCTAGGAAAACATACAGCTTTTATAGTAATTATTACACAACTGAATCTCGCTTGCATCACTCCAAATGCTATCAGTCTCTGCAAAGGTAAGCTTCACATTCTGCTTCTCTGAAGCTTTGCTTTCTTTGACAGCTAGAAACTGTTGTAACACATGACATTCCTTCACTTAAAATGTGTTTTGTTTCCGTAACACTTCCCTCCAAAGTGCAAACCTCGGTCGAGCAACGATTAACATACTGAATTCATAAAGTGGGAATGCAAATCATTATTGTTAGATCAATGCCAGAAATTTTAATCTACTTTATCCAAATCATACCTACCAATTAGCCATATTATCAGAAGATAGTCTATTCTTTCAAGTGCTGGTCCCATTGTATTCTTCTTATTCTCATTGTAGACCAAGGAGTACAAATTAAGTAGCAACAAAAATGTGAAATATGAAGCTCCATGGATAATAAACTTCATAAAAGGAGTGTGAATTATTCGACCCACTCGAGATTTAGGGGCTAACAAGTAACACAATGACAGAACTGGCCAGAAAATGCCAACTGTCAAAACAGTCAAAATCTTCTTGCACGTGTGCTTGCGCCGGTAGCCTGCCATCTGTCCAAACCACACTGTGTTCAGGAACTGCTGGCAGTTAGACTGAGCAACAAACTAGAAGAAGGAGGGAAAAAAAAAAAAAGAGAGAAACATCAAAGAAATCAACTACCGGTTTCTTCATAATGATTACTAATATTATCTTTAAAATTCATTTTCATACTACACAAAGTCACTGCAAATGTGGAAATGAGAATATCTTTAAAGTTGAAATAATTCTTTCCCATCCACCGTTTCAATTTCCTTCCAAAGACAGCAGCTAACAGGAAGTACATATACTAGACCTTTAAAAGCTGTCAGATTATGGTATATAAATAATGTTACACCTAAGACACCTTCATTATCTGTGTCCTGTAATTGTACCTGAAGAATAAGATACCACTACTGTAAGATACTGTCCACACTGTAAAACACAATGCCGTAACAACACCAAAGTGACCATGCAATTTTATACGTAGTACTTAAAACCACTACAGCTCTGTAAAGCGGGGTTAATTTTAAGTCAAAGCAAGCTATGTTGAATTAGCTCCACAAGATTTGGTCTGAAAAATATGTAGACTATGTAGCTTTAAATTACAGTTGCTGACTTGCATATAATTCAAAAGAATACATTAACCCTACAGCAAAGTTTAATTTAATTTCAAAACTGATAAAAACAACCCTGATATCATCAAACTTTAGAAAACATCATGAAAAAAAGCCACAAAACATAGTAGCAATGAAATACATTCCTCAAAGATTTTTTTCTTCACATTGAACAAAGAAAAATGCAACTACCATCTAACTCCTATGACGTGAAAAGCAAAACAAAACAGTATTCTCATTTAATGCATGCCAGAACTGTGTAATGCTGATCTAAGATATTTGGTAACAGAGGCTTGTGACTTTTAAACACTACACATTTTAACAGTTAAGTTTAAGATGAGGAAAAGTTTCCAGAATTTCCTGAGTTTCTAAATAAGGAAAGAGTAAACAACAAAAGGTAAAGATGGAAGGAACAGCTAAGAAATCTATGCCATACTTCATTTTACTGTAGTCTAAATTTTAATGCTATTAATTACTGAAGATTTAAAATTGAAAAACAGCTCTATAGAGAACATCTTGTGCTTTTCTTATCACTATCACTTATGCACAGAAGAAGAAAAGCAAATTCTTTCTTCCTATCTCTGGGCCTTGTACTATAATCCCACAAATACCTATATACTCATGGTACACAGAAGCTCCATTATTCCAGAACAGAGGTGCTTTTCGGGTATACACTGTAAGTCTAACAATTACTGAACAACACACAGAGGGTCTGAACCAAAGCTGAAGAGTTTGTGAGAAATGAGAAGATAAACCCTGTGTGCCACCTAAAGGTCCATACCTCCCCTAATAGGGGTCTGAATACACAATAACCACTACTAGAGCTAGTGGCAAGGAACAGTAGCCTGTTTATCACCATGTTCTTCTTCAAAGTAAACCCTGGAAAAATATATGGAAATAGTACTGCAAGATACTGAATGTTTCACCTGCAAATATTCTCTGTATTACCTTCTCCCCTATGACTCTTGGAAGTTGATTTCCGTTTTTATGTTTAGAGGCAGAATCAGAAATTGACTGAATCACAAGCAAAATATAACATGGGAAGTCTATGATACTACAGCAGACAAACCTCTTTCTGATTATACTTGATGGCAAGTTTTAAGCGACTTAAATTCATCCTCTCTTCTAACAGTCCTCGCTTGTCCACATGCTCATCACTAGATGTATGATTTAGAATAACTTCTAGCTCCCGTGAATTCCGTGCCTGCGCAAGCAAGTCTTTAGCAAAGGTTTTGCACTGCTGGGCTAGCTCCTCGTAATCATTTCTGAAAAACAACAACAACAACAAAAAAAAAGCAGATAAAACACAATGATAATATAGTTTTGACCAATTCATTAACTATTGGTGTTCAAAATAGATGGAGTGTTATGTTAAAGCAAAAGAAAAAAAATCAAATATTTCAAGTATTCTTAAGGTAACACTGTGTGGTTTTCTCCACATGATATAACAATTATTTGAGATCACACCACAACTCCACTAGACAGATAAAAAGTAGATAAATAGTTAATTCTTAGTTTTTATTTCTTTCTCAGGGACCACATGGAGAGTTAAAAATTAGTGTTATTTTCAGGAAATGAGAAAATATGGCAGTCACAAAATAAGTAATTTCTTAATTCTCACGTTTAGTTTTACTCTTATTTTTGCAGAGTAGAGCCAAAATTTGAAAACTAATCACATTGAACTGTCTGCACCAAAAGTATCTAATTCTGTCTTGCAAAATGACGATTTTTTTCTTTCAAGTATTACTTTAAAACCCCTTGTTTTGAAAAACTGAGAATAAACCTTTTCAAATGCACCTAAATTTCCACTTAGGTCATTTCGTATAAGTATTAAGGTAGCTTTGTGATTTACTCAATTCCTACCTGAATTCAACCTCAACAAGACTTAACTCCTTCAAGTCTGCACTAAGTTCAAAAGCTCGCAGGATTGGATCCTCCTCTGTCAACATTATCAAAGCAGGACTGGCCAAACATCGATAGATGTCAAGACGAAACCTGTGACAAAACAAAAAACAAGCAAATTAAGCGATTTCTTTTGCTTAGCAGTTTCAATTCAGAACAATGGAACCTGAAAGAACAATGGTGTCTCTCAAAATCAGAAATTTTCCTTAATATACACAGAATTTCCATTATTTGAATACCACTGCCTGCCAAACTGGTGCCTTTTCTTGTTTTTCCTACTGCTCTTCCAGCTGTTATCAGCACATCAGCAGAAGGTCACCAGTTAAGTACTGCTAAAATTTTGATATTTTAAAGCATTACACAGCAGTACTTACTATGCAGCGTAAATAAATAAAAAACAGAAGTCTTAATCCTAAACCCTCCTCACTTCAAAACAAGCCTGACCTGAGCCAGCAGCTCTCTATAACCACTTTATGCAAAGAGTTGTTACTCACATGTTCTGCCCTGCTCCTGGACACAAATCAGAATATGCAAAAATGTGGGGGTTCCTCGCCCTTTACAATAATTAAGCAGTGCAAATTCTAGATCATTATGGAGTTGAGTTAGTGAAACTCCTTTCCTCACTCCAGAGGCAGATCTTAGACAAATTTCCTAAAACAGGTTCTCAGTCCTATTTTGCACAATTTTGAAGTATATTCATTGCTAAAACATAAATAAGACTCTAGATACTATAGCTTTGAAGATTATTTTTATTTTGATAGACAAGTATTGAGGCTTCTGATGTTGCACACTCAGAGATGTATGTACCATTCCACTGAGATAGCTAAAGAAAGAACTCAACCTTCTCTTAAAATTCTCTTTAGGATTTTGTCTACTAGGATCTTGGAAAATATGTCCATAAAACACACCACATTAAAAACCTTCAACAACAGCTCACATCATACGAGTTTGACGTTACGGTCTTACTTTAAAATCTGCAACACCACTTACTTTAAAATCTGCAACCAAAAATTTAGAAAATACATTCAACATGACACCAAAGTCTCTGTTTCTGCATTGTAACAGAAAACAGCCTTGAAAATGAGAAAATTCCATTACAGCCACGGCCCACCTCTGCCTCAAGCTGCCAGTGACCGAGAGGCAGCCAGAGCACAGACTTCATACGCAGGATAAGGGATGTGACTACTTGCTAGGTTGGGGTGCTGTGCACCCAGCAACTGCCCCAAGCACCAGTTCTGCTCCAGGGCCAAGGCCACCACATCCACCCTTTGGGAACCGATACCCAGCCCATTCCCCTGGTGGAAGTGAGGCCCTTGGAAACCATCGGCATCCCCAGACCATGAACCGCTCCAGGAACTTTTCCGCCCTCAGGTCTTCCATTTACATGACATGTTTCCATAATTCTCAGCCACAGAGAAGTAACAGTATGAATCAGGAAAAAAGTTAAGGTCAGTGGGGGCCATTTGAAAGGACCGTAACAAACCTGGAGCTGAGATTCAAGCTGTTCAAATATCTGAGCCAACCCTTGCCAAAAGCCATCTTGCCAAACAGTAACAAATGGCCAGAGTATCACAGCAATTCAACAAATCACCTTTACTTTCAGTAGGGCTAAACAAACAATGCTTTGAAAAGAGAAAGTAAAAGCAGTCTTTAGCGTTTACCCCAGTAGTTTAGCATTCACTCTCTATACTTAAAATACAAATTTTCATCCTTTGGCTAGTTATTAAACATTTATTAACTATCATTTATTTAAGAGTATAGCAGCACTTAGTACGTAGGCTGTGTTTTCCAAATGAACAGGAAGAGTGTGCTTTCCTTGAGGCAGAAAGACACAGTGTGTGTCTTTAAGCACAGTGAAGTCTTAAAAAAAGCTTAAAATGAATTAAATGAATGTTCCTAAATGAATTAAATAACAAAAACTAAGAAAGTCACTATCTCTCACCAGCACGTCCAAGCACAAGTCATTCCTAAGAAAAAATACATCCCTTGCAATAGAGGCTACAACATATTAAAAGGATCCACTGATAAACATCACATGAGCAATATTGGAGAACTAAGGCAAGATTTATTTCATTAATGTCATTATTTAGCGAGTCTCACCTGGAATGCCGTAGACTATCTTTTTTGTTCTTTGCAGTACAGAGTGTGCATTCACAGCCTACAGCATGAGGTTTGGGCAATGATATATCCTGTTTTAACAGCATAGTGAGGATTTCATAGTTGTTACGATGAGCAGCTAAAATGACAGGTGCAACATCCATGGTTGTTGAGTACTCTGGATTCTGAATGCGTTCCATTAGTTTCTGCAATAAAATGTAGAAAGTATCTAAATTTATTTCATACAATTTCATAATAATGTTTACAAATACATTTATCTTGACTGTTCAAAACAAAGACACCTAAAATATAGATGCTCTTTTTTTTTGCCTTCCAAACTAATTTGGTATCTGCTAACTTTCAGCATTTATAAAGCTACTGGATATAGGCAGTAAAACAAAATTAAGTGTTATATCCTCTAAAGTAAAAGAAGCCTCAAAAATATTATCTGATGACCAAGTTCCTTAGAGATGTAAAACTTCTTTTAATGATGATGTTTTAGCAGATTTACCCCAAAAACAATATAATCAACCATTCCCTGACCAAAACCCAAGATATAAGAACACTCAACTACAATGGTTGGTCTCGAGGATCTTTTCGGTCGGTGATTAAGTAGAATGTCAACAGCTCCCACCACTTCCGAATCAATAGCCACCAAAAGTGCATCTGATGACTAAAGGAAGAAAATGAGTTAAATGTGAAAAGAACAATTTTTAAAACAGCATAAAGAGTTAATTTAAAGCCAAACTTCAATCTTGTCCCCCCTTTCTCTTTTTTTTTTTTTAAGGTTCTTAAAAAAACCCTCTAAAAAAGGCTACGTACTATTACTGTGTATACAACCAGGATACAAATATAGGTGTTTTTTTTTTTACTGCATGAATAGAAGAACAAGAAAGTGTAGAAAATATTTTTAAGTGAAGAAAATGCAAGATACTCAGGAAATCAAGTTCCAAGGGACAGGTTACCAGGCAGGCTGTGAAAAGTTTTTGAAGAACATGTTGCACAAACCATTCTGTTTACAAAGTCAGATATAACTGATGAGCAAAAGTATCAGCTCTGCATTCCCAGTTCTGTGGTAAAGCTAAGAAAGTAAGCTTTCTTCTTGGGCAGTAACTTCTGAAACTTCTCTTAAGTAGAGCTAGACAGCTTTTCATTTTCCCCATTTCATTTATACTGTTCTCTTTTTAACTCAACTTAAGCAATCCAAATTTACACTTCAGGGGTATAGGTTCAGGTACCTCAAAGCACCCTCTTCATTCTATTCTCATCCAATACCATACAACCCAATAAAAGATACTACTTTTCCTGAAACTTTCACTGTCTTGTGCCTTTAACTACAACTCTCCCAGAAGTAGCAGAGATGGTGCATTTTGCCACGCATGCATTGGACAAAGACGCTCCCTCTGCCGCAGTGCTTAGAAGTTCAACAATAAGCTGGGCCATTACCTGAACTGTCCTGGACTAAAGCAAAATTGACTAATGTTTCAGAAGGAAATTGCAAGGCAAAAAATAAAAGCTAAAACAAGGGAAACAAAGACTCACACCCAGGGTTGGCAGAAATTGTTGAATTCAAGTAATCAAAAGGAAATTGTTAGAAACCCATATACGATCTCCACGTGCAAAAATCCACACAGCTGATAAATACATCAAATAAGTCACATATGCTATATACACACAGAGCTACATACGTTCTGAGAAACCTTATCTAATGGCAAAGACATTGTCGTTTTGAGCAAAGATTTGGACCAGGTGACCTCGTGAGCTCCCCTCCAACCTGTTATACACAACTCTGTTATTATTTGATAGCTCAAAACAGACTTCAGTATTTTTGACACATTCCAGATGAATTCTGCACTATAGAAACACACTTTTGCCTTAAATTAAAAGCAACCAAGAGGATGCGTATTTTCCTAACCACACTTCTATTTTAGGAGTTCCTAAACTCCAGACCCAAAGAGACCTCTGTGCTCTAAAGACTTTTGTATTAGGAAGCTTGACTACATGCTAGTTCTTTTGCTTGAAGACAATGCATACAATTTTTCTGCAACAGGAATAACACTTAAAATAAGAATCATAGTTCTGTTAACATTGTTGAAAATGTCTACGTATATTTGCCATGCCAATAAATTCCAGCAAAAAGGCAAGCTAGTGAGAAGACAATACCTACTTGATTACTAGATGAATATAAGTGATTTTGACCTTTTAAGACAGGCTTTTTTTCCCCCCCTCTGGATTCTGTGAGGTTAACAGAAAGCATAAATAACAAGCAGCATATGCAGATTAATAATTACACTGAAGTTTTTCAATAACCTGGTCTCTGTGTGGCATACCTGGCAGCCATAATCCAAAAGAAGCTGCAGTATGTCCAGGTTTTCGTTCTCAATGGTTATGGTAACTGCATTTCTTCCAAGCACGTCCACACAATTTATGTTCATTTCACCCGAACCGTTTTCCTCCAGAAGTTTCTTAACCATGTAATAGTCACCTAAAACAAGCCATGTATTAGCACGTTCTAGTGTCCTTTGTTATAAAGCAATACAAGCAAACTACTGTTGCGCACGGCAGCCGCTACCAAACAAGGCAATACTGCACGGTAAGGGACAAGGGACGTGCAGCGTGCCGGGCTGCTAGGAACCGTTCTCACGCCCGCTGTGCATCTAGGGGCGTTCTGCGAGGTGCCGCTCAGGGAAGGGCTCAGACAAGCCCTCCAACCCGCCCGTTTAGTGGGGGCTGCTAAAGCCTGGGCCCACGCGCGGAGCTAACTCGGCACGGGCCCACCCGAGCCGCAGCCCGGCCTCTCCCCCAGCCCGGCCAAGCGAGCGGCGCCCGGGGGAGAGGCGCGGGCGGCCGAGGCCTCCGCCCCGCCGAGCTGCGGTGCGGTGCAGGCCGGCGCGGGGACCCAGGCGCGGCGACCCGGCCCGGCGGCGGGCGGTACCTTTGTCGCAGGCCAGCAGGAAGAGCTTCTCGTCCAGCGTGGTCTCCTCCTTCACCTGCCGCACGTCCTTCAGCGCCAGCAGCTTGTTGGGCGAGGCCGAGGCGGACGGGTCCGCGCTCTGGTACAGGGCGGCCATGGCGCCGGCTCCGCCAGCCCATGAGAGCGCGGGCGAGCGGGCGGGCAGCGGGGGCCGCGGCGCCCCGGGACCGCCGATCCGCGCCCCGCTGCGCCAGGCCGGGCCGGAGCAGCGAGCCGCGCGAC
>PTEX01000175.1:1038018-1147380 GCA_003342815.1 Eudromia elegans
CCGCGCCGCGAGGCGGGGCGCGCAGGGCCGCGCTGCAGGAGCCGCTCGGCCTGGCCGCGGCCTGCAGCCGGCCGCGTTGTGGGGCAGAGGAGCGACCACCGCCCTCGGGTTCGCAGCCGAAGAAATGCTGCATGTCTGCACACTCCTCCCCGGGAACACAGCAGCGAAGGGTAGTGCCTCGGCTCCAGTCCTGGCCATGCTTCAAGATGAGTGCTATTAAGTCTCTTCTACATGAAAATTAGATGTGCAATTTTATCCTTGAACCTTAAACCTAGATGGGGTTGTATATGATACACGTTCCTACCGCTGAACTCACACCCCTCAGGCCATGTTCATCCTGGCAATTTTTACAGGCCCTTACCCCTAGCTTCTCCTTACACGCAGAGATGCAGAACAAGAACAGAGCTCTGCCACTAGCTACAGCAGAGCTACATGAATTTATGGGAGGCTAAAATCTCAAGCTGTTCCTTGACTCTCCTTCAGGAAAATCTCATTTGGTTCAAGGAAACATCCATGCTTAATACAGTGAACATTATTCTACGAAAACAGTTCATTTCAAAGGGTGGCAGTTGTCATTCGTTCTACAACATCTACATTATGTTTACATGTTTTAAAACTCCTTCCAAGAAGCACATGTAGTTGCCTTTAAAAATAATTTCCCTTTACTCAAAGGTCTGAATAACTTCACATATGAAATGAGCCACAATTTTAGTGGTTTTTTTCCTACAGATAACAAAGCACTAGAGCAAGAGTTGCTGCTGTGTAAAGTGTTAGGTCTTGCAAAGGAAAGTGCTGAGTGCCCGAATAGATACTTCCAGTACTTCAGGGCTGCATATCTCAAGACAGCATCTATTTGTACAGCATAGAGATTAAATAACTCTCAATACAGTCCATCTTGAGTGAAAACTGAGAGTGGTTGTTTCGAGAAATAAGACAAAGACCCTCAAATTCTATAGAAGAGAGTGTTTGAACTAGGCATACAAGCCAAGTAATTATCAAATACCAGTAATTTGTTGTTCAGATGATATACACTCACAAACAGAGGCAAAGGGTTGCAACTCCAAAAACATCATTCTCTAACTCCCAGTATCCCCATACATAATAGAAACTACATAGATGCATCTTTGCATCAACACGTTGTGCAAGATACTCAAGATGTAAAGCTCGGCCTTCACTCGTCAGGACTCCTGGGTTTGCCAAACTCACAAGTGTTTTCAAGAGTTCAGACACAAAGGAGCAGCTTTATACGTTTCTTTTTAAAAAGCCTTTTTCAATTCTTTTTAGCTGCCTCTCATTTTCTTGTTTGGCTAATTATAATCATGTTCTTAAACATTAAGCCACCAAATCTTTGTGTAGAGAAAGTACAAAGAAAACACAAGTATTTGCTTTAAATATGAAAAAGACGGACACCTAGACAATGTATCCCTCTTTCTAGCATGGTCTCAGCGTAGATGGAATATATTAAGAAAAAAAGAACAACCCACAAAAATAAAAACAATAGATGCAAGTCCCCAAAACTGGACTAGCCAGCTCTTTATTTTTTTATACAATATTTTATGAAAAAATCAGATGTTTAGTGCACCTGCAGATCTAATAATGCCATAATTACATTTCTGCTATTGCCTGTTTTTCTTTCTTTAGACACGAAACATAAAAGTTCCTGCTCAGCCACAGGACTAATTACAACTACGTATTTAAAGTTTGTTCCCACCTCCCCACCAAGAAAGTGTCATCTGCTTTATCATTATATTAGCTTATTAGTTTCCAGACCCTGTCCAGCCTTCACTTGCTTTCATTAAAGTCAGTGCAAGACTCATCGACTGACAGGAGCTGAGCTCTCGGAGAATAAGGCAAGGATGCTAACTTTAACCCAGTTTGGTGAGGTAATTGGGTATCAATGGAATGCACCTTTACACAGGTAGGACTACATGTAGGTAACAGCCACAAAAAAAGATGTTTCACATAGGTCCTGAAAAAATATGCATATGTAAAATGATGCAGATTCTTACATGCTACAGAAAGTAATGCAAAGCTTAATTGACATGGTTGATTTTTTCTGAAAGCAATAGAACTGTGTCATCTAAATTTGTTAATTAACATGTTCTAAAAACAGCATTACCCATAAATAATCATTGTTACAAAATTGAATGAAATCTAATATAAATATTAAAGTATAATTACAGAGTATATTTATGCATACCTTTTTCTGATTTTATATGGACTAAGCTGCAGAATTCTGTAAACTGTGAGGCATTTATCGTGCTTAACATGGCGGTATATTTTGTTCAGTTTCTTCACTATTTGATTTTGTTTAGTCCTCTTCCCATCAAACATGCAAACACTGTCATCACCATCTTTGGCTTCACTTCAACCAGATCATCTGGGAGAGCATATATACGAGCACCAATTTTTCGGGCAACGGAAATTGCATACCTTGGAAAAATCACAGGAATAAAATAATTTTTATTTGAATCTGCAAAGGTGCTCAAATTCACAGCAGATTTTAACAACAGGACATACCTATTCAGTCAGTACTTACACTCTAGGACATTACAAATTACACATTGTTGTGGAAAAAGGTTCACAATATTAACAGGATGCTTTGCTATTATGCTACAGGATGCTACTAACAGACTCTTTGTTAGTAGTTACCAAAGCACTTTTTTTCCTCTCAACACTGAAGAGGTTATGGCAGGCTATTGATAAGTATTGGTAGGTCTCAGCAGTGCATTTAAGTTCATATTTTGAATATGACAAAATTAGCTATAGACCATTATTTCCTAAAATTTAATTTATTCTATTTGAAACAAATCAACTTACATTTAGGTAAATTCTCACCAGTAACAAATCATTAAGTCTATTCATAACATCAGTAATTCATGCATAACCTGCCCTTAAGGAAAATAAAGCATTCCTTTGAGACTTACTTAGCATTATTCAATTTGTCTTCATCCGAAAGATGTTCTCTTTTGACCATTTCTGGTCGAACTGCTTTTGGTGCAATGGCATCTATTAAATCTAGAACTGGTAAACTAGTGCTAATTGATTTGTCCTAAAAGAAAAGACAAAAAAAATAGCAAGAAATTTATTTGCTTTCACTACTCTGCCTTCACGATGCAAAAAGCCTTACAGCACATCTAATGTATGTACTGAAAGACAGCAGTGTGTTTTGTTACTTTATTGCCTCATAAAAAGAGACCTAATATTTTCAGCATGTGGCATCTGTTTAAGGTTCTCTCAATCTTGATATTATTAGGCAAACATAAACAGCATAAATTGATTTAGAGAAAGCAGAACCCCACCTCTACCCAAGGAAGAAAACAAACAAACAAACAAACAAACAACTTTGAAAGAAATCCAAGAATCAGAATTGTCAAGACAAGAAGTTGTTTGCATTCACTGACTACTCCGTTTCTCTTATTGGTAGCCTATGGATCCCTCTTCTTACAGCCTTTGGGACTCAGATAATATTTAAAGCTCTTATTAGGATCCTAGCTGTGTTTTGTCTTTAATATACTGAACAGTGTTTTCTTCTGTTCTTAAAATAGCAGGTGCTACTGCCACAATTATTTTTCCCGCAACCATTATGGCTTTTGGGCAGCCTAGTACAAGACAGTATCAAACCAACAGCCAGCAGAGAGGGCCAGTGCCACTGGCTGCATTTCCCCAGAGGCTTAGCACACAAGCCCTGCGAAGTATTTACCTTCACTAGGTTAGAGCTGTGATTTCAAATCCATTGGAGACCCAAAGAGCCTCCTCCAAGCTTATGTACATATAAAATGTATATATTAATCCTATATTTTAAGTATAACCTATGCATTTATTTGGAGATATTAAAAAGCCTGGAATGTCTCCCCAGGACCATAAATCGAAACAATTTTTATCATTTGTGCTACTGGCAATACTTGATTTTCTTGATCCAAAACCAGTGTCAGATATCTCCAATTTGTCTGCTACACAATGTAATGCAGAAATATAGACAAAAATTCAAATCATGAATTAAAATATCCATGATATTTTTCTCTAGTGTTTTTTGACATGCTGAACAGTGCCTCTTTAAACCAGTAGTTCCTTATCTTTATGGTCTACCATCAGATGATTAATCTTAAAACTACTGCCCTTCCATCCTGCCCCCAAAACAGATCTACAAAGAAAATTCAGGATGCCAGTAATTTCAACTTATTTATGCCAGAATTATTACAATTTATGAGGAAATGACAAGTAATGCCACTGAAGAAAGTAAGATCAAGACCTGTCTAAATCCTCTCCTGCAGCAAAAATATTTTGTTGCAATGAATTATTTGAATTATTACCTTTCACCTAAAGCTTATCTAACTCAGTTTAATTGCATGAGATCTCAGTTTTACTTGCTAGGCACTTATCTTCCCATAATGTGACCAACATCAGCATATAACCACTTTAGTGGGTATAATGGACCTGTATTAAAAGGCTAAATTTTTGTGCTATTAACGATGCTTCATTTCTAAAGAAAAAGTTACACAGCATGATGTACCTCACATAAGCGACTTTTCATGCTTAAGACTTTAAAAATGTGAAATGAAGACTTCCTGTATGAATTTTCTCATTTGCTGAATTTTCTCAATTTGCTGAATAGACAAAGGTTCCTGCAGTATCCCGAATATTTCCTGAGATTTATCCGCAATGCTCTGCGGCGAGCTGGGTCACTTGGCTCCCTCTGCTGGTTCTGCCACTGCACACGAGTAACTGACCCTGAACAGCTACTGGTGAAAAATGGGGAAACAGTTTTCTAATTTCCAGAATTGTCTTCCAAGCCCTCAGATATAAGAGGGCACAAATCCAAACATTTGAAAGGCCTCTCACATGTCATGCTTAGATAAGCTGATCAAAATTCCTCTTCAAAGTCCTCTTTTTTATTAATCTTACAACAGCAATTACAATTTCCTTTTTGTTATTTCTTTTAATAGAATTGTAGAATACTTTTGAAGATGCAGAATCTTAAAAGTATTTCCCAATCAGGTTAGTCAATGTAATGCAATCCGCTGTCAAAGCCAACTGTGGACAAAATCAGATTAAAAATCTCACTTCTGATTATATTTGGAAAGAAGGAAAGTAAATTAATTTGATTACCTTGAAACTGGTAATTGACGTTTTCTTATTTGCATTTGCAAGTGTCTGATTCACCCATTTAATAATAATTTCATCATTTACTTTTTCCCCCTCTCCAAGGTCTGATAATACATTTAAAGTATACCTTTAATAAAGAAAATGAAAACAGAATCTGAGTCAAGTGAATGACAGAACACTTCTCTGCTAAAGGAAAAAAGAACAAAAGTAAAATATTACTTCAGAGCAGTAACAGTGCCAAGTACTCATCTGCATAATATCTTTATAAACTAGTGTTACTAGTTTGTAAATTGCCATATTTCTTCAAACATTATTTAAATATCTGTAGCAGTATTACGGCCTATTTGTTAGGTAAGGTGGCATTTCCATAAGCAAAACCCAACATTGTGAAATTTGTTCAGTTAGAGAGTTCAAAAGATTATTCCATTTTGTTTAAATTTGTGGATCAAAATAGCCAATTTTGATCTTGAATTTATTACAGTTTCATCTTCTCTTTAGTACTTCCCATAGCATTAACTATCATTACTAAAAAGTCACTTTGTAGTCATGTTATCTGTATTTTAGGCCAGTCTTTTTATTGTAGAGTAGGAGATTTTACTCAGATGATGAAACCTTTGCATCTGATGAGAACATGTACATCTCTACTAACATGAATGCACCTGTTTATTTCAGGTGAACTGAACACTTGTCTTAAGTTGCCTTGAAACACATTTTATGTATTTTTATATATGTACACACACATATATATTGCATATACTACACCTAAAAGAACATATTACCTTCTCATCAGCTGCCAAACCAAAGCCAAAGTCAGTGTTCGATTACCCTCATTTAGATCATGTCCAGCAATACCAACCAGGGAGAATTTGGCTTTTGTCTTCCCAAGCTCTACTGCATAATTACAGTTCTCAATCTAAAAATAAATGTTTAGCATTTACAAATAATGAATAAAGATCATTAATATCTCTATAATACAACCTATATGTATTCTGAATTCATTTGGTTTAGTATTACCCAAAGTAAGATTTGAGGCTAGAAAAAGATTTGAGTGGAATAATAGCCTTTTTATACTATGCTGAAATCATAATGCAGCTTTACTATTCTTACAGACAAAAATCATACTATGCACAAATTCTCATGGAAGAATATAAAACTGGTCTGGATGGGAAACTTCTCCTGGTAAAAGAGCATTTGACACAACACCCATGTCAATCCTGAATTTTTTCCTTAGATAGTTCAGTTAGACCCACATTAAGTATTATGAAAAATTCCCCTGATTTAGAAGCCAAAGTAATATACTTGAAAAACTAGCACTTCATTCCTTGAAATAATACCCAGAAAACTCCCCTCTCCATGCTTCTTTCTTGCCAGAACTGTCCCAGGAACACACAAATCGACCAGCCCAGACAGAATACTACAAACAGCACAGAGCGAGTAGCGATGCTGCACTGTGTGACAAGGTATGTACGCACCTTCTTCATATTACCTCCCAGGAAAGGATAAGGAGGTTTGTTCACATGGCTCCAACTGACAGGCACACGAGTCATGTCATACAATTGGAAGATTATTAAAGCATCAGAGAGGTCACTAATCAAAGAAAAATAATGTTTTTCATTACAAAAGATTGAGTTCACAATGAGAGTACAGTATCTACATCAGACCTACAAATAGTCCATCAGACTAATAGAAGTGTACATAGAGCTACTAGAAAAATCCATAAAAAATGTTTTACTCTTCAAAAGAGATTAGCCTATCCTTCTTATTGATCCTAGTGATCAATAAGATCACTGATTAATCCTAGTGATTGAGGAGTTCTGAAACTCCTCTTGCAACATGTGGAGCAAAACTTGGAAATCACTATTTTAACAAAAGCAAAATCTCTTTCTTAATGCTGTTACTGAACTATAACAGAGGCTCAAAAATAACTACTTTATTACATCTAAGGAAGATTAAAACATATATATATCATCATCAGGCAGAAGAAAAATAAAAGCCTTACCTGTATAGGTGGTTAACATATGGGCTTACACCCAGTGAATTCATCCAGTTTCTAAATGTCCTTTCCTCCTTACTTTCTCCTGAACAGAAAAACATAACTCTATATAAATTACTTGGGCAAGGGGTGTTTATCATTAGAAAAGAAAACCTATTTAATACTATTTCAAGAAATGGAGTTATGTCATAATTTTTTAGACAAAGATTACAATTCTAACCTAAGTGTCTTCCCCTTTCATAGCAAGTATTCACTTCAAAATATATTTAATGAAAACTATAACTTAAAATCAGACATTTCTAAGATTTCATATGTAATTTATTCTGCTGAAAAATATAATTTTTTTAAAAAAATCAGTCAAGTTAACAACTAGAAAAATATATTAATATTTTTTCCCATTTTTAAGTTACAAGGTATTTTATATGCAATTCAAACTACTATTTGTTTCAAAGAGTGACTGAGAAAATCACTATGTGCTAAGCCAACAGAAGAATACTATTCTGGAAGGTCTTCAGGCAGCCAGTTGTTCTCATTCATTTCTATCCACAGTAAAATTTAAAAGTCAGTGAAGGTTTATATTTTTGGACAAAAATATTAAATTTCCATCTTTCTGGAAAAAAGGTAAAAATCAAGCAAAATCATGATACAAAATAAGTGACTTTTATTAATAGCAACCTGAGAGGTTATAATATTTTGATGCAAGCCTCCTGTTTTGGTAAAGTCTATAAGATTACTGATTTTTGGGGTTAGTTTCTGAAGTCGGAAAATCTTTGACTCTAAAGTGCTTTAGGGACACTTGTATATTGGAATGACAGCAGCTAAATTATTCAATGAAGTCAAATAGATACTCAATGCGATACTCAGCAACTGCACCCAGACTGAGAATTTTAAACTGCATGCTTAATATCACCCAAAGAATCTGAAGTAGACAAGCAGGAGCAGGAGAGTGCAAATCAGGAGGTGAACTTCTGGCTAGCAGGAATACAGAAACTAAAGATAGCATACTGTATTTAATATGCCACTTTAAACCCCTTTATCATGCAATACATAAGCATTCAAAAGTTTTCCAGATGGCTGAGAACTAACCCCTTTTTTCTCTCCATTCTTTTATTCAAAATATACCTTGTGATCCTATCGGGAGCATATCTTCTGCTGTGCGGTGCAGCAGATAGCCAAAATCATAGGAAAACTGCAGAAAGGGGGAAGAGCTACACAAAAGAAAGAGGAGCAATTTGGTAGTATCCTTCACATAGCCATCCTTCTTCGCCGAGACCATTATACTATGAAATTGAGTGGCTAGTAGCCATAAGGACGAGGTCCAGAATTCAAAGGACTCCAAAAATTTAAATTCTTTTTGAAAGACAACACAGCTTAAGATGCAGCTTTGCACCCCAAACATGGCCTAAATCCTCTCATATTAACAGCTTTAAAGGCTGCCAGTGGACTAAGCAGCAGCAGAGGCAGCGTACATACTGAAGGATAAGTGGGTGGTTAAAGTCCCTCCTCTTCTTCCTCCCCCCTTTTGCTGTGGAGGCAGCTACACCTGAGGGATGCGCTCTCTGCACACAAATGTGCACATCACCAGACTCACTGAACTGTATCAGCCTTTGCAGAGAAGACTGCAATTTGTGCCCAGTACTCCTTGTCTGAAACCAAGCAACAGACAGACCTGACATACTTTGGGGACTAACGGGAAGGAAATAATTGGAAAGACAGAATTTAGCACAAAAAGTAAAGACTCTTGAGAAACTCTACTCACCCACTTATCCTCACCCATTTACAAGCCTAGAACTTTAGAGCTTTCTTTGTGGAAGAAACTATATAGCATTTGACAAGTTCAAGTCTTGTCACAATTTACATATGCTGTATGTTTAAGCCCCTCCCCCCTTCTTAATTATAATAGCATATTAAAGCAATAGAAAAATGCAAGAACAATGCAAAA
Organism: Eudromia elegans; assembly: GCA_003342815.1. Classification (NCBI taxonomy): domain Eukaryota; kingdom Metazoa; phylum Chordata; class Aves; order Tinamiformes; family Tinamidae; genus Eudromia; species Eudromia elegans. The sequence goes on from PTEX01000175.1 coordinate 1,047,060, forward strand.
ATCAACCAGAAGAAAGGGACAGAGCTACTTAAAACACTAGAAAAAAACAAGGCTACAGAATAAACACTTTTATGGAGTACAGAAAAGTACTAAATACAGTACCTACATTAGGAGGGGTCAAATCTGCATTTCATGAAGCAAAATAGGAAAGCAGTATAAATTATCAGTCAGATTACAACAGCTCATTTATGATGAAACTAAATCAAAATGAATGTCTTGTTTTATACATCAATATCATTAAAAGACAGGAAAAACATCAGCTTTTATGGAAGCATAAGTAACAGAAAAAAAACACATTAACAATACCACCTTTTGGCTGAAAATATTACTTTGATTGTATCTATATGCCATCATAGGAGTTACCAATCATAGAACATAACAGTGGCATGACTATACCCTGAAACCTATACTGTAAATAGTAGTTCAAATTTGTCCAGTATTCACCATTACAAAGTCTAGCGCTTATATAGTCAGAGGCTTATAACTTTTCCAACCTGTTTTTCCCGAGACTTTGATCTCATCTAAATATTTTAGGCAAGCTCAGAAATCAGTTCAGTTGTTTTGTATTGTGCCAATGAAATTTGAAACAAGCTTTCAATATTTCAAATAACAGTAAAGATTTTCTTCCAGCTGCAGCTTTATATTCAGAATAGACAGGTTGGACTGAACACGTTCTACCTCCACAGATTTCTTGAATATATTTACAACAAAGCTGCAGCAAAGGAAGAAGAGACCCTCACTTTCATTGATTCTTCCTGTACACCAAAAACTGCAATGTCCCTTGTCATTGAAACTGGAAAGAGAGGCAGACTGCCTCCTGTGCTTTAACACCTCCAGCACAGCTGGCATGCACAGAAGGAGCAGAGAAGGCAGCCTGAGACAGGAGTGGTCTGACAAATACATTTGTTCAACAGGGATGCAATAGAACGGTCTAGTTGTAGAAACAGGAGGAGCAGGAGAAAGGGGATATAGGCTAGATGGTAAGGAAACCCACCAGGAATAGTAAGAGGAAGACAGGAGCAAGCAGTGCAGAGGAATGTGTGAACGTTAGTGGTGATTATCCTGAGTGCAGCAAGCCTCATTCTTACTATTCCTCTGAGACCAGAGGACAACTGTGAAATACACTGGCAGGACCTGTTTGGTTATCTTAGATGAGCTGGTCCACAAAAAGGGGAACAGTCATATATTGCTACCAACAAGTAGTGAAAACTGTCCCTTTATCTCTAACATTAGAGACCTAGTTCAAGTTCTTGATACCATAGGATCAATACAGTTTGCTGATCCAGAAGCCTTTTTAATCAGTTTTCTGCCTTTCAAAAGAGCAAGTTATTACAATATTAACACTGATACAAACCCTGAAAAATATTTTAAAGGCTTTACAATTGCATAGTCAAGTACACTGAATTAGGAAAAGCTAGAATTTGCATATCAACTAAAATATAAGCAATATGGAAAGGAGCATAAATGAACCAAGTTCCACATTCCAATATGCACAGTAATGGGCACTTCTACTGTCAGTTGATACTGGAAGCTAATGAGAAAGACTTATGTACTACTGTTAACACAAACACCATCACGTAGGGATTCTATATCACAGTCTAGAAGGAACACTAACATAGAGATCACTAACATTCTTATCTCCTACATGCTTAGTAAGATGAGTACCTTCTAATAAATTGAGATCATATTCTGAACTGTCAGGCTTGTGTAGGGCTGGATATGTGTTGAAAAGATTTGCAACAAAAGCCATATTGAGTTTAGGGTTGCCTGCAACTACATCAGCTGGAGTAACAAACTGCCTGCAGCCCAATTTTTCAGCCTGTTGAAGCATGTATTCAGCCCTCTTCAAGTCATTTTTTTCCTGAAAAGCAAACATACATAAAAAGAAAGTAAAATCAAAATCAAAATTAAATTGCAATGAACACTAGCACATATAGAATATAACTTCTGTCTCATTTTTGTAACACTTGTAGTTAAAAACTCAGAAGGAAATGAGTTAGTAGCTGAGTTACTGTTAGAACGAATTAACAGTCAGTAATTCAACATTTTTACACACTACTTGTTCTAGCAAAGTCTTGCATGCTATTGATACTGATTTATAACCCATTAGAAAACATTAACAGTTTCCTCTGTGGAGGACCAACTACAAGGAAAAAAGTTGTGCATTAATGTAATTCCAAAATGCACACAACTCCAATTCGTAGCTCCAAAATGCTTATTTGGATCATACAGCTCCAAATTTTAGATTTGAGGATGCACACTCCTGTTCTAGTACCTCCCTAGACCTTTACTCAGGTTTTTCTTCATTCAAATTTTCATACCATTTAAGAATGTGATGTAGCAGTTGTGTGCTTTCCGAAACAAAAGGGGAGCCTGGAACAGCTCTGTAGCCAGAGTGCTAGGCATATGGATAAAGGTCTCCAATAATTCTCTTTACATTTCAGCATACTTACATTAAACCCTGAAAAGTCAATTTTAATGGGAACTTCTTTAAAATCATCTCCTTTGGGTGCAATCTGATTTAACAGATGGTAGTATGCTCTTGAATCCTGAAATAAGCAGTAGAAATATTTAAAAACACGCAAATTCTCATATAGCCATGTAGTACTTTAACAGTCTGATAACTGCGTACCTTAATATCTTGGCTAAAGTTACTGATTTTCTGCCACCCTGCATTGGCCAGATGATAGTTTACCCAGCGCAGCAAGAGTTCTTCTGGAGAAAGCTTCATTAACTGATCCAATTCTTCCCCTTCATTTAGCAACGCAATGAGAGCTAAAAGCAAGTTTGAAATAAAGCTGAAATCATTGCTATCATGATTCAAAAAGCATTTAATTATCAATTGAACACATTATATACTCTTACCTTCATTTCTGGAGATCTCAATATCAGCAAAAAGGCCAACTTTAATGATCTGCCATAAGAGTCCCAATACTAAGTGTGGTTTGCCTTCCTGCAAATCTTGTGATCCGATATTGACAACTGTGCAACCAATAGCAGATGCTGAGTTCAGAGCCAGATTCAGGTTTTCCTATTTGGAATAGGAATGTTTAACAAGTTGTAAAGGTTATGATTCTTCGTAAATTTGTTCATACTAAAACTGCAAGTGCAAGGGTTATTAGGCAAGTTTCTGAAGTCATAAGAAACAAGTCAGTGGCTCCTAATGGACCACTACACTGGTGTTTTGGATTTTTTTTGCAAATCACCTGTCTTATCAAAAATCAACACAAAATAGTATTGACACTGTTAATATGAGCCCATTAAAACACTGCAGACAACTTTCCACAGCTTGGATCATTGAAGCATAGTCTAACCAAATTAACTTTTTGGAGTCCATTAGTACCACATACATAGATTAAACAATATTGCCCAAAAGACCAGGGGATCAATCCTGTGGACATATGCCTTTATACAGAATTTTGTTCTGTGCAAGGGGCTACTGACATCCCCACATCTCCATCATTCCACCTTGGCTCTGTATAGGCTTTTTTTTTTTAAAATCAGCTCTTAAACTGTAATTGCACAGACACCATAAGAAAAATGACAGCAATTCAACATGCTGACACAAACTAAAGCAAATAATCGTCACAGAGAAAACACTCCAAGAGGAAAAAAAAAAGCAGATCTCAAACATTACTATTCATATTTTCCTGTGTCATATTTTCACTATTTACAGAAACACTGTAAGCACATGGAGCATCATCTTTGCTGCTGCATTTTTTTAAATAGGTAGAGATCACAAATTCTACTTGCAGGATTTAGTGTCATATGTTTTGAGTTTTCTTATTTTAATACCACAATCTGCCCTTTCAAGTGTACAAAGCAAAACCACTGTCTTTTAAACAAAGTTCTTAATTAGCATTTTCTTTTCTCATTAGGCTAACCATTTAGGACTCTACTTCCCTATTTCAAATAAGCTTTCTTCTGCCCAAGCTAAGGTCTTAAAAACTTTCTATTATCAAACATGTTCATAACTTCAAGACACCTTCTCTTATTCACCACAACTAAGATAAAACAACTTCTCTTCGTTTCAAGACACTCTCCACTACTGAAAATGCATCATCCCACCACACAGCAGACGGTCACACGGGTATTCTCTATGCTGTATTGCCAAGATACAATTGTTGCGCTCAACTCAGAAGTTTAAAATTGGTTTGCATAGGTACTTCTAAAGATTAGTAAAGCCAAAAGCAGAATAGTGAACATGGAAAGAATGAAGGAAAGCATGAGAAAGACAAATTCTCTTTATGCAGTCTACGACACAGAAAAGTCAAGCATGTTTACTAGAAAATACAACTTCATGCTTTAACATTTTAAAATACATTACCTTTCCCTTGCCCCCCCAAGAAGACTATAATTAAAGCTACAGAAATATGTTCTTTTTGATTTGTAAGAGTTTGCTAACTGTGTAGTACTTACAGAAATTGTGAAAGGAGTGAGTTTCTTCTTATTTATAGCCCTTTCATCAATTGTATCTGGTTGCGAAAAGTTAATCATTTTGCTAAGGAAGAAAAGTCAAAACTTATTCAAGATTACATTTCTCAGGAAACATTTTATTGTTTGCTTATAAAACATTAGCACTTTAAACTGGCTATAAAGATGCCTAACGTGATAAGGACTACATCCTCCTCTAACTCTCTTCTCCCTGTTAAATAATTGTTTATTTGAGTAATTTGAATAATTGTTTATACTGAAAGAGCAAAGCACAGCTGTATTATCCAAAAAGTTCTTGAGAATAATATAACTGTAAACTAGTCTCTTATGAAATTATTTATATTATAAACAAATTTCTGCAAGGAATTTATATTGCATCTTACACCTTCAAGGATCTTAAAGATTAATTCATATCAATACTAATGAACTAATCCTTTTCTAACATGCTATATGGATAAATGCTACTACGCTAGGTTAGTTAGAGCAGTCTACAGTACTGTACGCCCTTGCTTTTGCCACACATTTCAATCAGGTTTTTATTCATCCAGTCCCATGATACAGTAATTAGATTCAGTAACTTTTAAAAATACTTGAAATGGCAATGATTTCTAAATATCAACAGTTTATATAATTTTTAGACAGTCTGCACGCATCTGGCAGTTATCATTAGAGATGCGAATTTGAAAAGACTTCTGTAATGTATGCACAGTGATATACTAAAAAATGTACTAAATATATTTTGCTGTGGGTGAAGATGTTTTCCACACAATAAACAGTTGTTGAAATATTTAAGAGCAAAATCCTGATGTTTAACATCAGGGATTTCCATGAATTTCACCGTGTTCAAAACTTAGCATTTGAGATGAATTTCTTTCCCTTCTCCTCTCGGCTCTACACTCACCAAAGGAGAATGCCATCTGCAAGGGATTTAAAGAGACTAGCATCTGATGGATCCATGGGGAGGATATGCTTACAGTCCGGGTCATCTTGTAGAGCTTTATTTATCCAATTAACAAAAGCAACTTTTTCTTCCTCTGAAAAGAGCAATATTAAAATAATTGATTATCATATCCATGAACACATACTGTTGAACAACAAATTAGGGTCAAACAAAGCTACATCTACAAAGTTCCTCTTTTCACAGAGGCCACTTATGAAAGAAATCAGACCAATGGCAAAGTAAACAAGAAAAAAGTGAAGATTCATCTTTATCCTACTGCACTCTCTAAACATTCAGTGATTTTCACTAGAATAACATATAAGTCATAACAATATACTGATAAAATATCATTGCATTACAGATCATTTTAAAAGCAGTTTCTCCAGTATGAGGAAAAGCCATACCAGTGTGAACAATTCTGTAAAGGTACTGAGTCATCTGAGGGGGCCATTCCAGCAAAAGAGTCTATATATTTCACAATGCAGTAGCATTGTGAAATCAAAATGCAGATTCATTTTTATGGAATCATAGTAGTAAAAGCAAGTTATCTTCAATGTCTATTTACTAGAAATAGTTCCCCCAAGACAAATTATTTATTTGTTTCCACTTGCCAGTGCTTATTTTCATCTTTTGCTCTGGCAAAGATACAAAAATTTACTTCTGGATGCAGCACAAAGTTAGCAACAAACTGAACAGCCCACATTTTAATGAAGTGCACTAGTAAACAAGTGTCTTATGCATCTTCAGATGCTTTTCTTTTAAATTGCTTTGAACAGCAACGCTTTCCACTAAACTTTCCTTTTCTGTAGTCCAAATTTCAAGGTTGTTTCCCAACCCCTACATAATTTGCCCCGTTCCTCCCACCTTTTTTTTTTTTCCTCTTTTTTTTTTTTTTTTTTACCTGAATAAGAGTGCTGTGTCCCCTCACTAGATATTGAGGACGTTCCTCCAATTGCTGTAATACCCTGCTTTTTGTTTATCGATTTTCGGAAAGATTTGCTAACATCTTTACTTTTCAATTCCTGAATAATCTGGAATAAAAGAAAAAGAGAGCATTTTGTGACTGGTCATACTTTCAACTATTTAAGTGTTAACTCTAAAGTCAGGAAATAACCTAACTCCTGTTCTTTTTAACATTGGCTCCTGCTCTAGAAGTAGGAAAAAAAAGATGCTAATGCATCCTAATGCAACCTAAGACACTCATTTTAAGTCAACATACTAGGTCTGCAACAATCTACACAACTTTTCAACAGATATTTGATAAAATATATTTTCATGTAAGACTAGAGTTTACTTCTTCCACTTCATCACATGCCTTACAGTAAAAGGCTACTTCATAACAATTATACACCTTCTTATATCAGCTGACATGATTTTCCAAGTACCTGTAATATTAAATCAAGCAAGATAAACTGATGGTGTCCTGAATTTGCCCAAACACAGTTGAGATCTCAAAGCTGATAATGAAGTATAGGCAACACATATGTGGCAATACTCATATATATATATATGCATTTCAGCTGTGAATCAGTGCAAATTAGAATCTTGTGAAGAAATATCTACTTAAACAAGTAACCTGCTTCAATCCACATCACTACTATAAAATCCCAGAAAAAAAAATTTAAAAAACTAGAGTTTTTTCAATCCTGAACAGATTTTGGTTCTCATGAATAAAGTGCACTCATCAGCAATCCACATAATAAGTTTCTAAACCAAATATGTGTGAAAAATCCTATCCTACTCCCAGTAAAATACAGTACTTGGTATAGTGATTGTGCATAGTAGTGTGAGTATCATGTATCCCTAAGAATTCAAGGTCATTATCAGTAACAATCTACATGTTGGTCAGGCAAGGGCTGACCCAATAGTTCCTCAGGTAAATAATCCATGACAGTCATCTTTTAAGAATAAGAAAACAGGACTCATTGGAACTACTGCATTCGCATGTGCTGCCCAATTAGACCAACAAAACTAAGTGACAAAGTCAAATACAGTGACTGGGAAATAATTATATAGAATACTGTAAACTGCCAGTGAAGGTCTTCTCATTCTCAAAATACTAGTCATATCATTTAGTTTATTTTTCTCCTCATTCTCATCAGATATTGGACAGTCTAGAAACTGTCTGTTGTTAGGCAGGCAAAGGAGCATCCTGTATAGTGCTTTGATTACAGGATTTATGAACATCGATCCATGGAGTGAGTATTCAAAGGAACTGAAGGCAGAGAAGCACAATATTCCTAGAGCAAGTCAGCCGAGACACAGGAATTCCTAAGATATCATTCTTTGTACCATTAAAGAGCACTCTTAAGAGCTAAGAAGTATTAGAAGAATGACTTTCCCATACTCTTGATAAGTCTCATTAATCAGCTCCTTCTGACTCACACATTTCTATCCCTCCCTAAGTTACATATCTTATGCCAAGGAAAAAGCACAGACATTTTTCTGAAGCAAACAACATATTAAAGTATATCATGAATTCTACACTTTAAGCAGTAACTTAACTAATTTATACTTCAATTTAAAAATGAAAAGTTATTTTAAAAAAAATCAATCAACTATGAGTTAGAAGAAAGTTTAAGAGGAATGTCTTACAGAGACAAATTCTTCAAAGTTGATTTTTCCATCTTTGTTGCTGTCTGTTACTGCAATAATTTTTTCTACAATCTCCCGAACTTTGTAGCCAGGCAAGGGAAGGCTTGCTTCTTTAAAAAGGTCTTGAAGCTCATAATCACTGACATACCCACTGTTGTCAATATCTGTAAAATGAGAATACTTTTTATGTTCACGTTAACTACAATGAAACAAATAATCTCTTCTCTCCCTCCCCTCTCCTGATATAATAATTATAGATACTAAATGTGAGAAATGGCACTGCAGTTCTAGGCAAACTATTTCTTCCTTTGGTTTTTCTACATATAAGTAAAAAGAAGGAAAGCATGAGGGTGAGAGCCACAGCTGACTAGGAACTGTGTCATTTTGTTTTTCATTTTCTTAAGGATTGTTTTATAATCCTAAAGCACAGATATTACAAGATAACAGATCTATCAATACTAAATTTAAGACTTTATATCTTAAAATTCCAACAAAGTCTTCCATAAGCCTTCAAATTCAAGGGAGATGAGTTATCATCTTACCTCCTATTATAGTAATTGCAATTAGTAAAAATTTTGTATCTGAAATTCAAACCTTGTGATAGTATCTGCTATTTTAAAAGAACTAGCACAAGAACTCTACCCAACTCTGCATTTTGTTTCTTATCCTAAAGATCTGACAGACATTTTCCGGTTTTCAAAATTTTGATGTAGTAAAGCTTTCCTGTGAAGAATAAATCCAGGATGATCTATATCTGTTCATTAAAGGTGACCTTGCCTAATCTATTAATTTGTCCTGTTGTGAGCAATTTGTACTGCCATGCTCACTTTGCTAGCAAGATTACATGTCAACAACCCTGCCTATAGTAAGGTATCAGAAAGCTTTCAGCAAGAGGTTGGGCGTAGCTTCACAATTCCTGGTGTAATAAAGTAACATTTTACAAACCTAAAATATCTTTTTATCCACAGTATTGTAGCAATTTAACTTTATTAAAAATAAGTAAAAAAAACCACAGACTCACACATAGAAGGATTTGAAAGTGTCAATCAAAATAGTTTCACTTGCGTACACAGTGAAATGTCATGTTGGACATGAAGTATTTTTAAAAGCAGAAAGGCAAAGCTACAGCCCATAGACAGCCCATAGACAACATTCTAAAGAAAAAAATCTGTGTAACATAACTAATGTATGTCCCCTACTTTATATATTTAATGCTAATCATAATAATAATAATATGCTAATTTAATACAGAACAAAACATGGCACTACAAACACAAATTCCATACTGATTTTTTTCACAAAATCTATATCACTCTGCAGTATTAATAGCATCCTTATTTTCTCAGCTAAAACATACCTATTTTACTAAAAGCTTCTCTTAGTTCTTCAAGCTCTTCACGAGAAATGGTAGTTATGTTGTTTTCCATCTTCTGACAGCAACAGCAGTTCTCCTCAATTGCTTATGCCTAATAATAAACAGAGAGTTCTATAAGACATCAGTACTAAACAGACCCTTACAGAAGTTACCCATCTTTGCAACACAAGATACCAAACCCTAATGCCATCTCCAGGCCTGCCCCACTTACAATGACACAAGGTACCTCATATATCCAGCAATTCCTTTTCCTGTGAATTTATAATAGCAATGACTTTTTCACATAGCTGATATTTTTTTGCATAGAACAAACAGTAACTAACAAGCTACCATCACTGCTTCAGTTTTCCAGTGTTAAAATCTTAGCCTTTCACTTCAACAAATCAATTTTAGAAAAATTCCTTTCCAAGTGCAACACACTCTCCTGGTCAATCTGGGGGAGAGTGCCAGGACCCAGTGCTGCACTGAGCACTGCAGCATTTGCACAAGAGTTAAACTCAGCACTTTTAAGTACTCTCCTACAACCGACCATCTGAGGCAAAAATCAGATGACTTTCCAAAACACTTCATTTACATGGAGTCTTTTAGCAGAAAAAGGAGACAACAAAAGCTAGGTTCACTTTTAAAATGTGAAAATATTAAAATACTAAAAACTCTGGTTATTAAACATATTTGAAAATAGATAAGTAATCAATAGGCAGTTGAATGGAGATTCTGGTAGTCAAACATTAGAATTCAGCCAGAATATTTGGACTGGGTCACACAGGACATGGTCCTCAGCGTGGGTGGCAAGTTAAGTCTTTTTCCGTCATGTCACTCAGTCTTATTTGGAGTACTAGATTAAAACTCCCCTTGTACATTTTGCTAAGCTTACTATCAGCATGTACCTTCTTCGTACCTAAAAGAAAAAAAAACTAAGTCCAGAAAAAATGACCTTATACACAAACTTTTTTGAAGTATAAGGAATTTGATTAGGAATCAAAATAAAAAAAAATAAGGTTTGGAACATAAAAAAACCACACATTCATATCAAGGAAATCACAAGGATTTCAAACCTGCAAAAAGACACAGGATGTTCATTTGAAATGCAGAAACAAGATGTCAAAGTATAAGTAAAATATTTAACACAAGTACAAAAGGCAGCTTTATAAAATTAGTTGATATTATTAACATGAGTCAGACTTTATCAAAATAATGTCTGAAGAGTTTCAAGTTATTCTACTCTCCTTTTCCTCCTCCCCTACAGTTTGAATTTTCCAACACATTCTGTGTTGGAAAATAGCCATCTTTGATTTTCAAAGATTATTTCAGAAACACCAGATACTCTGTTCTTGAATGAAGGGGATAAAGCTGATTAATACTTCCGATTTAAACCTAAGAGACAATCTTAAATACTGCATTATATAGCAACAGGGTAAATCCGATGGTCAATTAAATGTCCAAAGTGTTGCAATTATATTTTCAGTGTTTGGGAAAGACCTAGCTTAAACAACTAAAGACAATACCCAAAAGTGCCAGATATTCCAGACAATTGCAATATACAATCCAGGAACTCCCTAAGCTAATAAAAACTCAGTACACACAGTTTGACACCTAAAGTCTGCAGGCAATCTCCATGTGATTTAAAACTAAGAAAAAAAACATTCAGATCTATTGCAACTACAATTATGCCCTGAAAAAATATGTTGATTTACAATGCACATATTTCCCAGTGCCCTGGCAGCGTTTGTACTACACTAAGATGTTAAAGCATCTTCTGCTGCTCCGGGTTAGAGGAAGTACAAACACTGTTTTCATGCTGAGAAAGGACCCTTGATCCTTTTTTAATCCCAGCCAATCCCAGTTTATACTTAACGTAAATTGACAGCAGTCATGCATCTCTATCCTGTCTTCTGCACCCAGCAGGCCTTTTGTGTCTAAAGAAAATCCAGTGGAGTTTCCTGGAAATGTTCCACACACGACATTAAAACAGATAAAACTGCTGCTGATGCCATCAGGCCATTTCTTTGTGTGTGGAGGAGCATTCCTGTCTGAACAAAGGCCAAGGAGAAAGAGAGGAGGCCTAACAGCAGTTCCTGACCCTTTCCTGACAAAATCAAAACAACACATCATCATCAACCCCTAGCATTCCCACATGAGATTTTGTAAATCAATACAGTGGGCACAGGTTCATGCATCATTAGTCCCCTTTAAATTCTCATCAGCTTGAGGCAGAGGCTCTATTATGCCCTAAGGGGAAGGGATACATTACAAGGTAATGAGACATAAAAAGGAACAATGAGGCTATGCACAAGATACTCTTTACTCAGTGATGTCAGAAAACAAAATACTACTATATTGAAACTGATGAAAAATTAAATCTTAGTGAAATGGCATGTAGATTATAAAAAAAGAGTAAACAATGGAACACTGCTATATAAAATACACATACACTCAAACTTGCAGAGTATTTTCAAGATGATACAGCACCTGCTCAGCTTTTTTTTCCAATTTAAAATTCTCAAACTCCAAAGATAAACACGATTATGTGGCAACTAAACAAACCCTTTAACAACATGAAAGAATCAATTATTTTAGATGTTTCAATGGGGGTACATAGTAAAACTATTGTATTAGCAATGAAGCCTATTCTTTTATTGCTCAAACACTTTTAATCTTGATCACAGAATGAAGAATCAATAAAGTCAAGTTATTTTATAATCTTTGATACACACTATCCCACACACATTAGTGTAGGATAGGGAAGATAGCTAACTTATCAGTGAAAAGAGACTTAGGGAGACGTGAGTAGAAGAGAATAACACATCCTGTTATTTAGGTGGAAGAGGTTTAGATCACACATACCACCCTCCAAAATAAGACAATCTAGCACACCTGTATTACAATGTAACCAGCACTGAATTCTATAAAGAAAGGAAATAGACATATTCAGTCATTATGCAAGCAACAATATTTGAAGAAAGACTCAGTGTAGAGTTAAGATACACATGGTACAGTCACAAATAATTGAAAAAGCATTTTAGATTTCACTGTATTATAATATGTAGTATGAGAACTACAACAGATCAAAAGATTTCTTCAAATACCACATGGCCAAATAGACACAGAATCACAGAATGGTTAAGGTTGGACAAGACCTCTATAGATTATCTAGTCCAACCCTGTAGCACAGGGTGGCATCTAGGCAGTCTTTAAAGATCTCCAAAGGAGACTCCACAACCTCTCTGGACAGCCTGTTCCAGGGCTCTATCATCCTCACAGGAAAAAAGTTCTTCCTCATATGGAGATGGAACTTCCTGGGTTTCAGTTTGTACCCATTATCCCTTGTCCTGTCACTGGCCACCACCAAAAAGGGTTTGGCCCCATCCTCTTTACATTCTCCCCTCAGGTATTTGTACATATTGATCTGATCTCCTCTCAATCTTCTTCATGCTAAACAGACCCAGCTCGCTTAGTCTTTCCTCATACGATAGATGCTCCAGTCTCTTAATCATCTTTGTTGCTCTACAGTGGACCCTCTCTAGAAGCTCCATGTCCCTCTTGTCCATGTCCCATGTCCATGCCCAGAACTGCACCCAATACTCCAGATGCAGCCTCATCAGAGTTGAGTAGAGGGGCAGGATCCCCTCCCTCATCCTGCTGGCAACGCTCCTCCTGATGCAGGCCAGGATTCCTGGCCATGAGGGCTGGCTCAGAACTCCCAAATCCCTCTCCATGGAGCTGCTTTCCAGCAGGTCAACCCCTAATCTGTACTGGTGCCTGTGGTTATTCCTGCCCAGGTGCAAGACCTTGTTGAACCTCATGAAGTTCCTCTTTGCCCAACTCTCCAATCTGTCCAGGTCCCTCTGAATGGCAGCACAGCCCTTTGGAGTATCAGCCACTTCAGCCAGTTTTGTATTTGAGACCTTACTACCCTGAAGAGTCAGAGGCTATATATCTCAGCCTGGGCTTATACTAAGACTAGTTGTATTTATAGCCACCAAAAGCATTTAGTAATTATTGCACTTTAGATGGTAACAATAATGTCATGCGTCAAGATATAAAAATAGCATTTTCGTCACTCTTCCATGTAGAGTGTTACACAGCAAACAGTGTACAATTAAACAGTGAGAAACTGATATATTTTGCATTGGTCTTTCCTTGAATCAAACTAAGCACTATAGTAAAACTCTGCATCAGTGAAATACATAATTTATGCTATGTAGAAGAACTAATACTTACATTCAAGTTAATTATTCCCTCTATGGGAATTTATTCATCACTGGTGAATAATAAAAGTCAACATTCTCTGTTGTGCCCCTAAGATAAACACACCAGGACTCAGGTGTGACTCAGGTATAAGCAATAAAACAGGTTAACACATCTATGTGTTAGACTGGCCATGGGTCCATCTGAATTCAGTGGTGCAAGTATACAGCAATATCATTTAACAGGATAATTTCACAAGACTTAAGTCAGGATCAAGAATATCTACTGTTCATCTAATCTACTGTTATAAGGTAAATATCTGATTACTTTGAAAAGTTACCTTTTCTTCCAAACAAAATGCTTCCAGTTGCCTTTTATTGCTGAGTACACTGAATAGCCATGTAAATTCATCAACAGTATCAGTTTCCCGTAGTTTCCTTCACATGCATCATTCAAGAGGATCTCAGCCTGCCTGTGCTTTGTATTGCTGCATTCAGCACAAGCAATAAAACACATCAGTGGAAAAAACTCACCTGCTATAGAAGGACCACATCCAAGAAAGTGATTCTGAAAAAAAAAGCTACTACACATAGAGTTCATAGTAAAACCTTTCCTGAAGCATTGCATTTTCAACTGCTTATGTGTTTAAATACATGAACAATTTGGGCTGAATACTGCCCAAGCTGATTATCTTGAACCCTGTGAGATCTGATTCTGATTTTGTTGATTAGTTACTATTCTAAAAGCTGTTGAATTTTCAGTTGCCTCTGGTAAAGTACTGGAAATGCTTAACCCTCTCTGGGTGTTTGAACAGAGACTTGAAAACATGTCTAGCCCATACGTATTGGCAAAATGATGCCTGCTCATCCAAAATCAATTCGAATTTATCCATACTTATAAAAACCTCTCAAAATTGCTACTTGGACATGTCATGTCTAGCTTTATTTGAAGTTTATTATCTGCCATTCTGTCTGCATTAGTGATGCTCTAGTCTAGTGCAAGAAGGTGGGAGACAACTTGCCACTGAAATTGATGCAGCCCCACAGCTGCTGAGACCCAGTACCCCTTAATCCCCATCCTTGTTCCACAAATCAGGAGTAAAGCAGGGAAGCAAACACTAATCACCTAAGTTCCATACCAGAGTAGAAAATACCATTTAGGTTTTCCTTCCCTCATTGCTTTCCAAATATTTGTCTTCAAACTCTGTGGTATTAATGAGCACAAGAGCAGGCCTAAAGCATTCTAATATAGTGACTTCCTCTGTGAAAGTGGGATACTAAGATGACATTAAACAATACACATCACTGAGTTACTGCTTTTGCTGCATTTCCTGATGTTTAGAAATACAACAATTCATAATATGCTGGCTGCCATAACATCACTAAGTATTTGAGAAGAGAGAAGAAGCCAAATTACCATATGCTTGCAAAATAGTGCATACTTGCACCTCTTTGCAAGTTGGTTGTGTGAAAACTATAAGCACAATTTTGCTCCCATCAGTGACAAGTAGATTTTCCCAGAATACAAAGATAATGCAGAATAAAAGATAATACACAGCACTGCAAACAGAAACAAGCTTTTTCTCATAGATCTCTTGATAACATGTTGTCTACAAAATGCTAACTCCTTAATCTGGAGCAAAATCTTCACACTTTAGGGAAAATAGAAGAACCGCACTTAATACAACCTTTTGAAATAAGCACTCCAAACTGCATATTTTATATAATACAAATATAACACAAAAACTTCCTAATATGTTAGGGAAAACAGAAATAAGTATACAATACAAAAAACTAAACAGTTGTGCCACAACAGGCAACAAATTCAAGGACATGGAAACAAAAACGAAGTTTCCCTAGAAAACTTCTGACATAAGAGTCAAGGAACCCCGCTCCAAACTAAAGCTTGGATAAAATCAATCTGTTCAAGTGGCACTTGGTTTTGTTATGCACAACCTTTGCCTTGGTGAAAGTTCAGCAGAAGCATGAGCTTAGTACTCAGGCTCTGCCAAGATAAATGCTGAACACATAAGGAAAACGAAAGCATAGTAGGAAGAAAAATATACTTCAAACCGCAAATCAAAATGACCTTTTATGCTAAGTTACTTTCACAGTCACACACTTTAAATTTTTTTCATTTTCCCAACAATAATATTTTACCAGAGAAAGAAAGATTACAGAAGTATGAAAGAGGTAAAGACTTAATGTTTAACATAAGTTTTTCAGCTGCGAGGAATAGTAGCAACCTCAATTGGAATCAGCTGAATCAATTTCAACAGCGAAGTCATATCTTCAGTAATCAATAAAACATCTTTACTCCCAACTTCCAGGCTCTGTCCATTAAGTCATATCATGCAAATACTATGCAAGTGTAAGGAAATCCCTTCCAAAAGAAATCAGCTTACATTTAATGCTGCTGTAGAAGTGCAATTGTTCATGTAAATACAAAGGTTTCTCAAGGTCTCAGTTACATAGTTCATTACATGCATGAGAAGTCAGAGTAACATATTCACTAACATTTCGATTTAAAAACAAGCAACTCACCCCCAGTGACAAAATGCATATACCACAATGCTCAAGGACAGAGCAGAACAGGTAAAAACTGTATTAAGAGAAGGAGGAAATATGAAATTCCTCTGGAAATTCATGTAGATGACCCTTTTTGGTAAATAAACCCTAGAACAAGTGTCTCCTCTAGAATGTTAGCATTTTAAGATGTGTATGACTCATTTTGACCTCTGAATAACTTTCCTCCTCCCTGTTTCAGACAAACCTTAGTCACAATCAGGACAACTTCTAACCACAATTAAAAAAAATCACATCTTCTTGTAATTAAGTAGATTATTCACATTAAGTATCAATATGCTGTCCCTCCACAGTTCTAGGACATAACTGAGCATGCTCACTATAAATCAAAATAATAATGGTAACAGAGAAGTGAAACAATCGCATCATCTTATCTATTTATCCATAAATCTCAAGTTTGTCTTTTGACTATAAATTAAACATTTAAATAGTGTTGGGAAAGCAACATCTCTCTTCCATTGTACAGAGAGCCATGTCTGACTAGCATTTCATTACAGCAGTGCAACACACCGAGGTCAGCCGCAAACTCATTAGCAGAGTGCTAGCAGCAAGGAAGGGGCTCAGCACAGATTAAGGTCACTTGGTCAAAGAAACTTCAAGAGTGATAACAACAAAATATTGCATATTGTTCTGGGACTTTTTTTGAGCCTTGAATAGAAACAAAATTTATCTTTCTTCCAGCAAGTTCAATCAATTTAATATTCTATTTCCTTTTATATGACATTCATGGAGTTATCCCCTCACCAGTCTTATCTGAGTCTCTAGAAAACAGTTCACTATATTAAATAAAAACTATGTCTCATGCCGACTGTCCACCAGATTTCCCTTCACAGAAGGGCATAAAGCATGTGTGCCTTGCTTTCCTGGTAGCTCTGCAAGCTCTCATCACTAGATCTCTTCCACACCTTTCCTATTCTAGGAGCCTACTTTCCTCCACTCACCTTGCCTCCACATCTACCTTGCCCTCACTTCCAACCTAATGTACCTTTGCTTGGGAAACATGCTAGGTTGCCATGATCCGAGCAGGCAATCAGCTCATCACAATTCTGGGTGTAGCAGTATTTCTGCATTTCGCCTCCTGTGCTGTGGTGACTATCGTAAGGGAATTCGATCAGAAACTAGGAAATACTTTGCGATAAAACCTGTCAATGCTCTGTAGGATACAATTGCTATTTAAAAATCCAAACGTGGTTTCTCTGTGACTTTTTGTTAGAGCAAACCATGTTAAAATATAAATGGAAAGCTTACACTAACAAAAGCAAATGAGCTCAGGCACTTCACCCTCAAGTCCTTCTTTTGTGCCTAGGCTGACATTACATATCAAGTTTACAACAGCAAGAGGAAATGAGTCAAAGACGCACTAAGCAAAGGACACTTAATAGCCTTCTATTTATCAGTTTAAGTTTATGCATGTACAGCTTTTGTGAATGTGGAACTCCAATTATACATAAAAATATCATTACTTTTCCAGTATAAATATTCCTGCATGAATGTTCTCCAATATGCTTCTCCAGCATGGGTGTTCTGCTTTATTTGTTGTTATACATATCTATTATATCACTATATACTAGTTTATAACACTGCATGTTAATTACCAAACAGGAAATAAACAAATAATAATATAATTTAAAAAAAAATTGCACTCATGACTTCTGAAAAACGATGAATCAGGCCATAATTTACCTGGGATCAATCGCAAAATTATGAAGTGACAGAAGGTTTTAACATGATTAATTATCTCCAGAGTATGTTTTAAAGATTTTCAAGATGAAATATTAAAAAAAACTTAAAAATCAAGCAGATCCTCACACAACATTTCAACTCGATGTTAAATTGGACAGTAACTTAGATTTTTATAGAAAGCCCCATCAAATTGTGCAAAACGATAATATTCTACTGGCCTATGATGTTCCAGTCTCCCTCTAAAGTTACAGCTTAAGTGTTACATTTATAAAAAGGATAGTATTATCCAAGTCAAATAATGGCAACTTTGATCTGATTTATCTCCACACCACAGCATTTGCATTTAAGGAAATGAAAGTAATCAGAAATATTAAAAGCAAGCACAAGTTTTTCACCACCCACCAGCTTCTAACATAACTTTTATCACAAGTTTCACTGTCAAAATCCTGTCGCTGCCCTCGGCAAGTTATGATTTCACAATTGACATGCTCCCCTTTTTTCCGGATTTTGCTGGATTTCACATTCTGGCTACTACTGGCCAGAGAGTACTCACCTTCAGCCATTTAATCTGCAACAAAAATATCATTGATGTTTCTAGCGTGTCTTTTGCAAGGCCGTCAGTTCCCACCCCAAGCCTCCATTTCTTCCAGCTTCAGTGCTGCCTAAGAGGTAAGATATATCACACACTGTCACTGTTCTTTGCTACGGAGTTCATCCTTCCATGGGACTCAACTTCAAGGAAAAAAATTCTTAAAACAACTGGAAAATCATGAATCATTCTTTTCCTTTTATCCAAGTATGAAAATAACACAGAGCCAACACACAAAGCAAAAAACAAAACTATGAACAAAGTTATCAATGAACAAACATCCTAAAAGGTAGAAGGAGAGGGAGCTCTGGAAGTGGCACAACTGGTAACACCCTCCAGGAAAACACCATTTCCACCTCTTGCATGCCTGTTCTTTCACAGCCTCTGAAGTAGAAACCTTGCTACAAATCCTCAAACTGCAGCAGACAGACATAAAGGTAGCTCTTACTAATCAAATTAGTTTTAAGGTCACTCCAGAAGTTAATCATGTGAAGATCATTAGGTGCAATAATACAATTGCAACTTAATTCTCCAGTCCTCAGCAATTCAATTGACATCCACATATTTCATACAGGGGTGAATTACAGTTACCAAATAGTGCCAAATAGAGGCAGGTTGCCAGCTTTAAAAAAAACGTTTTCACTGATTTATCAGTTTGCAATACGGCCTTCTGTCACCTGCTAATTCCTAGTTCAACTCTGCATGGTTCAAAAGATTATCAGAAGATTAGGCTGATTAGATACTATACTACAAGCAAGGCAGGATTTTTCGTCATGGAAATTTCATAGGTTATTTTTGTTTTGCTTTCTTCAGTGGTCAATCTACACAGATTCTACAAACTGTAGCAAAAGCAAGTGGAATCCTTTGAAATCCACATTATATCTGGAGTGTCCATGGATACACAAATATTATCCCTTAGCAGGTTTATAGCCTTTAAGAGGTATGTTTGCTACAGTGTAGGGGATATAGGAACATACTAGGAAACCTGTGTTACTGACACTATAAAATCATATTGAGAAAAAAACGTTTATGAATTATTCAAGACCTCAGCTTTAAGATTCATTGCTCGGATTTTTTTTTTAAGAATAATGGACTTTCTGAAGATTAGAGAAAAAAGTGAAAACACTGCCAATAAACATTGAAAATCAAAATCAAAACAATAAGTAGGTGAAAAAAGCAATGTTTACAGAAACCTTGCTTTTAGACAAGAGCAGTTTTTTCTTTATATTGGCAACATACAAGTTGAAATATGAGCTGACAAGCCTAAATACTTATCCTCAGAACAAACAGAATCAATGTGACTGCTAGACATGTCTGTATTCCAAGCCCAAGAATTTGCCTTGGAGAAGGTACATAAGTACTATCAACAGCTCCTGCTAAGAAGCTTGGCTCTCCTTCCCTCCTCAAATAGGTCAGTTCTCATAATAATGATCAGGGATATGAAAAACCAGCTGTGTCCCAACAGGTAAGAGCCACACCAAGTGTTTTGGTCCTCTGGACTGAACACTGTGCTCTTCTCCTGCCCCCTCATCATTGTCAGACAGAACTGAATGAATAATATTGGTTTCAGGTCCTATGCTGAGGTTAAAATTTCAGCCTGACTACAGCACAAGACATCAGCATTGCTCAGGATTTGTTACAGCATCGCCGTGGTCCCATTGTCCATATGACGGTTGAAGCCCTCTTGACACACAGTTGTTATAGCGCTCATCCTGTGGCTGTGCATTTGGAAAAATGTGGGTTTAGATATGCATTTTGAGCACCTGAAAGTTGGATCCCACAGTGTTTTGCAGAAGTACAGTGGCATGCTGCTTTTAAGGATGACTACTGGCAAGGGGTCCTCAGATTTCTGCCTCCTCATCCCCTTACCCCCTCCCATAATGGTAAAAAATCAGAAGAAAACACGAAATTTTAGCCCACTCACAAATAACAGCTCCATAGTCCTGTATTTTCCACTCATCTCTTATACCAAAAGATAAAAAGCCTGTATTAACCTGGTCACAATAGATGACATTCAACTGAATTATACATGGCAGCCATGCAAAAAAACCCACAAGTTTAAAAATTGTATGTATCGAAATATGAAGATACCCATGCCCTTCTACTACAACAATAAACATCTATATTTGATTTATCTACTTCAAACCAGTGTTAAAATGTTTATGGCATTATTAGCAATATTTAATATTTTCCAATATCTTAAAAAGATTAACCTTGCAAAACTGTGTGAGCCTTGTAACTGTCCTTATAAATCCAAGAGTGATGTTTTTAAAAAATTATTTTGTTTTAAATATTGTTTTCAATAATGATCTGTAATTTTGTAAGGTGAGAAAGATATTGCACCTACATTCTAATAAATACAGGTCACAGTACTTATTATAGAGAAAATCCTGTAAGCTGGTGATGCAGATCACCTCTGTAAGGAGACTTTTTGCTTAATTAATGAGTATTTCATATTCTTAAATTTAATTTGTACCTCTGTTTTAGGCATTTTAAAATGCCCCACAGTAGTCTGCATGTAGCACTGCATTGTCTTCCAAAATTGCCAGATACCAGTGCAAAGTCTTTTCAAGCCATCATACCTTCCAAGTAAAATATTAATATTGCTTACACCACAATGTCCTTTTTTAGCATTCAGCGAGCAAAGTTTCAAATGTTGAACAAAGCTATAACACAGCTATAGGCTTCCCTTTGCTGATAAAATAATCAGGTCTAATCAAATATCAGCCTATTGATAAATCTTCCCTTTTATCACGGCAAAACATGTCTCTAGAGGAGAATTTGCAAGATGGAAAACTCATTTTACATAACATTTTAACAAAGTTAAAATAAAAACATGTCTTCTCCTCTCCTCCCAGCCTTTTTTTTTTTCTCTTCTTCTTTTTAAGCTTGCCACAGGTCTGCCCTGCTGGGCTCATCCTCCTCCCGCTGACCTTCACAAATACCAAATAATCCTCTCCTGCTGTTCATTTACACTTTACACAGACAGTGGCAAATCATGTAACAGAACTCATGAACAGAATCTAAAGGCTTTGAGCATTAAACAGTAATCCACACGAACATCCCTTTTTTAAAAATTTCTAAACATTGCAAACATTTTTTGTGCTACTAACACCAACAAGCAAGCTAGCAGTATGCTTACCTCCTACATTTTCATTTCAAAACAAAGGAGAAAGCTTTCCCACTATCTATCATTCTCTAATTGAGGAGTCTAGCTGAAAAAGAGAATATAACTCTAAAATGGCATCCTAATGAAGCACGGTCTAGATAGCTTTACGGCCAAAGAAGTAGTCAATTAATCACAGAACACATGTTTCTTTTGTTGAGAAACACAGATGTAAATTAATCCATCGAGTTTAAATATCTTTATTAAATTCGTAAAAAGAAAAAAAAAGTTGCTTAGAGAACAAGTTACATGGCAAAGATACTTATTCTGCTGATAAGCCAAAATAATTTTTTAGAGGAAGTGGAAATTTTGTCTCTAATCTCTCTTTTGTATATCAAAGTCTCTTTTTCCTTCAACAGAAGTACTCATAAGTTCAAGTTTATTCACATATAATATTTTGGGATACATTAATTTGGATGTGAAAAACATTTGGGACCATGTCATTAAATGGTTGATATGGATAAGTAAAACAAAATAGATTTTTCTATTCAGTTATGAATTGTTCTCTAACCAAATAAATTGTGCTACCTAAAGATCTGACATGAGAGTGAAATCCTGATGAGAGCAATGGAGACAAAATCCACATTAATTTAAATCAAATACATTTTAATTCTATACAGCTATACATCTGCACACATTGCAGAAGCAAAATACTCAGCCCAAATACAAAAAAACCTTATGATTATTGAAAGAATTACTTTTCAGAAAAAAATTACTCCTCAAAATACCTTACTATTGTTTGTGAGTGTAATTGGAAAGAGTAAATTAAGTATATGGACTCAGATTGAACTTTTAAAGATGGCACAAGCTCCATCACAGCCATGAACAGCACTAGAAATCTATCAATTCTAGAAAAAAATATTATTAGTGACCCATGAGAACACAAGGCATGGCAAAGATCAGAGTTCCTTCCAACCATCTGAAATCTACTTCTAAGTAACAGCTAGATCCTAAAGCTCAGACTGAGACAAATCCTTTAAATTAGCATTTAAGTAAATATAATAATACTGGTAACATCTGCCATGTATCATTCAGCTTTATTATATGTCAGTGCTTTTCAGTCCAGACCAAAAATGATTATTACAAGATGGCAAGGTACTCTGCTAAGTGAACTAAACATGGTGATACTGGATCTAGCAATATCTTTTATTTGTACTTTTTTGCTAGTGCCTATTATTACTAAGGAAACATCTGCAATAAAACCTTGAGTGTTGGTTGATAATCTTTTGTACCAGACACATGCACACAGAAGCACATAATCTATACATAATTTATTGCCAAGGCTCAGCAATAGTAGCCTCACTGCCGAGCAATTGTGACATACAAGATTTATTCTCTTCCAAAATGTATGTAACAGAAGTAACTAAACCCCCTCTCAAGAAATTTGTCAAGTAACTTACATTTAGAAGTACCAAAGCAAATAAAAAGGCAACCAGGTTCACAAATGGCATCTAGTGTTTACTGGGTGGGACCAGACGAATCAAAGCTGGTGTCGTGTAACCTCACCACAAACACGGAGAATAAAGAAGCAACCGTTACTGCTTCATTTTGCAGTCCTTGTTTAAACACGTACAGCAATGGTGATGCTGTATGTAAAATCCTTTACAAAAGTAGCATGACATGACTGTACTGCAGAACTGTGGACATCAGTAACCTAGAACTCCCAATTCATATTTAACCAGCATTAGCCAGATCAAGTTATCATCTTCATTGTTAATATCTCTTTCCACACCTTAACACAATCGTTGGTCAGCTACTTCTTTAGTGAAAGCCAAGGTTGAAAGGGAATAGCAACATGGTGCTATGCTGTCCCAGCAGAGGAAATCTTCTAAAATTACTTTTGGATTCAAAAGTCACAGCACTTGCTTAGCTTAGTTTCTTCTCTCAGGACTCATAAGGAAACAATAAATTGAAATTTGTCAGACATAGTACAACGTCTGCTACAGTAATAACCCTGTTTACTCAGATCTCAACCTTTTACTAGTTGGTATTTCCACAAATCTACATTTATTTAATCCATTTAGACCTACTGACTTTTGGATTTTTAATAGCAATATTTATCAAGAGTGTGAAGTTTTTCATATGTCCTGGTGACTTAGGCTTTACATGAGTATTAAATTGAAATACATAGACATAACCATATATTTACAGTTGTAGTTTAGTATGGTTTTAGTTTAGATATTTTCATATCAGTTGCTGCAAACATGATATCCATTCCAATGACAAAAATCTCCCGGAATATTTGAAATCCTAATTACTGTAAAATAAATATCCAAAAACATACTTTACAGGGGAAAAAAACCCTCTTCCAAAAGAGAAGCAGTATCTTATAACAAAGATAATAGAAGCCAAAAAGTGTAACTACCCTTTCTACCCTTGTTTCATTGGTTTCTATAGGGAGCCATGGAAGAAAACTCGGAAACTCATCTAGCAACACTCTGAATAACTTTTATTAAGGTTACTATGCTTAAGAGGAAAATAGTTTTTGCAATGTGAAAGAAGCAGAAAAAAAATTTCCTGATATGAAAACTTAAAAATTATAAAAAAGTAGCTAACACAGGTATTCAGATTTTCTTTGACTAGTTTTTGTAATAAAAAGAACCTTTGTAAACATTTAATGTAAACATTAAAATATTTGGACCTACCAAATAAACTTAGTTTACACAGCATTTTAAATTAAAACACTGAAAAAATATTCTACCATGACTAGCACAGAGTTTTGCAGGAGCCTATGAAACCATACAGACTTTTTCCTGATGAGTCATTCTTAGTTATGGATTTTTTTTTTTTTTTAAATCAGCATTTAAGACTTTGAAAGTTTTGCCTTAAGGAAGTAGATTCCAGGCATCTCATTTTTATTTAAGTATTATCAGCTGAAAATATAGCAATTTTCTAACACTGGTTCTGGTAATAAATAAGTTCCTTTAAGTTTATGCCAAAGCTGTGAGCCTTAAGAGTTTTTCTACTTAAGTATTTTTCTACTACAAAGCAAGAAACATAAATGACAGAAACAGAATAAGAGAGCAACTAAAGTATTTATTTTTTTAACCATACATTTGTGGATAAGCAAAATACAGGGCATGCTGCTGTACAAATAGTAGTGCCAGGTTCCCAAAGAATGATTAATCTAACACACTATCTCTGCAATTACTCAGATGTATAATTTTACTATACAAATAGTCTTAAGTACGTAAGCAGGATTATTCATATAACAAACATGCAGATAAACATGTGCAGGACTAAGACTAGACTACATAGAGTGAGACAGGAGAATACATTTTTTATTTATTTTATACTTTCTCTTACAAAAGTAAGGAAAGTCTCTTGCCTAGTGGTTGAACTTACATATTTCTGTTTTCAGGCTGTCAGCTGGCAATGGCCCTTACCAACATTCACTATTCAATTTTCACCATTCTCCATTTTGCTTATTCTTCATTAAGAAGGAAAAAAAAAAGTATTAACCAATATCCAGGCCCAAATATTATTTTAACATGCACCTTCTCTTTAGCCAAGTTTAGGCAATACAGGTATAGAAGGAAATACAGCTTTCCAGAATATGTTTTTATGATGTACCGGAACAACGCAACATGTTCAAAGGTCAGCTACTCTGACAACCATTTCCACAGTTATATATGGAAGTCAAGTCATCATATAGACTATTGGGTGTTATTATAGCAACCATGCAAGTGATAATTCATAAACACACCTTGATAAGACACAAAACCACTTAGTACACCTTAGATCCTTGTAAGAACACTTGTGTCTACCTACAGGGGACAGAGATTTACCTGCTGTCATATTAACAGACAATATCTCGCATACATCTACACTGCTGATGAGCCTCAAGGGCAACAGTACCTTCCTCTTTGTTTTCCAATGAAGTTGCAACAGAAGGAACAGCAGCAGAGTCAACATGTCTTTGTCACTGTTTTAATCAGTGTCAGGAGGAAATTTCAATAAGTGTCCTGTGCAGAAAAGCAGCAACAGAAGCCAAAGAGGTAGGCCTGAATGTTCAGGTGGGGGGAATTTAAAAAAATCCCTCACAAATCTTGGCAATACTGTGTATACTATGCCTGATATCTAGCTCTACCTCCCTGCCTGATTTTTTCTGCGTTTTGCAGGCTAGAATTTCTGTATGCCCATTTCACCAATATGAACTCTGCGCTGCTATTAATATTACTAGAAAGCCTAAACAACGTTTGGTATATTCATGGAATAAATGCACCATGAATTTCTACAGAATTCTACTTATACCAAATAAAAGTGACTCTACAATAGCTGTATTAGCAAGATCTGTCTGTTGAATTAGAAGATCACAGACTCCTGAGGGAAGAGAGCTAACTATCTGTTGAGATTCCTTGCTTATCATGGATGACCTGAGAGTTTCACCATACTTCAAATTAACAGCTAGTGTAAATCACTCCCTTCCATGGGGTAAATTGACTGTTTACATTGAGAATGTTATTCTGACAAAGATAGGTATATATTTAAACAAAGTAGAAATTTCTGTATTCAAAATAAAATTGATAATAAAACCCAGGCATACCTGGTCTTCTTGTACTACCAAAGTTTTATTTAACAAAACTTTAAATATATTTATACTGTAGGTAGAAGTCTCAAAAGGCTTACATCTTACACATTCAGCTAGAAGATAGCATTACAAGTATTGAAAAGTAATTTAAGTTGAAGCACAATTATATTTTGTAACATCTCTTGGAATACTCCAGTCCCTTCCCAAGTTAGTAACCAGGAAACTCGTGGATGTTTCATACAAAGCTCTGCTGACCTTCCCCATTGCCTACATGTATCTCAAAGGATAAAAATAAACAGGCCTGACTGAAGAAGTTCATTAGCCACGGGTACCCTAAAAGCCTGTGTGCGAAATGAATCAGCAATGGCAATGAGCAGATGCACCCACTTTGTTCCCTGAACTGTTTTACATGCAAGAGACACGCACAGAGCAGTGGAAACAGGCAACAGCATTAGAAGCCTCTGAGAGGATTTTATTTCAGCCCAGGAACAATGCTAAGAAGTTCATTAAAAAAAAAGGCAGAAAATGCTGTGCTCCCGAATTAGGAAGGCAAAGTTCAGACTTCACTCCGCTGTTAAGCGCCCTTCCTGCTGTTAGTTTCGATGCACAGAAAGCCCCTTATATCCTCACGTCTGCGGAGGTCTCACAGACTCACTAGCTGGGTAAGGTTCCTATGCAGGGGCCACAAGGCTACACCCACCCTTACCCCATCCCGCTAACACCTGTAGTTAATTTTCTCTCTAGCATAAGAAATCAGGTTGTTTTAGCTACATTGCACAGCACCTAAGTAACCCTCAGGATTTAAGTCACTTAAGCAATCAAATACATTTATTCCCTCAATAGAAGAGAAAGAGACAGTAACACACACTGAAAAAAAATAAAGAAACAAACACGTAAACCAAAAACAACCCGGCAAAAGCCACGAGACGCGGCCGGCACCGGCGCCCGCTCCCTACCTGCCGCCGCCGCCTCCCGCAGTGCCGCGGCGCGCGCCGGGGCCGCCGCCACCTGCTGCTGCCGCCGGGGCGGGGCGGCAGGAGCGGCAGCGCCCAGGGACACCGCGAGGGAGGGCGAGCGGGCGGCAGCGCGGCCGGCCCAGGCCGGCACCTCGCCCGGCCCAGGCCGGCACCTCGCCCGCTCGCACGGCCTCGGCGCCGGCGCGACGAGCACCGAGGGGCGGCCGTCAGCGGCGGGCAGCCAATAGGTCTGAGCGCACCTTTGGCGCTCTGGGGTAGAAGGGGAGTTAAGAGCCTTACTTCTCCTTCAGCCCCCGAACCGTTCACCCCACACTTCCCGCCCTGCCAGGGCTGCAGCTTTACCCCCTCGCTGCAGTCCTGCGCCCCTCCCCGGGAACAGCAGGACCCCCATCAACACCACAACCCCATGCAGCGCCCGCTAGCGGCGAGGCTGTTAAGAGCCCGCAGGGCGAGGCGGGGCATCCGGGAGGAAGCCCCGCCCCGCGCACGACATCGGGGGCGTTTTGACCCTTGCTGGCCGCCGTTTCGCGGTGCCGTTGACGCGCCGCGCGTTTCAAAGAGGGCGCCATGGCGGAGCAGGGCCTTGAGATGGCCTCAATGATCCCCGCGCTGCGCGAGCTCGCCAGGTAGGGCGCGCGCGGCCCGGGGCCGCCATCCCCGGCGCGGCGGGCCCAGACGAGCGTGTGGCTGCGGAGGGGGGCAATGGCAGCTGAGCGTGCGGGTGGGCGGGCGGTCACCTGCGGGCCCTGAGGAAACCTCTTGTGCTGCGCTCCTGGCGTGGGTTCACCCGGCGGGGGAAGAGGCTCCAATACCCACCGGGTCCCCGCGACCTGCCGCCCTCCGCCCTGCTGCTGCGAAGCTTCGCTGGTTAGGGCTGCGCCCAGGTTTACTTGCCATGTGTCGCTGTTTGGTTAAAAAATGCTAAATGACCGTTTCTGAAGTGAACGGAGGATTCCTCAGGGCGGTGGTGTGCCTGCAGCAGCCTCCTTTGTTCTTTGCATAAAATAAAAAAGCACCTCAAACACTGCTGTGTACTACTATGCCCAGGGTGGAGTGGGGGAGCACTGTGACAGAATTTGTCCTTGGTTTCTTCCTTTCTCAAGTAATGCCTGAATTAAAGGTGTCCTTGAGCCTTTATGGTAGGCTGGTAAAGCACATACAGAGAAACATCATCAGTCACTCTTGTGCATGCTGTGGGAAAGGTGGAAAAATAGCTATGGAGTTTTCTGTGTGCAGGCTGTGATTCTATCAGTTGCCTTTTCTGAAAGCATCCAAACTGTGTGTGTCGCATCCCAACTCTAGCTGCAGTTTTCCTTGTACCGGGTGAAATGAACCTACTCATCCCTGAAACTTGAAGTTACTGCAGTTAGTTGCTACACATGCCTTCACAAATCAAAATTTCTGCTGTTTAGCTCAGCTTATTAAAGCTGCAAATATTAAGCTGCTATAAAAGCTTTTCACAGCTGAGACCTATTTCAAAGCCATCTTACAGAGATAAAATTTTATTTCTAATATAGAAATGACAGTATTCTGGAAAGCTAAAAACTGTAGCATTGTGTTGTGATAGACAACTAGTGGATGTTGAAATGCGACTGTATACTCAAGATTTAACCTCAGCGTCAGCTGATGTTTTAGCCATCAGAGCCATTGCTGTTGACTCCTCTTACTTTGCTCACTTTGTGTACTGACAGCCCATCACTTGAGTCATTTTTGTAATTCCAAAATTAAAATAGATTCTTTATTTTTTCTGCATCTAAATTGTTTTGTTTGTAAATCTTATAAATGTAAATCCCCATTGTTCTCTGTGTAGATTCCTTGGTGAGTCAGAGATCTAAGCTAGTAAAATTGTATATCAAGAAGAAAAATATTCAGCAATTCATAAAGATTCATTCTTTTGAAAAATGAGGAAAAAGAGAAAAAGACAATTTTCTAGTCACTAAAATGAAAATTAATTTGTAGTCTTCTGAAGACTTTCTGGAAGCAAAAAGTACCAATTTCATTGTTCTACGCTGTCACTCGTCTACACTTTAGATAATTATTATGTATGTAAGTGGATGTGGTAAAATAATCTTTTTTTAACTTCAGTGCTAATCCAGAAGAATACAATTCTGTTGTGCGGAAACCAAGACAAATACTCTGCCAGTTCATTGACCGAATTCTAACAGATGTAGATGTTGGTAAGTATTACATCCCTAGCTTTTAAAATTATGATTTTACATATCCTCATTATGTTTGCTTCTGCTTTATTTATTCCTACCAAAAATAAATTAAAGCTATATGGTGAATTACAGTGTCAAAAAAATGTAATGGCTGAATGGACTGTGACTTATGACTTTTTTTAATCATTTGCATGATGAAATACTTCCTGTTTTGATCTGAAGTAACCTAAGCCAAATGTATAACTGCAAAAGTATTTATAAAGCACTTCTAAGTGAGAATTATACAGGTTTAATATATAGATTAATACAGGTTTAATACCACTTTATAATATTTTGTGTAATAATTTTCTTCTTTTCTTGTTAAGTATTAATAAAGTCTGTGAATTTGCTTTTCTATTATACTAATTCAGATGTCTTTTTTTTCTTCTTCTCTCTTTTAGTTGCCTTGGAGCTTATTAAGAAATCTGATTCACAGCCAAGTTCTGTAATGTTGCTTGATTTTATTCAACATATAATGAAATCTTCCCCCCTTATGTTTGTAAATGTGGATGGAAATCAGGAGGAAACTGAATGCAGTTGCATTGGTGAGACTGTAGAAAAACTTTATATCAAGTGTCATTTTTCCCCATGATCATACAAGTCTCCCTTTTCCTGCATATTTGTTCCCTTGCAAGTACAGCCTTTGTAAGTTAATCTTACAGTATATTCTTTTATAATTGTAAATTAGTTTGCACTTCTGATAACATAAATTTTTCAAGAGATGTACCAGGACAGAGTTCTGGTCTTGTTCATTGTTGTTGTTTAGTCACTAAGATATTGTCCTGTTTCTGTTGGGAAGTTATCCTGAGCCCATAGCCATTTCCTAAGTCTTTTTCAGAAATGCAAAAAATGTAGAAGAAATGGAGCCTAACCCAACTTTTTTGTTTGTTATAATGACTTTATTTTTTCTGCCACTTTTCCCCTTTTTTCAATAAGGTCTTTTGCCTCTGCAGACTGTTTTTCTTTTTTCTTTTTTTTTCTCTCTCAAGAAGGTAGATTTAGTATGAACTCGTGTTTTTTACTGTAAAAAATGTTTTCCGTATGCTATTTCTTTTTTATCTCCTAGAATTTAGTAACTGGATCATAACGAGGCTTCTCCGAATTGCTGCATCTCCAAACTGTTATACTTTGCACAAGAACATCTGTGAAGTTATCTCCTCTTTACTACTACTTTTCAAAATGAAGTGTTGCTCCATTTTTGAAGTACTAACAAAAGACTTGCTACAACTTTTTCAAGACTTAATCTTCCTGCATGAAAGAGATGCACAAAAGCATCTCTGGGGAGATGTGCTGCTCTGGCCAGTGACTGTAAAGAGGTTTTCAAGCAATACAAGTGACAATATTGGATATTTAAGATTGGCACCATTACAACTGATGGGCATGCCCAATGTGGAAAGTTTGGAAGTTATATTAATGTCTATTCTGACAGACATTGTTGCAGATGTCTTTTTTGTAAGACAAGATGCTATTCTATGGGGGATAGGTTGTTCCCTCTTGGAGTATGGTAGTCCAAAAGTTAAAGCCTTGACAATGAATTTTTTAATAAAATTAATTCATTTGGGAGGACCTCCCGAACAGCTGGCCAGTGTTTTTTTCACAGTCTTCTTTGGAATTTTACAGTCAGTACTTGAAATGGGTGCTGAACAATCAGGACTCTTTGAAGAACCACTCTTACTTTTAGTGAGGACGTTGCTGCCATTTGAAACAGGTTCTTACAGAAATATTGAACCTGTCTACTTGAATATGCTACTCGAGAAACTTTGTGCGTTGTTTGAAGGTGAAGTGTTCAAGTGTCTTCAGTCTGAAAAGCTGAAAGCAGCTTTTTGCCATATACTGCAATATTTTCTAGAGTTTGTTCCAGCTGGCTATGAATCTGCCTTACAAGTAAGAAAAGTCCACGTCAGTGCCATATGTAAAATTTTTGTGAATGTCCTTGGTACCCAGGAAGAACAAGAGGTATGTTCATTTTAAAAACAGTTTTTATCATGAGAAGGGGTAATGTACGAAACCCTACATTTGTGCAAAGAAGAAAACTGAGAATTATTGTTTCAGTTAGATAATTAGGTTGATATTCTAAGCTGGCTCGCGTGATTTTACAGGTTACAGCTCTTTGAAAAGTTGACTATATCTGAACACTACTTTTAAGGCACACTAAAATAGTGAGAAGTTATGCAAGCACGAGGGACTAGCTGTATAAAATAGAGATGTCACAGTAAAACAAGGGGAGTTTGACAAATAATTTCACTTTATTCAAGTTGCTCTTATTTTCTGACCATGTTAGAAATTTAGTGTAATTTTTAGTCATATTAGTTATTTAGTCATAGTCAGAAAAGTTTAAGATAAAACAGCGTGCTGAGTCTTCTGGCTCAAACCCCCACATCTGTGTCTTTTGTCACTTAAGCTTGTGTCTACCTTGGCTTCAGCCAGATACTGTGGCAAGAATGGAGAAAATCTTTCAATAATCCTGACAGGTAGCTGAGCAAGCTGAATGAAAGAACCAGCATTAGTAATTCCAATAGAAACTTAAGAAAATTTATTACTTATAAAAGCTTTCATCATTTAACTAAGAATCTTAAAAAGAAGACTCTTGGCTTTTTTAAAGAATTTTGTGATATTCTTGATATTTTAAGTCTTTTATTTTGAGTTGGAAACAATGTTACCATATCTGTGGAAAGCAAGACTTGGCATCATAGTATCTCTACTATTTGTCTATTCTAGTATCTGGTGAGTCCACTTTATACGGCATTAAAAACACAAACAGAAGAAATTATTCAAGAGCTTCACCATCAAAACCAGCTAGACACTTCTGATACTGATGGATGGAGCAGCAGCAGTGATGAAGTTCCAGAGAAAAGGCAAAGACTAAGCCTACAAACAAAACATCCAAAGAAATCCCTTGTACCAGTAAGGTATGACATATATTCAATTACCACTTTCATAAGAATATGTTTAGTAAATAATAACCAAATGTTCTAACTTTTTTGAGGCAGTTTCTTCAGCTGCATTGAACTGTTTTCTCTCTGGGAAAATACCATTTTTCCTAATGCCGTAGTCCTGTATCCAAAATTGATTAGCTCTATTTTTGTTATGTTGATTTCTCATTTCTTAAAAAGTGTGTGTTTAAGAGATAATTAGTGTCTTTACATTACAGACCTAGCCCTGTGAACATGAAAATGAAAAGTACACTATGGAATGCAATCACAAAGAAAGCTGCATCCTTAATATTTCTTCTTGAGCAAGAAATTCTGACAGTGGATATTCTTCAGGCTGTAGAAGGAATTGCTGTGATACTGCGACTAGCTGCTTTGTGCATAGTTCATTGTTCTCCTCCAGATTCTGCCAGGTAAAGGTGCCAAGGTGAAAATAGAAGATAATAGTTTTGGGTGACTTGGATAGATTTCCTAAGTGCTGTGTAAGAATTATAGTTTCACAGTTGCTTTGCTTGTAATGTTAAGTACACTGAATTGAGCTAATCATGATTTATTTATTCATTTTTTTTTAACAGCGTAGCTTGTAAAGTAACTCATTCATGTAACACTGACACTTCTAAAGATGCTTCCAGCTCTTCAGATTCTTTGATGAATATACAACTCACATGGATTTCCTTTGATTTTATCACAAGAATAGTGAAAGTCTGTAGGAACCTATTAGAAGCTGCTGCTCAAATTGTTAAACTAGAACAAGTGATTGACAGAATAGTGAAAATTTTGGATGCTTTGCTGTATGCACAAGGTGAGAAATTCTAAACTGACAAGTGTTTTATTGGATCTGAAAATTAGAAATGCAAGTAAAACTGAATCGGTTCATTATGGTGGATGGGTTGAAATGATATATCTTACATTAGAACTCAATTTCTGTACAAAAATTGCTATTTATAAGTCTCCTTTTTTCTCTATTTCTGTTGCTTCTTGTTTAGATAAAACCTATGTGGCAAAAGGCCTTCTCCTTCTGTGTGTAGATCTGTATATATATTTAACCCAAAGTTTTCAAATATTCAAATATTTCATCAAAATTTGGTGAACAAATAGCATACTCAAAATAAGAAGTACATACATATTTTCTGAAAGTAGTTAGTTGGATCGAAGATCGAAGTGGCACTGATTTCAGCTTACTAGACATTGTGGATTCCACTCGACATTGCTCACGCAAATCCTGGAATTCCCAAGTTGTATTTGTTCTCCTGCACATGGAAATACAATGCTGCCAGATGTTTCACACAATTTTTATTTGCTGTAGCACTGCATTACTTACTATACCTCTTAAAACGTGGAATAGAAATGTGTGGTAGTGAGTATTGATATTGACTTCGGTTGGTTTTTTTTTTTTTTTTCCTTCCCTCTCCCTAGTAAAAATTCCACTGAGTGATCAGATTCTTGATAACTTATGTGGAATGCTGTCTCTGCCATGGATTTGTAACCATTCTGATGATTTTTCTTTTAAATCATCTGCTTTTGGATATGATCCTCTACTTCTGAGTCAACAAACTGCATGTAGTTTCTGTAAGTATGGTTAAATATTTAAAACCAGTTATGTCTTTTTGGTTACTTTTTTTTTATGCACCAATTTTACTTTAAAGCGCTTCAATTTTATTTTCTGGGTCTTTTTTGGAGATTAACAGTTTTCTGGTTTTAAATATTGTGTATAATGACTATATGAATTCATTAATGAGTATATGAATATAATAAATAATAAATAAGTGAATTTACTGCTTTATTTTGTTTTTTTTTCTTCAGCACCTCAAACTCAGTCACAGTGTGTGTTCCTTCTGTCTCTCTTCCCAAGTAACATACGTTTGGACTGGAGAAAATCAGTTTATCACTGGGCACTACAAAGCCCCCATGAAGTAATTCGAGCCACTTGCGTTAAAGGATTCTCTGTCTTGCTTCATCCATCAAATATGAAGACTTACAGTATGATTCCAAAAGCGCTTTTGTATGTGTTTTTCTTTTCATTCTTTATGTGAGGAAGAAACTGTATATATAAAACCTGTAGTTTTATAGTAGATTTTAAGTAGAATGTCTCATCTAAAATATATGTAGTTTCTATTTGAAAGGTCATAAAAGGTATCAGTGGGTAGGCATAAATGAAGATGTATGGTAGAACAGTGTTCACCTACCATGACAATATGCAAACTACTTCAATAGTTAAAGAACCCAATCCTGATAACAGTCTCAGTATAGTTAAAGAATTTGTACAATGTAGAAATGCAATCTACTAGATAAAGAATTAAAATGGCTATATTTTTATTTCCATTTCAGAAATCAAATCGAAGATGAGTCTGACCTCGTCAAGGAGGCTTGTGCTGCTATAGTTGGGCAATTAGCATGCTGTCTGTCTGGTACATTCAGTATAAGACCTTCCTTAATGGACTCTGATATCAAGCATGTTAATTGTGATATTTTATGCAGCAACCTTACTATGACTTCAGCTCGTGAAAAAATTTGCTTGGTGCAAGCATGTGTTTTCAAGCCATTTCTTAGCCTTCTTGAGAACAAAGAATCCAGTTCAGTAAAGCTGGGTATGTGACCTTTTTTTTAAAGCTGTAGTCTGTACAAAGCACTAAGCCACTATGCTTGTATCTGTTGATTACTTTTTTCTGTATTATGTTTTTTTATAGCTGTAATGGTGTTTGACATCTTGCATTTCACTTGTTATCTGCTTAATATTTGTTCTTGTTGCTATTCCTAAATTAAATTGGCCTAATTTTGTACTCTGGGCATGTATGGAAGTCTATAAACCTTTGAAATATGATTTTTAAATAGCTTTTTAGTTTGCCAGTGTTCAAAACTACTAAAAGTATATTTTTCTTCTCTTTTCCCACCAATTCCTCTCAGCATTTATAGAAAATATACCTCATCTTTGCAAGCATCTGGACTTCAAGAGTGATGAATCTAGTGTAAAAATTCTTGTTGGGTCTTTATTAAATCTAATGGAAGATCCAGACAAAGATGTAAGAGTGGCTTTTAGTGACTGTATAAAGAACATACTGGAATCATTGGGCTCTGAAGAAGAATTCATAAAAGAGGTTTGTTCCTGTTCCTATTTGTTCATTATTGTTTATGTTTTCCTTTTTTGTTGTTTGTGTTCTGTTGTGTGTGCTAGCTTAATGTGATTTTGCTTCACTAATACTTAATATTTTCAAATGATTTTTTTTGCATGTTTTTTTTTTCTGTGTTCCCAGCTCTTCGTTTCAAGAATGAAAGAAGCCTATACAAAAGCCAAAATATCAAGAAATAATGAGTTGAAGGATACCCTGATTCTCACAACAGGAGATATTGGAAGGTACTTCCAATAGTCTTTTGAAAATTGCAAAATATTGTTGGTGTTACAGAGTGACTTTTTGTCCAAGTGTAAATGTGAGTTTAAATATACTTATTTCAATTTCAGTCTTCATCTAGAA
Organism: Eudromia elegans; assembly: GCA_003342815.1. NCBI lineage: Eukaryota > Metazoa > Chordata > Aves > Tinamiformes > Tinamidae > Eudromia > Eudromia elegans. Next base: position 1,082,721 of record PTEX01000175.1, read on the forward strand.
TCATTTGGAACTATATTAAGCCTTTGTTTCATGCAAAGTATCCCTCATATTGTTTTTTCTGTCCTTTAATAACAAGTAAAGGTAAAGCAATTAAAATACAGTAGTGAGTTGTTTTGTATTGTAGTTGTGTAATTCTAGTATAGTCTTAAGTTGTTTTAGTAATGTGCTTTTTTTTCCTCTCACTTTTTTCTCTTCTCTCTTCTGTTTACCTTGTAAGGGCATCAAAAGGAGATTTGGTACCATTTGCACTTTTGCATTTGTTGCACTGTTTGTTGTCCAAGTCAGCTTCTGTGGCTGGAGCAGCATATACAGAAATTCGGTCTTTGGCAGCAGCTAAATCTATAAAACTTCAAGCTTTTTTCAGTCAGTACAAGAAGCCTATCTGTCAGGTAAAAATGAGAGAGATGTTGATTTGCATAGGCATATATTTGGATTATTTTCTGTGTGTATTTAATTTATATTTATAGTTTTCATGAAGAATTGAACAAACTGTTGAAATAGAGGAACTTTTTTTTGCATTGTCTAGCACCCTGGTCACAAGAGACCGGGATATATAAAATTGAAATTGGATTTGCCCTTTGTTACAAGGATAATACTGCAGTGATGGATTTGGATTTTGGTTATGCCTGTTATCTGAAAAGAGATTTTTTGTTTAAATTTTTAAAAAGCCTTTTTTAATTTCCTAATTCTTAATAACGTTTTAATTGTAAGCCATTTCTGAGTCAAAGTTTGCAAAATTAAAGGCATTCAGTAGGTGGTAATTGAGATAAATCCATGATTTGGGATGGATGTACAATAAATGAGAATGGAAAAAGAGGTGCATTGGAAGAGAGGTCAAACTTCTGTGTTTATTTTTAGGGAGTAAAAAAGGGGAAAATAGAGAAAAATAATATTTCCTGGTGCTTAGTTTCTAGTGGAATCTCTGCACTCCAATCAGATGGCAGTCCTGAATGCTCCATGCCAGGGTAATGAGCTACAGAAACAAGAAGCTGCTCACCAGAGAGAAATGGCTTTAGACATGTTGTCTGAAATTGCCAATGTATTTGATTTTCCAGACCTAAATCGTTTTCTCTCAGTAAGTTGATGATTCCTCCTTACTTTTGATTTTTGTATGCTTGTCGGTTTTTATTTTAATCTATCATTTTTCTCTGAACATCACATCTGAGAATTTTGCTGTAATTGCTGTTCTTTACTGGAATTAGATTTACATGGAATTGGAACAAAAAGGAGTTGCAGGAAGAACAAATTATCAAGGAATTACACTGTGACTACAGTGCTAAGCAAGTGCCTCTAGCTTACCAACTTAGTGCCTTGGAGGGGTTCTTTTTAAAGTTTGATTTTGCTTTCTTTGCTTTCCTTTTTCAATTGATGAAAGTCATCGTTATGAAGATAGAACACTTCTGGAACTGGTTGGGTATCTGTTTGGTTTGAAGTAGTTCATATGTGTTCTCTTCATATTTTTATTAGTAGATGGGCAACATGGCAGATGAGCAGTGTTTTAGTTGACTAGTAGATGGGTTTGGGAGTTTGAGGTTGTATTTTAAGATTTCCTTTTGTGGAGGATCAGGATGGACAAATATTTTAATTGCGTTCATGACTGGACGTTTCCAACTCAGTGGAACTTTTTATATTGAAGTATATGGACATGACTGTCATACTGACACAAAGAGAACAAAAACAAAGCCTAGGCTTCTTGGAGTGTGGATTTTTGGTTGGTTGTTTTTGTTTTTTGTTTTTTGTTTTCTTTTCTTCCTTCTAATAAGTGTTCTTAATTTACTAGCGGACCCTACAAGTTTTGCTGCCTGATCTGGCAGCCAAAGCCAGTCCTGCAGCCTCCATGCTCATTCGCACTATAGCAAAACAGCTGAACGTAAACCGAAGAGAGATTTTAATCAACAACTTCAAATACATCTTCTCTCATTTGGTCTGTTCCTGCTCAAAGGATGAGCTTGAGCGAGCACTTCATTACCTCAAGGTAATTTGGCATTTCCTATTTTATTCATGCAATGATAGATGAAAAATTAACTATTTTCCTCCTGTTTGTTTTGGTTTGAGTGTTGCAAAAAAAAATTCATGAGGATTTTATATGTACAGATTTTTTTTTTTTCACTTTTTGCAATATGTTCTATTAGCTCTGAAAAAAACATTGAATTTTTTTTTCCTCTCTTCAAAGGTCCTGAGACCTGAAATATCAGCTCAGCTGGTTGGAAGCTTTCTCTTAAGTTCTTATCAGTCAACCTGAGTTTAGTGCTTCCCATTTCTTGGCATACTAATTTCACTGATGAAATTAAGACTTAGTTTCTCTGTGATATTTGATTACAGAATGAGACTGAGATCGAGCTGGGTAGCTTGCTGAGGCAGGACTATCAGGGACTGCATAATGAATTATTGCTACGTATAGGAGAGCATTATCAACAGGTCTTCAATGGTTTATCAATATTGGCTTCATTTGCATCTCATGATGATCCCTATCAAGGACCTAGGGAAATAACATCACCTGAGCAAATGGTAAGGAGATCATAATGTCTGCACAATGTTTTTGCTGATTATTCTTTTCCCCGGTCTGAATGCATACTGTACTTGGAACATCACTTGTGTATCCTAGTTTCAGCAAATCGTAGTAGAAAGACTAGTGCTTCATATCATATATATGAAATCTCTAATTTTATATTTTGAATTTCTATAATAGATATATACCAAGTATGCAGTAAAAAAGAAATGGCCTTGGTAGTAGTAGTAAAAGGATATCCCTGAGTATTGGTACATCTTAAGAAGTAATGTATATATTTGGTATTCTCGTCTGTCTTTTCGAATTAGCACTTAGTTGTTGCTTTTTCATATAATAAATTTAAATTATTTGATTTTTACTTTTTTTTCCTCCACCTCCAGGCTGATTATCTGCAACCTAAATTGCTTGGAATTTTGGCTTTTTTTAACATGCAATTGTTGAGTTCCAGTGTTGGCCTTGAGGATAAAAAGATGGTGAGTCAACCTAATTTTGAATATTGAAACAGAGATAAGCAAGGACAATTTTAATATTCCAGACTTGATTATTTGGTTGTGATACTGTCCTTGAGGTCTCAAAGATAAAGAATTCCCATATGATTTTTGAAAGTGGATATTCCTACTGGGAAAAATAATTTTTTCTTTCCCTTTAGCCACTCTAGAGAGGTAGTGCAGATGATTTCTATAAATTAGAATTAGAACCAAATCAACCTTTACATAGATTGTATTTTTTCTTAGTATTTTCACGCGACTTTTTACTTCTCATTCTGTATTCATGCTGTGGTGTTCTCATTTTTCTAGTCCTATGTCTTTGTGTTTTCTGAGTTTGTTCATCTATTTAAGATTCCTTCTGCCGTATTACTGTTTCTGTCTTTTTGTGTTCTCTTTCTTTGTGAATCTGTCCTTTTATGCCCATTCCTTGAGCTTAGATTTCTGCCTCTGTTACTGATGCATCATGTTGAACATTCCAGTGCCTTGTTGCATAAAAGGTCACTGAAACATGTGCTGCTTTTTCTTGCATCTTTATATTTTTTAATTATTCCTACTGACCCATGCACTATTACTTGTTCTCTGGAGCTTTCCAATGACTTCTCCCAAAATTATGTAATTTCTCTTTTTTTTTTCTTTTTTTTTCTTTGTATTTTTGAAAGCCATCCTTTCCTGCTTGTAGCAGTTTGAACATGCAGACAATCGTGTAAACTTCTGTAACCGTAAACTTCGGTATCTCTAAATCTTTGATCTACCAACATACTCCAGCTTAAATTACTTCCTCTTGTTTGTATGTTTGGGTTTTTTTGTTAACAATCCTATCAGACTAACCTTGTTTTTGTTCTCTTTTTTGCTAATCCACATATTTTTTTAATGAAGTATCAAACTTGAGTGTGTTTTCACTGCAGATTGTTAAACCAATACGTTCCATCTATCTTGGAATAGACTTAAAGTGGAACTTTGTTACCCCATATAGTTTATAGGATATGGTTTGTTACGCCAGGGTGATCTGACTGTAGTATTAAATATGCTTGTACTGTGATGTACTGAGTACCTAATATGTTCAAATCATTTTTCTTCTATTTACATTTAGGCCTTAAACAGTCTTATGTCTTTAATGAAGCTCATGGGTCCAAAACACATTAGTTCAGTAAGAGTGAAGATGATGACTACACTGAGAACAGGTCTAAGATACAAAGATGACTTTCCAGAACTGTGTTGCAGGTGAGGTAGTGTACCCAAATATTAATATATCTGCCATTTCTACCTTTGAACACCTCCTGATTTTTAGACTAAATCATAGAGCTGAAATAACTTAAAATGTTATTCATGACTCACTGGAAATGAGTCATGACTCTCTACGCTGAGACATTTTTATTATTGTTTTGTTATTGTTTATTGTTTATTTAATTTTTTCGTTGTCTTTTCTTGTTTAGAGCCTGGGATTGTTTTGTTCGAAGCCTGGATCATTCTTACCTTGGCTCTCTACTTAGTCATGTGATAGTAGCGTTATTGCCCCTTATGCATATCCAGCCAAAGGAAACTACAGCCATATTTTATTTTCTCATAGTTGAGAACAGGTACTGTACAAAATGTTCTCAGTTAAATGGATTATTAGACGTTGTAGTCAGAGCAGGGATAACTTTTAAAGTTGCTTGGCACTGGTGAGAGAAACTCTTGTGTCTGTATACCATCCTTAGGAAAAGTATGCTAAGATTTGGCCGAATTACAATTTGTTCAGTCTACTTTTTTTTCTGTTCTTTAACTTATTTTGTGCAGTTTTGCATTAGTCACTTATACTTGGCCTTTACAAGCCAGACAGAGTAACAGTGATTGCTGTCATTTACTGTAAGCACTACTTATTTTAATCTGGCTATTGCAGCTATAGTATACAGATATGGAAATTGCAAGAAATTAATTCTTTTGCTTCTTTCACTAAGCAGAGTTAGCACCTTTGTTCATCATTCCAATGATGATATTTTACTATTTTTGTTTGATTTTTTTTTTTAAATATTTTTCTAATCCAGTTGATGTTTCCTGTGTTCTTTGTCGTATGTTTTTCTCTTAACTACTAGGGATGCAGTCCGTGACTTTTTGCATGAAATATACTTTCTGCCTGACCTTCCAGAACTAAAAGAAATTCAAGTAGTCCTTCAGGAATATAGAAAGGTACAGTTATTTTTGTTTTGGCATTGAATGAATTAATGACAATTGTGAATGCATGTAAAATAACAGGAAGACCTTGAAACAGGTTCTTATCCTATCCTTTTACAGTAGTGACACATGCTCACATTTAGCATTCCTTTTCTGTAATAACTGCTGATTGCTGATTTTTTAATTTTATACACTCTTTAGTCTTGAAAGACTACAATATTAGCTTTATCAATGAGTGTGTAGCAAGAGAAACTACTTTAAATTAGGTTCCTCTTCTGTATTCCCTTTTGAAGTTACCAAGTTTGTCTACTTTATAGAAATATTGTACAGTTCTTTTTTTTTTTGATTGCCTACAGAAGAGTTAGAAAATAGCAATTATTTAGTATGAATGAAGTAACGAGGGTATAAATTAACTCCATTTTAGATACTGAAGTGCTCAAAGCAAGTTGGTAATTTTCTCTACATTAGGAATATTAAGCAAAACTACAAATGCATGGTCTTTGGAGAAAATGTTTAAAAAAATGGCAAAATAGTGAAATATAGACATAGATGAGGATGTATGTTAAAAAGTTACATATGTGTTTCCTTTGTAGTCTTTGAGATTAACTGTGTTCCCATTGTGGTTAACTTTAACTTTTTGTATTGTGTTTTGTTCAGGAGTCGTCCAGAAGCACCGATTTGCAGACAACCCTGCGGCTATCCATGAAAGCTATCCAGCATGAGAATGTGGATGTTCGTATCCATGCACTTACCAGTCTGAAAGAAACATTATATAGAAATCAGGTATAGAAAGCCAGTTTGAATAGAATTAAAAATGAATCAAATTTGGGTCCAAATGAGAAAGAAAGGAAATTCGGTTACAGTGATGGTCAGTCATTAAAGGACTTGAAGAACTCTTAGACTTTGTAGAGAAAAGAGTGAAGAAATGTGTAATGAAAATAAAATAATGCAGTTAGAAGTGGCAGTGAAACTACAAGGTAGAGCAATAGCTGTATAAAAAGCATCAAGGGAAACTGTCAGAACACAGGGAGGTGATGGACAAGGACGTAGAAAAAGAAAATATGGAGAAGATAATGCTGGATAAGAACACAAGCAGTGAAATTATTAGATGCATATGATGATGAAAGATAATATTGGCTATGAGATCAATACTAATTGAGCAGTTTCTTTCATTTGTGCAGTCCTTTCTATATGAAGAAAAAGTACAGGGAAACTGAGCTGTGGTTACAAAAGGACAATATTTCAGTACCTAACCTAAAGCCATAAGCAAACAAAATACAAAATAAGGGTGAGTTAGATTGGTAGAATTTCTGACATGATTTGTTTACTGTTATCCTGATCATAGAAAACTTGTCTTTATTTTTCACCTTCCTAGGAAACATTGATCAAGTATGTAACAGACAGTGAAACTGTGGAGCCAGTCATCTCTCAACTGGTAACTGTACTTTTAATTGGCTGCCAGGACGCAAATTCTCAAGCCCGACTGCTTTGTGGAGAATGTTTAGGTGAGCTGGGAGCTATAGACCCTGGCAGGCTGGACTTTTCAACAAGTGAAACTCAAGGAAAGCATTTTACATTTGTGGTAAGGAATGTTGCTCTATCATCTTGTTTATCATAAAATTCTTTAAAAAGTAATAGAGAATAGGGATTTTAATATCTTTAGGCCCTCTCTTTTCTATGTTTTTTGTTCTAAATGAGTTTGGAGATGGCCTTCAAAGTGATTATCAGGACATTGATACAGCAACTCTTGTTTCTTTTCATTAAATCGGTGTTTTCTTTGTGATTGAGGCTGGAGTGGAGGATCCAAATTTTGCCTTTGGATTACTCATGGAACTGACAAGAGCATTTCTTGCTTATGCGGATAATGTTCGTGCTCAAGATTCTGCAGCATATGCCATTCAGGTAAGATATATAGTTACGTCTTTAGTTTTTCTTCTTGAATTATTTCCTGCCGCACTGAAAACAGAATTACGCAGTGCAAATGCTACATTTTGAGACATATGTATGTTTGAGGTATGTAGCTGATTTCTTCGTGTTTCATATCTTCATGAAAACTTCAGTCTACTTTGTTGCTCCAAGAGAAAATGAATGGCCCCATATAGTCTTTGGGTTAAGAAAATTTAATAAGCTCCTGCACAAGGAAGAAGCAGGTCAGCTTCTAGTCCTGGCTTATTGGCCGATGCAAGGAGTTTGAGGTAAAGTCTAAGTACTGCCTGGAAAACCTGGGGCCGTTAATACTTAGCTGAAATCTGTGTGTCTGGTAACAGGAGATAATATTGGACAAAAGATGATACAATTTTGGAATTAACCATTTAGTAGTTTGTATGTCTATATGCACCAATTTTCTTTATAAATGCATTTTCAGAACTAATTGGTTCATGTGAACCATATTTTTTTAGGAGTTATTGTCTATCTATGACTGCAGAGAGACAAACACTGACTGCCCAGGCTCTAGGCTTTGGCGGAGGTTTCCTGAACATGTGCAAGAAATCTTGGAACCTCACTTAAATACACGGTATGTGACTACTTATTTGGTTTATTTGTGTTACATATTAAAAGCATTTTCCCCTCACGCTGTAAATCAAGTTATCAAGTGATAACTTGTGTGTGTGAGATTGTTACTATTCTCTGAAGACTGAGAGATCAAATTGACAAATTTGACTCATCAAACATTTTTCAAACAGCATTTGGTTCGAACAGCTGTTCCAGTAGCCTTGATAGTGCTGGTAGCATGTTAGGTCATATTTCATGTGTCATTTCAACAGTCTGCAAAGTGAAAATGTTTCATTTCACTATTTTTTTGTTAATTCTGTTGGGGACAGACAAAAACCCATAGCACCTAATGGATTCTAGTTCAGGCACTTGCTAACTAATTTCTTTTTGTTGATTCTTATTTAAAGATAATAATGTCAGTTTTACTAATGGAGATTTTAAACTTACAGGTACAAAAGTTATCAAAAAAATGTAAACTGGTCTAAGATGAAGAAGCCAATTTACTTAAGCAAATTAGGTGATAATTTTGCCGAATGGTCAGCAACTTGGGCAGGTTATCTTATAACAAAGGTAAGACTAAATCTGTGATGTACGTTTGTAAATAGAACTATAATTACTGAATCTAATTTCAGTCTCAATGTCAGGGGTGGGTGAGAGAATATTAGAGCCTTTTGTCGATAGGCCTGTAACAGCATACACTACACACACTTCTTGAATCAAGGTAACCATGTACCTTCCTTTAACTTGCTCCAGGATTCTAAGCTGTAACTGATTATGTCAAAACCAAAAGTCTAGGGAATCCACCCTTGTCTGCAGAGTCTTGTTTTGGTAAATAAAAAGACAAATGCTTCTGATTATCTGAAATGCTTCTGTAAAACCTTAATTTATCTTCTTGGAAGTCTTTGAAAAAATTATTTCATTTCCCCACAGTTTGAGCATATAACAAGAACTTCTCTTTCTTTCTGTTTTTCCTAATTTCCTTTCTCCTATAGTCCAACATGTAAGTGACACGTTGAAAAAAACACTTTTAAACTAACCATTTTCAGAAGTAAATTTAACTACATTAGCCTCTCTACAACTACATTGGCCTCTCTCCTTTTCACAGGAGAGCACTGAATATGTGTTTCTTTTTTGCTTTCTTTTAAGGGCAGAAGAAAAGTGGAGTGCAGAAGTAAACTCCTATGTTTTATGCTTTTCTATGGGCTGTTTTTATTACTAATTTGTTAGTTTGTTATTTTTGATGCTAATAAATTGTTCCGATATTTGCACAAAACAGGTAATTTTGGTTTTTGTGGGAATGATTTCTTACAGGTGCGGCATGATCTTGCCAGAAAAGTTTTCAATTGCTGCAGTATTATGATGAAGAATGACTATAAAGTAACCATTTATCTGCTTCCACACATCCTTGTCTATGTTTTGTTGGGATGCAGTCAAGAGGATCAACAAGAGGTGAGTGTTTTAGGGAAGAGATGTCCTACATAAGCATGTTCAGGAGCTGCTCTGCCTAAGAGCTTTTTATTACTGTTCATTACTACAGTTGTATATGAACAGATTGTATTTTTCTTTGTTGATAGTATATGTTATAATTTAGATTTTGCATATATTCTTGCCATTTTTTTCTTTTCCTATGGTTTTCCATCTTTTTCTTATTGATATTTCTGATGGACATAAAAAGAGAGACATAATGTAGTTAACTATGATTACAATAGTGTCAAGAGCTAGAACAATGCACAGAGGAAGAGAGTGCAATACAAGAAAAGAATATATTGAGCTTGTAGCCTTCTGAGAATTCAGCCATATATTTCTTTTCTCTTGTGTATGCCTACAGTTTAAGTAGAAAAAAACTGAGCTACAAGATCCACGCAGAGGTCATAGAAGTCTTGGAGCAGAAAAGGGGTAGAAGAGAAAATAGGATGTAGGATTTGATTTTCCTTGAGTTTGCTTTAGCAGATGTTGAAGAGAATGAAGAACTAGGTTATGCTGAATCGATTTGAAGTTTTCACAGTTGAGATATCTGTGATCAAACCTTCTGAGTATGGGCTGTGACTGGGTTAATTGCTTTTTTGATGACAATATGACACTTGTCTGTTTTATTGTTTTTAATATTTGTGTAGGTTTATGCAGAGATTATGGCTGTTCTAAAACATGATGACATGTGTACTAGGAGACTTCAAGACAGTGCATCTGATCTAAGTCAGCTGAGCATGCAGACAGTGTTTTCCATGCTTGATCATCTGACTCAGTGGTCTAGACATAAGTTTCAAATGCTTATTGCTGAGAAAAATACTAGCAAGTCCAACAAAGACAGAGGTGATCTAAAAAGTGAGTAATGCTTATGTATTTTAAGTGATATTTACCTTCTTCAAGTATTTAAATGTACCACTTCACATTATGACCGTATAAGAAGGCAAAATCGCTATATCTTATTCTACTTTGAGTTTTTATTCTCATGGTAATTTACCCTCCAACTAATCTCACTGTTTTCAATGGCTATTGAAAAAGATTGAGTTTCAAAATTAAAAAAAAGTTAATTTTCTGAAATTTTTCTATAATTTCAGTTTAACTTATGCTTCTTTATCTTGAATGCTTTAAACCAATTATTTCTGATAGAAAAAATTGTTCTTAAATTAAGCAGTTTATCTTACTAAAATGGAGAATGAATTAATACAATTCTGATATATAGGGTTCTTTTATTTATAAGAATTGAGTAATGGCCTTTTAAACTGTTTTTCTTTTATAGCATCAAGTGAAGACTACGGAGAATATCAAAATGTGACACGTTTTCTAGACCTCATACCCCAGGATACTCTTGCTGTGGCTTCATTTCGCTCTAAGGCATACACAAGGGCTGTGATGCACTTTGAATCATTCATCACAGAGAAGAAACAAAATATTCAGGAGCATCTTGGATTTCTTCAGGTTTGGAAGTCTTTTTGTTATTTAATTTTAAGAAGGGGAAAAGACATTTTATCATTTTTACCTGTGTCAAAATTCATTGAGGTGAATTGAATGGTACTCCTTCTGTGTTATGAAATCGTGACTAAGCTACACTAAAGTAAGACTCAGCTTGGTAAATCGCCTAACAGAGCTGACATTTACTTAAATGTTGAAATAAAAGGTTAAGGCTGAGAATGCTCCTACATGCTCTCCATTTTCCGTAAGGTGCATGGTTTTGAACATGTCACGTATCTTGTCTTTATAGAGTTGCTTTTGATGTCCACTTACTATTCTGTTATGTTCTGTGTTTGAAAAAAGAAATTGTATGCTGCTATGCATGAGCCAGATGGAGTAGCCGGGGTGAGTGCAATTCGGAAAGCAGAACCATCCCTCAAAGAACAGATCCTTGAACATGAAAGTATTGGCTTGCTAAGAGATGCCACAGCCTGTTATGATAGGGCTATCCAGCTGGAACCTGATCAGGTAAAATTCAGGGCAAATTCTTAATACGTTTTTTCTTAATCTTCCACAATGTATAATATGAGATAAAGCCAAAAAATACTTCAGAATATTTGTGTATGAACATAATTGTCTTCTGTGGAAGTTAAGTATGAATTGCTATTGTCTTTCATGAACTGCAGCAAATCTCTTCATAGTGGGTTTATGCTATAATTCACAAGCAGTGTTGGATTAATAGTTAATGTATTGTTATAGCCAGATTTTTGCTGATTTCAGATCAACCTTTTTTTGGGAATGCCTGGAGTTTCATAGTTTAAGTATCAATCCAATGATACATGCCACAGGACTGTTAAAGCAAATTGTCACAGGTTTCATTCAAACTAATTTACCATTTTTGATTGTCTGAGTTTGAGTGAAAAATATAAAAGCAGTTGGAAGTTGATTGAAGAAAACATTCCATTATCATTTGCCTTTCCTCTCCTTCACTTGGGGCATATAAGCGTATGGTACTGTAAAGCATACGATACTGTAATGATAAATGGAAAAAAAAAGTTCAAGAGGTGTATTACCTTTTTTGTGTTTTTATTACCTGTTAATGGGAATTTTTGAAATATTTCCACAGCTGGTTTCCCCTTACTATCTTGCATCTCATTGTGAAGGACAGATATTAATATTAAGCAGAACTGAGAATATGTGTGGTAAGCATAGGGATTTTAGGATCCTAATTTATGCATGTCCAAATACAGACAACACATTTTTATTAGCAAGAATGAAATTGATTGCTTTCTTGTGTGGGATTATTTCTTTCTGTGTTTAATTTTTGTTTCTTTAAATTAATTTTTTTGTTCACAGCTCTTAGCACATGTATTATTAAATTGGAAAATACGAAAACACATCTGTAGTGAGACATTTTAAAAATTGCTTATGGTGATTTAGGTTGTTTGGAAATTGGGAAAATAGTGTTCATTTAGCTTATGGTGCAACTGGTTATGCCTCTTCTCATCATAAAAAGTTATACTTCCACATTGACAAACTTCCTCCTTAAAACTGCCAAGAATTTATTGAGAATATGTGTGTGTGTGTGTGTGTGCGCGCGCGCATGTGTGTGTATTTTAATTGTTTTGGGGTTTTTTTTTCCATTTCTAGATTGTTCATTATCATGGTGTGGTGAAGTCCATGTTAGGCCTTGGTCAGTTATCCACTGTAATTACTCAGGTCAATGGAGTACTTGCCAACAGGTACTTAACGTTTTTAGTACAATATTTGAGTAGTCTGACAGTCCTGCATTGTAGCTTTGTATTAGTCACTTTTTTGTGCTTTCTTAAGCATATGAGGCTCTTCAGGGGTGTCTTACTAGCAGTGTGAAGCTTGCGAATCTTGCAGAGCTCTGTTTGTAAATTACTGAATTCAAAGCATCTAGATACATGCTTATCTGTGCAATGTTCAGAGCAGATAATTTTCATTTATAAAATACTAGAATCCTTCATCATTGCCTTACACATCTCTTGTTCCATAATTCCTGTTCCATAACAGGAGAAATGGATTGGAAGATGTTTTTTATTTTATTTAATTTTATTTTAAGCAGGCTTATCACCTTTTCAAGCAGAATGGAAAATTTTATGCAACAACTAATGTTAAGATCACATAAAACTGCATGTGAAAAAAGAAAAAAACACAAGTTAAACACACCCTTTTTATTGCCTTTTTTTTAACAGATCAGAGTGGATTTCTGAGCTGAACACATACAGAGTGGAGGCAGCCTGGAAATTGTCGCAGTGGGATTTACTGGAAAATTATTTGGCTTCAGGTAGATTTTCTTGATATCAATATATATATATTTTTTTTTTCTTTGTTAGCAGATACAGTTTTTAACTTGGTTAGCATTAAGCAACCAAGGGAAAGTTAGTCTTTTATTTTATTGAGAGAGGAGGGGAATGTTGACTAATAGTTTTCTAGATTTTATAAAAGAATTTGATTCTAAACTGCATGGTCTTTGAGCAACCCTTTTTTCCACCACCTCCCTTCCGCATCCACCCTTTTGGAGTGAGTGGTAGAGGGGTAGATTATACAGTCTTTTTAAAAATCATTTACGTTTGGAGAAACTGATTTTGGAAAGCTTTTCAGTAGTACGTTAGGATGAGTTAGCATGTTTAGACTGAACTGCTGAAGAAACAGGGTTGTTTTGTTTTGCTCCCAAAGATGTGAAGTCCACTACTTGGAGCGTCAGACTGGGACATTTATTGTTATCAGCCAAGAAGAAAAATGAAGCTGCCTTTTATGAAACCCTGAAAGTTGTTCGAGCAGAGCAGATTGTACCCCTTTCGGCAGCAAGCTTTGAAAGAGGATCCTATCAGCGAGGATATGAACACATTATCAGGTTTCATTATTCTTTTGTCATTGCATTTTCAAATTTTGAAAGCATGTAATCAAGTACCTACTAGTGTATCAGTCAGAACTTTTCATTTCCACAATGGTGTGTTTTTATGCTCACCTTTTTTTTTTTTTTTTTTTTTTTTTTTTTTTTTTGCATTCTCTGCCAACTGGAGTAAGTTTATGTGAACATCAGGTAATAGAAATGAGAAATGTACAACTGAACTTTGTGCTTAGGATAGTACATAGAATCAATGGCATAAGGACATTATTTTTAATCTGACAGTGGCACTCTGTTCTTTTCTCAACAAAGAACAGTAGAAAGTGAAAACTCTCATTTTAAATAGTTTTATCTCTTGGATAGGAGTTTGGTGTTGCGATGGTTTTGCTTTTAAAGGAAGTCCTACTATTTGAAGTGAGTTGTATGGCCAACTTTTGGGGAGGAAAAAAAAAAAGACAAAAAATTACATAAAACTCCAAACAGCAAGCATTTTTAACCTACATTTATTTTGCTGTCATAGGTTGCATATGCTGTGTGAGCTGGAGCACAGTATTGGACCAATTTTTCAGCAACCAGATGGTGACCATGGTAGAGATTCCCTGAACTGGTGTGCTCGAATTGAAATGACCCAGAACTCCTACAGAGCAAAGGAACCAATTTTAGCACTGAGAAGGGCCTTGCTTAGTCTTGGTAAAAGGTGAGAATGTGACCAGTTCTTGCCTGTGTTATCTATAAATCAGATTCTGATTTTCCATTTTACATATTAAAAGACGTAATATAAAAATCTGCAGAAACCTGTGTTGTACACAACTGCAATCCTCTCCAGTATTACTTATTTTCCAGCTGGAAGGCAAAAATGGTTTCTGTCATTACAGAAATGGTAAACGGGAAATAGAGGAGAAAGTATTTTTAGGCTTAAACTGAAAAACTGTGAAACACAAATATTACAAATAATTTTAAACAGGTTCTTTGTAACATATAACTTATTGAGATATTTTATTTGCATTTTAACACACTGTGATACTTGATATTATGAGAGGGTATTGGTAACTGAAAATTTTCACTTTCTACAAAAATGTCTGCAGCCAGGATTACAGTGAACTAGTAGGTCAATGTTGGCTCCAGAGTGCCAGAATTGCAAGAAAAGCTGGCCATCACCAGACTGCATATAATGCACTTCTGAATGCTGGCGAGTCTACGCTCTCAGAGCTTTATATAGAAAGAGCAAAGTGGCTCTGGTCCAAGGTGAGCAAAATAATTTTTTTTGTACAAGAAAGTAGCTTTTAGTTTTCTTCAAGTAATATATATATATTTATATATGTAAAATGAGGAACAGCTGGGATCTTAGTCATACATTCTTGTTGCAAATGAATCTCAAGTTTTTATCTGCTAGTCAGTCCTCTTCTGTATCCATTGAGTCTTCTGACAGCTGTATATAAAATAGATGGATTATCTGCTTCTATCAAAGCAGCCCAGGCTAATTTAAACAATTTGAATAATACTTTTCTTTTGCTTGTATTCTTTTAACTAATTTAAGTTAGGCAGAAAGCATGGGGGCAGGTGCTGAATTATAATGGTAAAGGAGTAATGATGCTGAGACAAAAAAGGGAATATAAGAAGCATCTGGAGACGATAATATTCAGTCACCATGATCAGAATGTTTTGGAATATACCTGTGAACTTGGATAAGTAACAATTGTAAGCTGTTTTACATCTCTTACTTAAAGTAAATTAAACGATTTCCTCTTTCTGTTAGGGTGAGGTTCACCAAGCACTCATTGTTCTGCAGAAGGGGGTTGAGTTATGTTTCCCTGAGAATAAAGCACTGTGTGATACCAAAAATCAACTCATCCATGGTCGAGCAATGCTGCTAGTGGGCAGATTTATGGAAGAAACTGCTAATTTTGAAAGCAACGCAGTTATGAAAAAGTATAAGGTAATTTAATGTGCTAATGTTAACAGGATGGCATTTTTAAATAATGTAACAAAATATTGCTGTTATGTAAACCATATCAACTTCCCATAGTGCAGCTGAGTACCATTGGTATTAAATTGTGTATCATCATGTAGGAAGGAAGTGGGTCTTGTTTGAAAGATAAAACCAAATGAATTAGCTTTAGTGAAAGCTAGATATACTTTATATATGTATGCATACATGCTATTGAGATAAAAAGGGAAAAAAAAGGTAACTACTGGGTGGTTTCTATAAAAGTGCCGTAATATTTAGCATTCTCATTTTTCTTCATATTTTTCTTTTTTCAGGATGTCACAATTTTTTTGCCAGAATGGGAAGATGGGCATTTTTATCTTGCTAAATACTATGATAAATTAATGCCTATGGTAACTGACAATAAGATGGAAAAGCAAGGAGATCTGATTAGATACATTGTTCATCATTTTGGCAGGTCAGACCCTACCGCATCTTTGTGTAGTTTGTATAGGATGATTACTGTAGTGCTGAAAAAATACATGAATACATTGGCTTTCAACAGTAGAATTCAAGCTGATTAAAAATTTTATGCAATTTTGTAAAAATAAAACACTAAGGGCATCGTTTAATAGAGTTTACTTCTGCTTTCTAAATAAGCAGTCATTCCTTTTGTCTAAGATAGGAGTGGTATTTACTAAGTTGCTTATTTCATCTACAGCTTTAATTAACACAGACTGAACTTTTATATATTAGTAATCTTTCAATTGCTACGTATCCATTAAACTGCTTAGTATATTTTTGAAATGCAAACTGGATTGTGAAACAATTAAGCATCTACATTTATTTAAGATTTAATGATCTAATTTTAATATATTGCATTAACATGCTGTTATTTAAACATGTAATAAAAAGGTCTCTGCAGTATGGAAACCAATTCATCTATCAGTCAATGCCAAGAATGCTGTCTCTGTGGCTGGATTTTGGAGCAAAAGCATATGAATGTGATAAAGGTAGGACACTATTTCCCTGCACGTATTTCTAATGTCATACTTCTATACAGATTATTGAAAGAAAGAGAACAATGAAATATGCTTACAGTTCTTTAGACATACTGCCTGAGTTTGTATGAAAACAAGCTACTATTATTATTTTTAATTATTTTTAATTATTGGATGTTAATACGTATTAATTTTCTTAAAAATTTGTATTATTATAATGCTTGCATATCTCTTCCTTTTTTTCCTTTTCTTTTTAGGAGTGCAAGGAGGGTTGTCCTTTGTATACTGTGCTGTCTATACTTGTTTAATTCATTTCTAGCCATGCCTCCCATTATTCTGATTAGTTAATAACTGCAATAATTATTTATAAGTAGTTGAGCTCCTGAATCATTTATCCAAAGAACTCTACATTAGGATAGTCTTTTTCCTAATATTTCTCTTGTTTCTCCTGTTTTTTTTTTTTTTATTTTTGATCTGTGAGAAATTGACTACAACATATAGTTCTGTCATCTTTATTTAAATGATCTTAAGGAGCATAATCTATTTTGTGTTTTTCAGCAAGTCGTTCAGAACGTGTTCAAATGAAAAATGATTTAGCTAAAATAAACAAGGTGATCACAGAGCATACCAATCACCTGGCACCTTATCAGTTTCTGACAGCTTTTTCTCAGTTAATCTCCCGAATCTGTCACTCTCACGATGAAGTCTTCGCTGTTCTGATGGTGATTGTTGCTAAAGTGTTCCTGGCCTATCCCCAGCAGGCAATGTGGATGATGACTGCTGTGTCCAAGGTAGCTTGATAAGGACAGTTACACTTTCATTATGTGTGTAAAACTGTTTCTACCAGGGGGCATGCAACTATAATCTGTTTTGCTGAAAGTTTTAAGAAATAATAGTGTTTTAGATGATGTGACAGTGTTGTGGAGCAGGATATGTTATCACTTCAAAAGATTTTTTTGCAGGCCAGTCTAAAGGTCAGATATCATAGTTTAAATGCTCCAGAATAGAATGCTAATCAAGATGAATCCTCACTTGTTGTAATTGTCATAATAACAGTCAATAGTTCAATTTTATAATGAAATATTTAATCCTCTACTTAGATTAAAATATACAATTTACTGCAATTGTAAAGCTGTTTCGAGGAAAATTGGATAGCATGGTACAATTTTTCCTTTGGGGCTAGCATATTCATGAGAATTAACTGTTATTAATGGAGTTCCCAAGAATCTTTTCAGCCTACAATAATAGTCTCTTCTCTTTACCAAATACCACTTTGAGACTGGAAAGTTCAAGTGTCAACATTAAATAGGACCTTTCTCTTTACTGTTATTAAATATGACAAGCAAGAAGTAAAGTATATTCATGACTAGTTCAAGTGATCTTTTTCAGTAAATTTTAACATTGTTCTTTTTTCAGTCTTCTTACCCTATGCGTGTCAATAGATGCAAGGAAATTCTAAACAAAGCTATTCACATGAAAGAATCTTTGGGAAAATTTATTGGAGATGCAACACGTCTTACGGATAAGCTGTTAGAACTATGCAACAAACCGGTACTTCTACAAATAATTTAATCAATGTCATGAGATATTTTAAAATGTAGTACAAAAGCTTCTTCTGATAACTGGTATTAGCCTATTCATTATGTTAGTATAGTTTCTCTTAAATTGCAAATACCTTTATAAAAACATTTTTATTTTGGAAGTATTTCTTAAACTTTTTTAAAAGTTCAGAATAAGCACATTATAAATATTTACGTAAAGATGCATTTTATAGTGTCTGACCTTTAGAGTTGTAATTACTTAAAATGAAATGCTTTGTTCTTTCGTATTTGATTTTTTTCCATTGTAACTTTTGCAGTTTTGATATCAAAAATATGACCAGTTGTGGTGTTGTCATAATTAATTCAACTTGGTAATAAAGCTAAATTTTAGCTATTTCCTTTAATTTGCATTACATTCAGAGTGAAATCTCGTTAAGTAATAAAAGATATATTTCATTTGAACTATGTCCATTTAATTCGAAATTTAGTTTACCTTTTTTCTGATTAACAAAATTCATTAGTAGATGCAAAATAGAAAGAATATTTTAAGTGTTTATTTTTAACTTATGAACAATATTTTTTAAGGTCGATGGAAACAGCTCAACATTAAGCATGAGTATTCATTTCAGAGCACTTAAAAAGTTGGTAGAAGAGCACACATTTAGTGAGATTCTCATTCCTTTACAATCTGTGATGATACCAACTCTTCCTTCAATTCCTGGCACACATGCAAACCATGACCCTTTTCCTGGATGCTGGGCCTACATTTCGGGCTTTGATGATACGGTAAGCCTCATCTTAACATCTGATTTTAAGCTTCATGTCAAATGAGGGTAGCTGCAATTTATTTTCTTAGCCCTCTAGAAAGGGAAGGATGAAAAGACACAAATGTTTGCTTGACATTTGCCTTCATGAAAATGAATGATGTCTGTCATAACAAGCTGATAAGTATGGGGCCTCTTGGTAGTTAGATCAGATTTTAGCCTGAGATCAACATACTGTAAATAACCTACTAGCACCAGCAAAGTACTAATGTGATTTGTTACAATGGTCTATTACACTTAGTTTTTTGTCTTGTAGGATTTGATACAGGTGTTAATAAAGAACTTAATTTTCCTTAGGTGGAAATTCTTGCATCACTTCAAAAGCCAAAAAAGATCAGCTTAAAAGGCTCAGATGGGAAATCTTATATTATGATGTGTAAACCGAAAGATGATCTAAGAAAAGACTGCCGGCTCATGGAATTCAACTCTCTTATTAATAAGGTTTGATAAGTTAGAAAATCAGATACATTATACTTATTAACTATTATAAAACAATGAACCAAAAAAAAAAAAAGCTTGGCTTTTGCTATAGCAAAATATTTTACTTCAGCTGACATCTATAAGATTAAGAATGCATAATTTAACTTTTTTTGTTTACAGGTCTGTAAAAAAGCATAACACTTGGTCAAAACAATTGGCAGAAATATATAGGAATGCTTAATCACCATAAATTTCAATCCTACTGTCATATTTCCTGTTTTGTGTTAGGATTCTAGCAAATAATGGGTTCATTTTTCTTTTCTTGGAAAGGATGTTGCCATACTTGTTGTTTTAGTTGTATTTTGCTGCACAGTAGTACACCAAAGGTTAACTTACCATATTTTCAGTGAGGTCAAAGCAAATGATAATATTTCTGAAACACTACATATTACTGATTTCAAATACTGTTTTTGTACAGGTTGCACAATTTATTGAAAAATTCTTTAAGTGACTTCAGAGGAGCGAGAAAGATTTTGCTTGCTTTTGTCCTGACACTGAAACTGAGACTTTTAAACCCTATACAATATGATGGGGAAAATGAATGTGGGTAAAATGGTTTGTGTAATTGGTATATTTTCTTTTTATATATATGTTTATTTTCTTTTGTGAGTAGTGCTTAAGAAAAGATGCAGAGTCACGTAGACGAGAACTCCATATCCGAACCTATGCAGTTATTCCATTAAATGATGAATGTGGCATAATTGAATGGGTGAACAATACTGCTGGTTTAAGAAATATTCTGATAAAACTTTACAAGGAAAAGGGTAAATAACTCTTTTATTTAACACTTCTTTGAGGGGAATTTATGGGATGAAGGAGAAAAGAGAGAATGTTAAAATATGGCTGGATTTACATTGCTTATATAAATACCTGCAGTTTAAGAATTTGTGGCAGAAATTATTTGAAACTATGCAGACATCTGTGAGTGTGGAATGAGCTGAAGATAATGAGTGGCTTTGATTTGTGTAAAACGCTTGCTTGCTTACTGAGCTTTTTCAGTCATTTTTAGGCTATGTTCCTGCTCCCCACCAAGAACATGTTCTGTGCGTTATTTTCCCTCTGTGCTTTTTTATTTCAGTTTTATGGAAATGTTTGACCAATCAAAAATGCACCATTTGGGTCAAACTGTGATAAGTATAGCTGCATATATATGTAGTACATGTAATGTGTATGGAGTACATGTAATAGGTTTCATATTTGGGAGGTCTTTTACAGGTATCTATATGACTGGAAAGGAACTACGTCAGCACATGCTTCCAAAATCAGCACCTTTGGCTGACAAGCTGAAAATGTTCAAAGAAGTCCTACTGCCCCGTCATCCTCCTCTTTTTCATGAATGGTTTCTTAGAACATTCCCTGATCCTACTTCATGGTGAGTGACTGGGACTAGGCTAGCTCAAGAATATCTATTTCATTTATTTCAATAAATTTAAGTGATGTTAATGAATAATAAAGTAATGTAAAGGAGATGATTTTAGATTTTTATAATAGATTTCTATTTCTGCAGGTACAATAGTAGGTCAGCCTACTGTCGTTCTGTGGCAGTCATGTCAATGGTAGGTTATATACTTGGTTTAGGAGACCGTCACGGTGAAAACATCCTGTTTGATTCTTTGACTGGTGAATGTGTTCACGTGGATTTCAACTGTCTTTTCAATAAGGTGAGAAAAGCTCCCTTGCTGAACTTGCTGTTCCCTTTCCATGGATATAAGTTACAAATTTCTACTCTCCAGGGTTTCTTTTCCACTGTTTTTAAAAACTATTTTAAAAGTATCTGTTGTATTATCTATCACTCATTTATACCCAGCAAGCAATCTTAGACATATAAGGAGTATGCAGTTGCTCTATGTCATGGGTTAATGACAGACAGCATTTTGATTTAGGCTATGTGAGATAAGCATGCTTTGGATACATTATATACATCCAAATTATAGAGTATTTTGAGTTGTTTGTATTTTGTGACTCTTCTCCCTTCTCTACCCCTCCAAAAAAAGCTATAATTACAGTCTTTTCATTCTTACATGCCTAATTCTGTTGCTGTTGCTGCTTTCTTTCTGTGGTTATAACCCTCAATACAGAAATGCCAATAGTTATAAAGAGCAAAAATTGTAGACAGTATGATTTGAGACTTCTGTTGCAAGTTGTGTTGGGTGTAGGACTTCTGCCCTCATTAATTCAAATCAGTGAAGGAGCGAGATTGTTAGTATAGATTCTTGCTACCTTTTCAGAAAGCTTAAATTGTCTATATAACCTTTAATTTTATATAAAAAGTTTTTATCAAAAGAAAAAAAAGCTTATATATCATTATGGGAAAAAATGCTGGTTAGGATTGTGAGTAAAACCACAGACAATAATATATATTATTTGTGTATATAGACAGATTGAAATTTATATTTGGTATTACTATTTTAAAACAAGAAAATAGATGGTATTTAGAAACTGGTATCTTTTATTCATAGTAACTTACCCCAATCAGTTGAGAAGAAACAGTGATCTGAAACATCTTGTGTCATTTAGGAAACTGTCAGACAATGGTGGGGGGGGAGTACTATTGTTTGATTACTTCTGTTATTGATTACTATTTGTTTTAAATAATGATGCCTAATATAACTTTCTTTTTATCAATTTCAAGGGAGAAACTTTTGAAGTTCCAGAAATTGTTCCTTTTCGTCTCACTCATAATATGGTTAATGGAATGGGTCCAATGGGAACAGAAGGTCTTTTTCGAAGAGCTTGCGAAGTGACAATGAGGCTGATGCGGGATCAGCGAGAGCCTCTTATGAGGTATGGCACTGGCTTTTACTTGAAACTCTGGGGAAAAAAGTGTTGATAGTCCAATAACCCAAAACAGTAACTGTTGATTCATAGGCCAGTTCTGGCATATGCCAGTCACACAGCTCAGTTTGACTATGACATGCAGTTAAATATACATCAATATAAATATTCACTAATAAGTTTTTGGACTCATCTCAGTGCTTTGTTACTACAGATAGATGTGTTTATATATTAAAAATTTGTACACAACTTGAAGTATACTTTTTTCATTTCTTATATAATTTTCTTAGTTCCTGCTGAATTAAATCCATATTTTTGCCAGACTTTCCAGACCTGGGAGAGAAATCAGATGATTGTTCTTTTAATATTTGGTACAAGTACTAGGCTATTTGTGCGCAATAAGAATGAAAGCTAAGATACAGTGACACATTTCTTTACCAATATGTGACAGAATAGCAAAAAACATAGTCCATGAGAAAAATCAGTTGCAACTGTGTGTGTCATCTGGAAAGATCACAGTTATCTCTTGGGCAAGGTTTATTTTTTACTAACAAAATGATTGGGTCAGATCTCTCTGATTCATTTCAGACAAAGTCATTTAGGCTAACGTAAATAGCAGATGCCAGTGATTTCAGTTAACACAACAAATCTGTCAGAAGCAAATCAGAGAGTAGTTTGCTTCATAAGATTGTGGGAGATGTCACTTAGAATGGATAAATGGCTGTGAAACAGTATCTTTAGTAAGTAATTTGAATTCCAGAAAGCATGTATAATTCTAGGATTGACTGGCAAAGTGGCTTTGAATGACAGGTTTCAAGGGAGAAAGCAGAACTACACAGGAAAATCCAGATTATTTAAATCATTGAATAAAGTAATAAATCATATTTGAGTTTTATGCTGTCTTAAAAGTGGTATGGTATAGCTGATACCCTTCTATGACAAAAAAAAGAAAAAGAAAGTACTGACAATCATGAGTATTATTATTTATGTGTTAGAAAAGAAAATGTAGAATGTTTGCATGTCAAGATTAAGAAAATTCACAGTGATATTATATGTGTATTTTTATATCTGTATTCATTTAGTGTGTTAAAGACTTTTCTCCATGATCCTCTTGTGGAGTGGAGTAAGCCTGTCAAAGGGAATACAAAAGCACTGGTGAATGAAACCGGAGAAGTTGTCAATGAAAAGGTTAGTTGCAAGCAAGCTTAACATAAGACATTTCAGATATCAGTGTCCATTATGGTTCCAGTACGGTTATGTATGTTCTACTTGGAAGTTTAATTTTCTTAAGTTTTTTAATTTTAAAATATTCTGTCTTTCCTCTAAGCTCAATATTAACAGGACTCATCCATAGGATATTATGATAATATTTTTGATTGATAAAACAAGAACATCAATAAGAGCAGTAGAACAGGAAAGACTTCTGCTTCCCATCACTGATTGTGGCAGAGTCCCTGAGATTTTCAGTGGTGGTGATACCAGGAGTCCTCCCTATGCATATTTTGTGCTTTTTGTGAGTGCATGCTTATTACTGCATAAATCCCTGTTACTTTATTAAAATAATTATGGTTCCTTTATTTATGGTTAATTTTATAGCTGCCAATAACTATGATATTATTCATCTAAAATATAGTATGTTTTCTTTGCCTATTGCCAAAGTTGAGGATTTTTTTTTTTTTTTTTTTTTTTTTTGCATAAAAAGTATTTAGTAAAAATGACTGAATGTCTAACATCAGATATTCCGTAGGGAGCACTGATGAACAGAGCAACAAATCAAGAAAACTGAGGTATTGAAGCTATATTGCAACAAAAAGCTTATCTGAGCCCTCTGAGCACAGAAAATAATCTCGTGTTCAAATGCTTACTAAACAAACTACGCTCAGCATAGCCTTTCATTTAGCTACAAGACCACCCAGGTAGTTATATATGTTAACTTTGTTGTTGTTGTTGGCTAAGTTACATGCTTGAGCTATGAATGAAAATGACTAGTATGAATTAGCTACTGTGAGTGGGCCTCAAAACTGACTATTTTGAGTTGCTGATGACAAAACTTAGCATTATGAGTTGCTAAAACAGGTTGTTTACAACCTGTTGTTAAACTCATTTTTAGTTGCTCGTATCTGTGGCCTGAATTTTCCATATTAGGTATCTTGACCAATATCTATCCATTTCAGAGAATGACTTTTAAAAGTGTTTGATTATTTTCAAAATTTTGTCATCTGGAGTATATATTAAGCAGGGATACATATTTTAAATATCCTGATAAAGATAACTTTTTTTTCCTGTATTTTAATGTATGGAAGTTCATGCACAATAGAAATGATCTTTTTCTTTGTTTCTAGGCTAAAACTCATGTCCTTGATATAGAACAGCGACTGCAAGGCGTAATTAAGACTAGGAACAGAATAAAAGGATTACCTTTATCTATTGAGGGGCACGTTCATTACCTTATTCAAGAAGCAAGTGATGACAACCTGCTCTGCCAGATGTATATGGGCTGGGCTCCATATATGTAAAATTTGTTTATTTTGGAAAGATAATATTTACAATGATGTAGTTACAATACTATTTAACAAAATGTGTTAAACATATTCTAACTCGCCACCTTTGAGTTCTGATTTTTATGCAGCCTATGTAAATTGTAAATTTGCAGTACTATGAAGACTACACTTGCTGATGTACCAGGCGTTATGACATATTTTATACACAGGGAGAACAGTGCGTGTGAATGGTTAAGACTGTACACGTCTTCGTAAGTTCCTCCTTAGGTTCCTAACTGCTCTGATTGAGCGAAAATATTCTCAAAGAATGTTGTATGCTAACTGTAAAATACTGTATTTTTTTGTGGAGGTTTTGTAATTCATTCAGTTGTAGAGTGGGACGGTTTGCATTAAAGTTTTATACTGGCCTCCTCTACTGTAGTGCTTTCAACTTTTTGAAGTCATAGTTCTGAGGGTTTCTAAAAATAATATTTTGTTTTTGCAATAAACTCTATTTTTAGTTACTTGTGATGTTTTTTTCTACGTGGCCACTCATATGTCTAAAGCTTTATCTGGGATGTTAATTCTTACTGTAGAGAAACCTGTACCCTGCTACCCTGTTTGGTGACTGTTTGCTTCTCCCTTCCTGCAGTGCAGGGAAGCGGGACTGTGGGACCGGCCGCGCTGCCTTCTTTTTGGCTCTGGCTCGCGTAATCTCTGTGCTTTAAACAGGTGCCGCCTTCTGCCCGTTCTGTCCCCCTCTGCTCCTCCTCCTCCATTAAAAGAAGTGGGGGTCGAACAAGCCCTCTTTAAACTTATTTTTTGCCCTCTTTCTGAAAGTGTCACTGCTGTGAGACGAGCGCGGCTCCTGTTTTCTTTGCAGTGGTGCCGTTACAGGCCTCGTGTCGCCTCCCCTCACCGTGAGGCGAAGGAGACGGCGGGGTGCGCAGGGGGCCGCTGCTCGCGCCCCTTTTGTTCCTCCTCCCGCGGTGTGTAAACTGCCTGCAGATTTCCCTCAGATTTTCCCTCTCGACGCGCTTGCGTCATCCTCCACAATCCCCAGGAACGGCGGCCGCCGCTGCCGTTAACGGTATCGGCCGCGGAGGGAGGCGCCGCCCGCTCCGCTCAGCGCCGCTCCGCCCGCCCCTCCATGGGCGGCGCGCCGTGGCCGGCGGCGGCCCGGCTGTCAGCGCGGCGCGCCGGAAGGAGGGCGGAGCGGCGCCCGCACTTGTTTGGGTCCGGCGGGGCGGCAGCGGCGGCGGCCATGGGGGTGCCCAAGTTTTACCGCTGGATCTCGGAGCGCTACCCCTGCCTCAGCCAGGTGCTGAAAGAGCATCAGGTGAGCCGAGAGCAGCCGAGGCCCCTCCGCCTCCGCGGCGGGACGGCGGCTGGGGGTGACGATCCCGCTCGCCACCGTGGCCGGGCCGAGCCGGGGGGCGAGCGACGTCTCCCGAAAGCGCCTGGGCCGAAGTAGCCGTTCAGACGTCGAGTTACCGGGGCAAAGGGGCCGGTTCGCGGAGCGAGGCGCCGTGAGGGGCACACCCCCCCCTCCCGCGGCGGGCTCCGCGGCCCGCGTGGGGCTCGTCGCGCTCCCACCGCGAGCCCCCTGCCCCGCGCAGCGCCCGTCGCCCCGGCACTTGTTGCGCCCGGCGGAGCGGCCGCTGCGGCGCCCGGCCGCGCTTCCTGGTCACCCGGTGCGCGGGGACCTTGTGTGGGTGGAGAGTGCTGGAGTTGGGCGAAGGGAGCCCGAGTACGGCTGTTAAGGGCCGGGCGAGACGAGGAAACCAGCCTTGCTTCGAGGAAACCAGCCCTGCTTCGAGGGCAGACATGCTAGGCTCCTGCTGGGTGCAGGTCCTTCCCTTGTCGGTTTCGTTTCCCTGTTGTGTTACGGATGTGACATTTCTGAGAGCAGTTAGGCAATAAATTCAAGGCGTGTGTGAGTGTTAATCCACTGCTCCTCAGTAGAGACCTTTTTAACAGATTAGATAACCATTGTATCCTTTACTCAGCGTCTTCAACCTACACTTTTGACCTTTTCCGGTACTTTTATGAGGTAAAGTAGCTTTCAAAGAGATGTACTGGGTTTCACTGCGGTGTCTTGTGTAGCCCGGTTCTGTAGCCCAGGCTGCAGACTGAAGTTGGTGGCAACTTCAAGCCTTGCTGAGCCTCGGTATGTGCCTGTTCCCGCCGCAGGCCGAGGCAGCGCCGCGCGCGTCCCGGCAGCGGCTGCGGGAGCACTTGCCGGGAGCAGAAGGCGCCGCTTTACTGCCCAGGCTCCCCTCCTTCTGTACTCCGTCCCTTTGAAGCCTCGATAATGTTGTCTGCATCTGAAATACTTATGTGTGCGGTGCCATCTAGTATTCCTCTGCCTGGGGTGCCCTACTGCCCATTTTCTGGAATACGTAAAGTTGTCTGTTTTTATTTAATGAATTGAAGTGGTTTTGTTCAAGAGAGGAGCGTGGTTTTTTTCTTTAGTATAGGTCACCTGTCTGAGCTGCAGTACTTAAACTCTGTAGCTATCTAGTTACTATTATGGACCAAAAATACTCAGAATAAAGACAGTTGCTATATACGTATGACTGTATAATATTCCTGTTTCTTTGAATGTCCTCAGTGTCTAGATGTATGTTGCTTCTATGCAAAACATGATGTACTGCTTTAGTTTTTCATTTCTTTAGAGTGCGATGCTGCAATCTCTTCTATTTGAAAGTCGTGCCTGCCTGGTCCATGTGGTGTATGGCCATGGTGTTTCATTCATGTCACAGGGCATGATGCTGTTTTGATGAAAATGTTTCAAAAGCAATGCAAAATATCACTAAATGCTGTTTGGCTATCAAATTCAGCTCTCCTGAAGATTATCTGCAACAGTTGTTGTTGCTGGTGCCTAGAGATCTTTCCAGTCTTGCCTCTTGTTTCCCCTCTTTATTCTCGGCACTAAAGCAGAGCTACATTTCTCTAAATTTGGATTATAAATACGCGTCTGGCAGTTTGTCTTTAGAGACAGTAGAGATACGTCGTCAACAATATTGCAAATCGACACAAAAAGTGAAGCGTCTTTTTCCAGTTGTAAAGACGGGAGGTTTTGCATAGAAATGGATCAAAGGGTAGGTTTGTTTATTGCAAATTGCTCTTGTGTGTTTTGGTTACTTTTGTCAACAAAAAAGGTATTGCCCTTTTTCGTGCACTCAGCAGTACATGCTGCGCCTGGGGGTGCTCAGCTTCCACAGATGGGAAGGACCTGTGTTGTTAAGTGAAGCCAAGAGAAATCCTTGAAACAGCAGAGTGGACGGAAAAGCCATTTTGGAAATCATGAGGGGGTAATTGTTGAATTGTTATTAAGTCTACAGCTTTTGGTGGTAATTGCTACGTTTCTAGATGCACAAACATCTTTGAGGCATCATGGAGTGGTCATGATAGGAACTGGTTAACAGGGAGACCCTTAGAGCTTCATAAGCCAGCTGGACTGCAAAATAGTGTTGGAGACTACATCTGTGGTTTTGTGAGGTTTTTTGTTTAAAATGCAGTGATGCAAAATTGTATAAGTGAAAAATAACAGTTAAAAATAACTTTTGGGGGAAGTGGGTTTTTTGGGTTTTTTTTTTTTTTTGTTTGTTTGTTTTTTTCTTTTTTCTTTTTCTTTTTCTTTTGATAACCTGAACTGTTTCCCTGGTGCATCGTAAGGTATTGGTACAGCAAAGGTAATAGAATCTCTTCAACTGACTGTTCACTAGGGAAACCATAATATGGTCTTGCAACTGCAGAGCTGTAGCCAGTCAAATTATCCTTAGCCCTTTGATTGATTAATCATGGGGAAGTCTTCCTACCTCAGTTCATTTTCAGATTTTGTTATCCTCAGCCTTCGGCAGTAATGGCAGCTGTGTTTCAACTGTCACAAAACAGGTACTAACTGTGTGGCATTTTTAGATTCCAGAATTTGATAACTTGTACCTGGACATGAATGGTATTATACATCAGTGTTCACATCCCAATGATGATGATGTTCACTTCAGAATTTCAGAAGATAAAATTTTTGCTGATATTTTTCACTATTTGGAAGTATTATTTCGTATTATTAAACCAAGGAAGGTTTTCTTCATGGCGGTTGATGGAGTAGCTCCAAGAGCAAAAATGAATCAGCAGCGTGGGAGACGCTTTAGGTGAGGATTTTTGTTCATATTCTGTCTTTAACATAAATATGAAAAGAAAAGGAGAGGGGGGAAAAAATAAAAAGAACAAACAAACATGGTATTAAATGTATCCAGTGAAACATGAAGTAAATTCTGAGTAGTCATGCCATTGACAGTAGATATAATTTTTAGCGAAATGAGGATAACTGCGTATAAAATGTTGTTTCTTAAAACTGGAATTAAAAACGAAAGGAAATTTACCTGTTATATTGGATTATTTTTCTCTGTGCATGATTTTGAGAGTGTTTTCTTTGTTTATGTTTTCAATTTTTTTTAAATTGTGTAGTAGAAGAGTATAGTAAATCATTTTAAATCACTAGTGGTTTTTTTTTTCTTGTTTAGAACATGTTCATAGAGTCCTTGGTCAAGAAAGGTTGGAATTATTTTGTTTTTCTCCATTACTAGTGGAGAAAAAAAATATTTGAGCTGGGTGGTATTCCAGAATTTCTGCTTTGTTCAACTTGTTACCAAGTTATATGATATTTATTGGTCTGGAATAGCATTTTCAAATATTCCCATCGTTTCAGTGTTCATTGTTTTTCATTGTGATCAGTCACTGAATGATTTTCTTGATAATCTAGATATTAAAAGTATCTGAGTAATGACAGGTTATTATCTTTTCTGGGGAAAAAAAGCAATTTTTAAGTCTCTCATTTGCACCAGAGACAGGGTAGACTGTTTTTAATGCTCTTCAAAAAAGCAACCACGCATATGATGTTTTGTGGGGAAAACTGTGGTTAGGGCATTACCATTTGAGCAAATTGATTTCTTCCCTCCTCCACCCTTCTCCTCTTTGTTTTAGGTCAGCAAAAGAAGCAGAGGACAAAATTAGAAAGGCATTAGAAAAGGGAGAAACTCTCCCTACAGAAGCCAGATTTGACTCTAACTGTATTACACCAGGTAATATAATCTGCTAATTAATTCCAAAACATAGATGTAAAAATAAACACTTACAAACTGCTATATACTTTATCTCTGACACAAGATATTTTTCTTGCTGTTTTCCACTAATATCTGTGATGTGTAAATGCAATCTTGAATGACTCGTGAAATGTTTTGTATATAACTTGTAGATTTCTGCTTTCAGGAACAGAATTCATGGCCAGATTGCATGAACATCTTAAGTATTTTGTAAATATGAAGATTTCTACAGACAAATCCTGGCAAGGAGTAACAGTCTACTTATCAGGCCATGAGGTCATTGCATTCTGTTAATGTTTTATTTTTAAAAAAATTCTTATTGTATAGCAGAATGCATTCTGATGAACTTTTTTTATGCAGACTCCAGGAGAAGGAGAACATAAGATTATGGAGTTCATTAGATCTGAAAAAGCAAAGCCCCACCATGATCCAAACACAAGACACTGTCTGTATGGTTTAGATGCTGACTTGGTATGTGGAGTTAATATAAACAACCAGCTTCTATAATTGTTCCTTCAAATGTCTTTGGTGTATTGTAAATGTATATACTAAAATGTTATTAAAGAAGCACATAATTTTTATTCTTTTAAACTTTTGAATTTGTCAAGAAACAGAGCAATCAGCAAAATTTCTTGATATTTCTGATATCATGAATATCTGTTTTAAAATGTCATAAAACCCTTCTAACATCTCTTTGTAACAGATTATGCTGGGATTAACAAGTCATGAAGCACACTTTGCACTCTTAAGAGAAGAAGTCAGATTTGGTGGTAAAAAATCTCAAAGGTGAACTGATTTTGTCTGTTTTATTCTATGTATGATGAAATAATTGAAAAGATACAGAATTATCCAAACCATTTTATAGTTTACATTTTTAATTATAAAGTCATTGTTTACTGTTTGCCAGAAAAATGAAGGTTTAGAGAATTATTAGCTAATTTGAGTGAAGAGAAGGAAAAATGCACTTATGCCAGAAACTGAGTAGGTTTGTTGTTTTTGCAATGTAATAACATGTTTTGAAGCTACTACAGTATGCATTTGGAGCAAAGTTTCCAACTGAGCCTTTTTTTTTTTAAAAGCAGAATTTCAGATGTGTGAGGATTTAATGCCTATATAGAGTAGATAATTTAGACGTGAATCTGCATGCTCTGTATGTACTTTGGCTAGTTCTGTAGTATCAGAAAAAATATACTGGTACAAGGTTAGGTGAGGTTTTCCCTTGCTTTGGAGATTAGAATAATTTCCTAGTAGCTAGTTATAGCAACACAGAACTAAACAAAGCTGCTAGGTTTTCTGTAAAATAGCTGTTTGCCGTACAGTGCAGTCAAACGTGCTGTTTAGAGGATTCTAAGGCAAAATTTTATAGAGTTGAAACTTTAACCAAGAAATACATGCAAATGTTATTTATGCATTATATCTTCTGAAAAAATAAAATTCTAGTATAATTATGTATTTTTAGATAACTTTGAACTTATTACATGTTTTGAAAGTGTTCATAAATAATTGACTTAATACTTTAAATAATTTACAGAGCATGTGCGCCAGAAGAAACCACATTTCATTTACTACACTTATCACTAATGAGAGAATATATTGATTACGAATTTTCACCAGTAAAAGTAAGTTCTAATGGAATTGTGAGTAAAAAAAAATGTGTGAAGGCCTTTTATGTAAACTTCATAACTTTTTTTTTCTTTTTCCAGGACAAAATTTCCTTTGAATATGATATTGAAAGGATAATAGATGATTGGATCTTAATGGGTTTCCTTGTAGGCAATGATTTTATCCCTCATCTACCTCATTTACATATTAATCATGATGCACTGCCACTACTTTATAGAACATACATGGCTGTCTTGCCAGAATTGGGAGGTAAGTAGGAGTAAATAAATTGACTAAAGAGAAATATAACTATAGAACAGGCTAAGGTTAAATAAATTTAAGCACCTTTCTAATATTACAGTAGTGTTTGATAATCTTGGCTGAAGTATAGTTTTCAGCAAAAGCTGTTTTTTTTTTTCCAGTCTTCAGTTGTTTCTGTGACTATTTGCATTTTTCTTTCCCCCTCCTTTTTTTCTTCTCCTATTAGTAGTGAAACAGAACCACATAAATAATGTGAAAGAACAAAAGCAGCAAAAACATCACTGAGCTTAGCTCTGTTGTCTCATACCTTTCTAATAGAGTTTCTGAAAGATATAAAATCTTGTCATTTAACAAAGGATTACTATGCAACACACCATTGTTATGGTTCTTAGACTTGAACTTTTTTTATTATTATTGTTCATTTGGCTTTTGTTGCTTTTTCTTGTTTTTTTAGAGTGATTCTTACAAAGTAAACATACCTGCAAGCACTGGCTTGTTCAGTATGCTAGTTGAGAAAGTGAATATGCACACTGTGCAATAAACAGAAGTTTTGCATTTTCTGTTAAGGGAATTAGTATGGTTCCATGGCATATACTGTTTTTTATAGGACATTGGGAGATAGTGAATGAAGAATAACTCCATGTAGGTAGAATTAAAGTATAAAGAACTGTAGTCTCTTGCTCTTATTCAGAGAAGGATCTTACAGAAGCATGGAAACCAATATGTAGACAGTACTATTTTCTTTTTTTGTTAAAATATTGTGAAGGGGGTGGGCAGTTGTGTAAGGCAGAAATACTAGCACTGCTGCAGTCTCTGAATTTTTATCATGTTAGAAACCTTAGTATTGTAACACCTTCTTTAGACAGCTGGCAAGGTTGCATTGTAATATTTATACTGTTTCTAAATTGCAATTTTAAACCTCATTTAGATTTTAATAAAAAGAAAAATGAAAACAACAACAACAAAAAACCCCCACCCTTTTTCTTCCAAACAGGTTACATAAATGAAAGCGGGCATCTGAACTTAAAACGCTTTGAGAAGTATCTCACAAGATTGTCAGATGTGAGTAACTTGGTAATTGTACTGTGTAGAAAGGTATTGTTCCTTACACATAAATTCCATATAGTGCCCTAAAACATAATCATCCAGTTTTAATGAACTGCTGGACGACCATATTTTTAGGTGATAGCATCAACTGTTTTGTCATGGGATCCAGTCAGTGGTCACCTGATCTTGTAAAAGGAAAAAAGAAAAGCTTGAGTATTTTGAATTGAGTTAACTAGCACTGAGTAAGAATTCAGACGGCAGAATCATCTTCCATTGACTAGTAAGCAGTAATAATGAGTAACGTGTTCTCCAGGCAGAACTATTCTTTGCTTCCCCTGCTTCACTGAATTTTAACTTTTAATTTCCTGTGGGTGGAAGGTGTTTTTGTAGATCTTGGAGTGCAGTTTTTTTTGGCAAGTTTTTAATAGAGATTACTGTTAGAAAGCAGTGAAGTATTGGAATCTGTGCAGCAGCATGCTTCATGAAACAATACTAACTGGCATTCAGGAGGCAATCCCGTGGTCTACCTTAATCTGTCCTAGACATGAGAGATGGTGTAGATCAGTTCATAGAAGTGGCAGTGCCAAAGCCATTTGTTAAACTTCAAAGGCGAATATTCATCTACTTTCACCTGAGAATCTTAAGACAGGGCTGATCTATTAGCGTGTGTTATGTTGCACAAGACGGTATTACTCAGATCCTATATACTTCTGTTTGTGAAAGTTATTAACCCTTTTTGTTATCTATTGGTACCTAACAGAAAGAACATAGGACTTGGGCATAGTTTCCAAGAAAAAAAGAGACTGATCATGTTAATGTCTTAGGTTAATTGTAGCTTTAGGGCAAAATATTTGTGTACTAATGGCTCTGGTTGTAATCTAATGCACTTAGTAAAAATGTTGTTAATTTAAATTAGATCTAGATTCAGTTGTCCCTCCAGTGTTTCTGTATTAACTTTCATCTTTATGTGCAGTTTGATCGTGAACACTTCAGTGAAGTCTTTGTAGACTTAAAGTGGTTTGAAAGTAAAGTAGGCAATAAATACCTCAACGAGGCAGCTGGTATTGCAGCAGAAGAAGCCAGAAACAATAAACAAAAGAAACATAAGGTTAGTGCTTTATGTGCCTAGTTCTGGAAACAGAATATTGTTATTTCTTTCAAATCAAATATATGCCTGCTGCTGAAATTTAAATTTCATGTAAATTGAGTGGTGTAAGTCTCTCATTGTCAGTTTTTTGTTTATTTTTGTGATTTGGAGATCAAAATAATAGTAGAATATAACATTTGAGGAATTGCCTGTATGCGTTATTGGTCATGAGTGATGAAATGGTTAAGTCAAGGGCAAGTTCTTGTTTATTTATTTTGTTTGTTTGTTTGTTTTTATTAAAGCTTTGCAAAGCTTTAACCTTTTTTAGACAACTTGCCTGTACCTCAGCTGATCCAAAGGTTACTTCTAGATGAATTGCAGTTAAACGTGCTAAGCTTTAAAATTTTACTTTTCAATGCAAAGAATGCTGGAAATTTCTTAAATATCTCATTTCCACTGAGTGATCATTTGTACACGTTGAATCCATAGTCTTTCTGTTGGCCAACTTTATGGCAATGAATAGATAAAACATGAAATCAATTCAAGCGAACTGTATCAGATCTGTTATCAAACTTGCAGTTCTATACATAACTAAACAGCGGGCAACAGCATGTTTTTCAGAAAAATCCTTTCTCTTTTTTTTTTTTTTTTTTTTGTCTCTGACCTGCTGTGATGTTTTTTGTAGCGTAAGAATTAAGTGATTATTTTGCCTGTATGAGTGTGCAGCATTTCTTCTGTCTTTATTTCCCAGAAAAGTGATTTGAACTCTGTGAAAATATAGTGATTTACAAAAAAAAATGAAACCCAAAGATGATTGAGATTTATTTGGTGTGTATGCTCTTTCATCAGATGTGTGTGGATAGAATCATTTTCTTCAGGCAATTACAAAGAAGGAAATAGAGATTTTTAGGAGATAATATTAAGGAATAATCAGACATATGTATCTTGATTGCAGTATTTTGAGTTGCAGACTATATGATTATGAATTAGATGTGTGCATGTTTATATTTACTTCGTCTCAAATATTCATTTAATAGGCTCAGGAAAATTCTATCTGTTTGGCTGCTTTAGAAAAAAATGAAGATGAAACTGTGACCTCAAAAAGTAAGTGCAAAATAAGTGTTTCTTACTTGGACAGTATTTTCATCCTGAAATTAAAGGAGTGAATGAGTGTACAGTTTGGGATGAATGAACAGATTTACTTTTTTAGAATTTCATATAATTTAGGGAGCTGTTGATTGTATTTTTAAGCACACTCCATTTGTAAGAAATATCTTTTGTTCCTATAGTGAGATGTGATGTCATGGATTTATAAACATTATTCAGTGACACTAGACAATGTTAACAATTTTTTTTTAATCTTAAATGTTTTGTAAAATATTTTCTGATAATTTACATTCTCTTACTCTTCTTATAAATAGACTATAAACACTTTGTCTATCTGAATTTAAAACAAACAAAAAAAAAAATCCAGACTTCTTCCAGTTTTCATTTGATTGTTTTGTGTTTCTTTCTGTATAAGGAAAGAACAAGCACTTTAACTGAATTGAGGAATAAGCTTAAAGCTTAAAATAAAAGCTAAATGTCTTGAAACCAAGACATCTTGTTTCAAGACACCTTATTATAATGAGTATAGTATTACAGTAAATATAGTATAGAGCTTATTATTCTTTTCCAGACCCATTGGAGGATGAACCAGAAGATGAAGATCTTTTTGAAACTGAGTTTAGGCAATACAAGAGAACTTACTACATGACTAAGATGGGTGTGGAAGTAGTTTCTGAGTAAGTCTATGCTGAATTACTTTTTTTTAAACACCAAAGGCAAGTCTTTCCTTAGGTTGTAACATGAATCAGAATAGTCATCCATGCTGAAGGCAGAAAAGAACTTTTGCAGCAACTGTAGCTGTGATGTGTCTGGCTGATGTAAGAAGTGATATAAGTCAGGTTTTCATAACAAGTATTTGAGGGCCCTAGAAGAAGAGTACATTAATATCGAATGGTCTAGAAAGATATGTGTTTGTTAGATTCCCAGATAAGATTCCCTTATTCCTATGTACAAAGAGGTAAGTCATTTTTTATGTTTGTATAACTAATACCCTCTCATTTTTTGTTTAAGTGACTTCCTGGCTGACCAAGCTAAATGTTATGTCCAGGCAATACAGTGGATATTGCACTATTATTACCATGGAGTTCAGTCATGGAGCTGGTAAGAAATATGTAATTTTCATGTTTAATGTTTACAACATTTAATATAGTTCTGCATATTTCTGATCAGTAAATGCTGCAGTACTGTTATTAACTCAAATAACTTAGCAGTTTTTCTTCTGTAGGTATTATCCTTATCATTATGCACCTTATCTGTCAGATATTCGCAACATCAGTGAACTCAAAATCAAATTTGAACTGGGAAAACCTTTCATGCCGTTTGAACAGCTTCTTGCTGTACTTCCAGCAGCTAGCAAAGATTTGTTACCTAAATGTTACCAGGTAAGGTTTGGGATTTAATAGTCCACTCATCTGTCTCCTTCTTTCTTTTTTCTGTTTTTGTTGGGGTGTTTTTTTTTTTTTTAACTCTATGTTGAAGTAGTTTTTATATATATGTGTGTGTGTGTGTATATATATATATATATATTTACATATCCCCTTAGTTATATTCTACAACTACATTTAGATGTGTGGTTAAATGCTTCTATGTTGTATTTTCCTTTGTGCATTGTAAATTAGGTGAATAAGTACAAAAACACTCTTTAAGTAATTTCTGCACAGAACAGTTAAACAATAGATGTTTAATTCCTCTTCAGAATTTAATTGGCTTCAGTATCAAAATTCCTTTATCTCTTCCTGAAATAGTGTTAAATTGTCTATGAAATGGTTTGATTCCTTTATTGTGGGGTTTTTGTTTTTTTTTTTTTTAGCATTTGATGATTAGTCAAGACTCTCCTATTATAGAATATTATCCACCAGATTTTAAAACTGACCTGAATGGCAAACAGCAAGAATGGGAAGCTGTAGTATTAATCCCATTTATTGATGAGGTAAGTTCTTTTAGCATTTGATATCTCTAAAACCTTGCTTACAAATGTCCTGCCAGTCCTACTATTTTATCTAGTTCTTTTAGAATTGCAATTAAATGGAAGCTTCAATGAACGCTTGATAGGACCATGAAAAAATATAAATATTTATGGTCTGGAAACTGAGGGCTAGATTAAGTTACTACAAGCAGATTTTGCTTCAACTTGGAAAAGTTTTGGTTAAAGAATATGGGCTGCCTTTTGGTTTTCTCTTCTTAGTTTTAAACAGATAATTTTTTTAGATTTTTTTTTAATCCCTTTTGTGAAAGCATAAAAAAATACAGTGTAAGTAAAATTTAAGAAATCCCTTAAAAAATCTACTTGTAGAAAATTCTCTTTACATGTATGAAAGACCTTTAGAAACATTTTTGAAAATGTAATCTTCATCTTCCAAAGCTATTCCACTGTAACCATCGGCATTCCTGATAGCAGGACATGAGTAAAGAGAGACTGCACTTACCCAATGATCGTGTTAGCCAGAAAAGGGCAGGTATCCACCTTTGTAGGACAGAAGTTTTTATGGGGTTTTTTTTTTTTTTTCCTTTCTTTTTTTTTCTTTTTTTTTTCCAGTTTCACCTACATTTATTTCTTTTAAATTTAGAAACGACTGCTACAGGCCATGGAATCATGTAATAAGTGCCTAAAGGAAGAGGAGAAACAAAGAAATACTCACAGTGCTTGCTTAATGTACTGGTATGACAAAGATATAGAGTTCAAGTACATGTCACCATGGCCAGAAAAATTCCCTGCAATAGAAAGGTGTCGTTCCAGGTAATACTGATGTGACTATTTTAAGAGTAGACTAAAAATGGCCGGAATACTCTAGCATTTTAGCCAAAGCCTGTATCTGCGGATAAATATATGGATGTTTGTTGAACATTAAATATTATTTGTTGTGGGCAGCACAGTAAAGTTATCTTATTTCTTCAGGCTTCATTTTGCAAAGCAAATGAACCAAAATTATGTCAGCAAGAACACTTGAGAAAATCATTAAACTTTGTGTAACACAGAGTGAAGGACTGATATAAATACCCAATGGTAGTGCCAATTTACCAGCATGCTAATTCCAGACCCTTTGTAAACCATTGTAAATGTTAGGATCAGGGTCCAGTGCAGAGAATTAGAGTGTTTTGTTTATTTTCTTCCTACTGAAAGCAAGCAGCTTTATTTAATACCGACTGAGATGTGAACTCCAAATGGAAATAAAACAATAGTAACCGAATTTAAGCAAAATGGTGGATGAATGGTAGAGGAGGAATTCTGTTGCAGAAATGCATTTGGTGAAGAATAAAGTATAGATTCATAGAGTCATTGTGGTTGGAAAAGACCTTCAAGATCATTGAGTCCAACTGTAAACCCTTCAACACTCTACCTGCCAAACCATGTCCCTAGATGCCTCATCTACATGTTTCTTGAACATTGCCAGGGACAGTGACTCCGCTACTTCCCTGAGTAGCTATAAGTAGCTATTAAGATGAACAGTACTGTGTGTAACCATTGTTAATTTAGAATTTGTACAGAATTAGGAATAAAAATATAAACATTGTGACATACTTTTACGTATACTTTAAGTTTTGTCTTATTTGTGAGCAATAATCTCTTTGCAGAAGTAGTATGGTTTTCATAAACCATTGTGCAGTGCTTTATACAAATGGCTCAAATTAATTGCCACTTTATCAGAAAGTCAAAGAGTATGCTAGCTTGTTAAAGTACAAAAATACTTTCTTAGAGTCAAAGGTGAATTTGTACAAGGATAGTTTGTTTACTTTACAGGTATAAAACAATTCCTTTGGATGCCTGGCATGTAGAAATAAACCACAATAAAATGACTAAAGTCAACAAGAATGCATTATATTTCTGTGGATTTCCTACTTTAAAGCACATTAAACATAAGGTAAATGACTTTCTTACTCTTAATATTTTCATTTAATAGATTATTACATAAGATTTCAAATAAGACTTATGTACTTTTTTTTTTTCTCTTACCCAGTTCTATCTTAAGAAAAGTGGTGTACAGGTGTTTCAGCAAAGCAGCCATGGAGAAAATATGATGTTAGAAAT
The DNA here is from genome assembly GCA_003342815.1 of Eudromia elegans. Lineage (NCBI taxonomy): Eukaryota > Metazoa > Chordata > Aves > Tinamiformes > Tinamidae > Eudromia > Eudromia elegans. The sequence goes on from PTEX01000175.1 coordinate 1,121,396, forward strand.
CATAGTTGATGAAAATCCAAAAGAGCAGGTAAGTACAAGTAAGGCCAAGGCTTTAAAAAAAAAATGTATTGTGGTTAAAAAGCCAGAATTTATTAAACAGTCAAATCTGATATTTTGGTTTACATTTAGAGTAATACTAAATACATACATTTACAGTAATACTAAAATGTCAAAAAATTCAGAAATCCAGCAAATATTTCTTAATTGCTTGTGTCCAAGAATGAGTGAGTGAATGAATTGCTGGAGTAAGAAATCTGGAGTTCTCAGCTGCTAACTCAAAATTTAAACTGTAATATTGGAGAGTTCTTTATGTATATTTGGACATAAGTAGTGCTTTATTGCAATAAGGTGCAAAAGTAAAATCTATAAAACAAAGTATTTTAGCAATCTCAAAATACATTTTTAATCTAAGTATTGTAATTCCCAGAGACACAAATAATTCTAAGTGATTAGCAAAAGACACAGAAGAAATCTAATCCACAAATGGAAAAACAGATCTGAAAACTAACATACGGTGCCAGATGTAAAAAGCTTCATCTGAAGTATGATATTCAGTTCTAAAAAGTGAAATACATTTCATTGTTTCTAGACAGATAGTATACATAGAAGATATGAAAATAAAAGTCAATAAGCAAAAAATAGTTTTTTTTGGTCTGCAAGAAGTGCTGTTCTTTAAATATAATAATTATAAATGCAAATACATTTCACATTTAAAAAAAAATCTTTCTAATATGTTTAAAAAAAAAAAAGAAAAAACCTCACAGGGTTTTGTGTTTGTCTGTTTTTTCCAGAGTGTAGAATATGTTGCCAGTTTGGTACTTGGAAAGCTTGTTTTTGTTAACTGGCCACACCTTGAAGAAGCCAGAGTTGTTGCTGTGTCAGATGGAGAAACTAAGTAAGAAAGATTTCATAAATAATTGAAAAGAAAGCTTAGGTACTGCCTTAGGAATCTGTGGTTTTTAAGTATATGTTCAACAATGAATGAACCAGATAGATCAAAAGCTGCTTGGTGGGTGGCAGTTTTGTTTAGAATCTTTTAGAGGTTTGAGTGTCAAAGCCCCTAGCCCTCTAGTATTTTGCTCTACATGCAGAAGTTTAGGAGAGTGGATTCTTATTTTTAGGATAGAAAAGAAAACAGGAAATCCACACAGAATAACATAAAGGAGAACATTACCCTAGAACCTTCCTTATATACACATGCACTGCTATGGTTTATAAAAAGCACACAGCATGGTCTGTTGAAGCAGGTAGAAAATCTGTACTACAAATTTTCCATATCTATAGTAACTTCTAGGTGCTCTAAGTTCTGCTTACATTTGGTTATGTCTAGATTGGGTATTGGATGTGTCTATTTGGGTAAATCATGCCTGTTAAAATATTCTCAAGGTTTTTTCTGGAAGAACCACATGGAACACAGAAGCTTTACATGGGAAATGCAGTGCCACCAACCAAAGTGGCGTATGTTGGAGATAAGGAACAAAACGTATGGTTAAAAGAAGTTCAAGGAGTTTCAGAACAGTAAGTAACTTTAAAATAAAAGTGTAACTTTGCATTTTATGGCTTAACTATGCTTAGTTGCTGTATTGTAACCTAATTACCATAATTATATCAGACAAGAGTTTCTACCTTTATTACAAAGACTAACGAGTCCACAAGAATAAAAGAACATAAAAATAAAACCATCTTTTTTTAAAAATGTGTGGTGTTAGACACTTAGTATTTAAAGTGAGATGATGTTATAAAAAAGTTTTCAAATGAATAAGTTAAAATATTTGCTCAGTCAATTTTCTCATTCCAGGCTGAGTAATTCTCAGTTGTAGGTAGTGTATAATGGAGTTATATAATACCAAAGCACAACTTTAATAGCTTAGTGTTGTTAAATTTGATTATAGTTCACACTTATAGAGTGTGGATACTTACTAGAACTCACCTGAGTTCCAGTATCTTAATGTGTTACCATCTATCAGTTGAATGAAATGCCTTGATTGCCTTTAATCTTTCTCACTGTAAAGCTAAAATACATTTAAATTAAAACAGGCGAGCCAGCTATTAGATTCTCTTTGTTAAGATTGTTTTATTTATTTAAATGAATTTGACCTTGATCTGTATATTGTAACAAAACTATATGTTCTATTTTGTGCTCAGTTACCAGAGAAGAAAAGGAATAATTATTCATGAAACATCTGTAATTGTGTATGCTCAGTTACTCACTGGTAGTAGATATCAACTAAAGCAAAATGGTGAAGTTTATTTGGAGAAACAGTGGTCAAAACAAGCTCTTCCTTTTGTTTACCAAACTGTTGTCAAGGTAAATATACAAGTTCAGCATCTTCTTGTATATAGCTTCTTATTCCATTAAGAGGCAAAAGAACCAATACTCCTTTAAAGCAAAAGAAACAAAAAATAATAAGCATCTTAAATTTCTGTCATTTTTTATAACAAAAATATGAAATACCTCTTTATTTAAAAAGGAATTTTGTGCAGTATTTTTTTTGTCACAGAAATTGGGACCCTACAACACAGTTCAAAGATCTTGCTGAAACAAAAGTTTCTATCATTTTTTTTGATGGTATTTTAAATTGGTTGTATTTTACCAGGTAGCATAGTTGGTTTTGTAACTTATGTAGCTTCAATTTCACTACCTTCAAAGAATCATTTCAGATTTGAAGAGAATGTTTTTAAAATATTTTACAGTAAGTACTCATTTATGTGAGTTTGTTAATTACTCTACTGGAACTGAATGATCTTTACTTTTTAACAATATGAGTTTTGTGTTTTTTCATATAGGATATTAAAGCCTTTGACTCTCGTTTTTCAAACATCAAGACTTTGGATGACTTGTTTCCACCTGGGAGTACTGCCTTTATGCTGGGATCTCCTTACTATGGCTGCATGGGAGAAGTTAGTTACTAGATTTATCTTTTTTCTTTATATTTCTTTTCTTTTTTCTTTAGATAACCTTTTTTCTTTTCCTTTAAATTTTCAAACCTAAAATGATCTAAGATACTACTAGTATCGGTCACTACACTTTGCTAGCTTTTTTGATCGTTTAGCCAGCGTAGGGATTCTACTTTCCATGGCTCTGTGATATGACAGGATAAGGATTATATAGTTTTGATGCACAATTGTGTTTAGTAATTATTTGGAGTTGTTTTCAGTATGTAGAGATCCCCTTTGGGACAAATTTCAGTCAGTGATTCCTTTGATGCTGATTGGTTGGCTCTGTAAGGAAACAGTGTGAGGGTCAAGGAAAGCATTGAATGCCCAGGCATCTTTGTGCATACTGCAGCAATTTTTTTTTTTTTTAAGAGCTATTTAATGGGTTTTGTTACTTCCCAAGGTTCAGGATTCACACGATGTGATCTCAGAAGGTAGAATTCGTGTGGTTTTCAACATTCCATGTGAACCCCAGCTTGAGCCCTTGATTCAGAACCAGCATGTAAGTGCCTCTAGTTTGGTAGTCTGAGCTTAAATGTACTCTGCAATCGTGAAAGTCTTTAAGAGATGCTTCAGTATTATTTGTTTGCCCGTTGTGTGAAAATTCTTAACCTTATCCCTTGGGAATAGCCGATATTTTTTGTTTATCTGTTTTTTAAAGAAATATTCTGTGAAATACAATCCTGCATATATTTTGGCCAGTCGTCTTGGAGTAAGCGGATATCTTGTCTCCAGATTCACAGGGAGTATCTTTATTGGAAGAGGATCAAAGAAGAAGTAAGTTTATATCCAAGTATATTTGAGAATTTTGATTGTAGAGAAGCTTGAAATTCTAGTGCTTCTCTGCAGAACTTCTGCCATGTTTAATACTGCTCTTCTGTACAACAATATATAACTGCAATCTCTAATTTAAAACTTTGTTTAGAGTGTGTTTCTTGTAAATGATATTCCTATGAAGTGTGTTTCCATCCTACCGTATATGAATTTATCTTGTTAATTGTTGATTAATTGAGTGTTGCCATATTGGCTTTAACATTCTAGAAAGCAAAAAATACTGCCTTTCCTAGCGAGCTTTTTGCATAATGCTACCAGAGTATGACCTGTCAAACATTTTGGTTCAGTTGTGTCTAAAGCTTGCTCTGATTCCATTCAAGTTCGTACCTCTAACTGTTGTTTAATGTTTGAGTAATCTTAAACTATTTTTCACTGAAAAAAAATAGTATTTAAAGATGAAAGAACACTGACATAAGGCCGGCTTGTACTTCAGACTAGGTTTTCAAACAGAAGCTGTAAAAACTGTCTCCTGCCTGCCTTCTGGCAGCTGGGCAACGATTGTATTCTCGTCATTGAAGCAAAAATTCCCTATAACTACAAAAATATATCATTGAGTTAGAGCTGGAGAGAGGACTATGGGAGCAGCACTAGAAAAACTGTGTGGCAGATGATGCAGAGATGGTTAAAATCCCTTTGCCCTGGTAAATCTGTTTCAATGCCACTCAAAGCTGCAGAAGAGTACACAGCAGCATGTTTAGTAAATGGCTGGGATGTATCAACTGCATAAAAACTAGCTCAGACTGATTGTTGTCCTGTTTGAGTAGCTGCTGAGTCACCACAAAAGAGAACAGGAATCCCAAAGTATGGGGAAGCCCCTTCCAAAGAGACAGTTCAACTTTTCCCTCAGGCACATGAGAAGAATCTGCATTCTGCACACACCTCTGCCAGGACATACCAGAGAGAAAAATTACACAAATTTTGTAGTGCTTCAGTATCTTGGTGTTTTTGAGAATCTCACAAAAAGGAGTTGATATTCTCTCAGTAGGTGAAATTAGGCTCCTGTTGTTTTTATTACAGCTAACAAAGAAGGAATTGGTCAGGTTTCATGATTCCAAGTGTTTTTCAGCAATCAGTAGGGTAAGATACAGCTGTCTTAGTACAGTGGATGTCATGTAACTTTATAGCAGCTGTGTACTAGTAAGTAAGTAGTTCAATGAAATTTCATGTCCAAGATGTATGTATGTGCATGTATATGTATATATTTTTGCAAGTTAGTGAATATTTTCCTATTTCTAGTCCTCATGGAGATCACAAAGCAAATGTGGGGCTGAACCTGAAATTTAATAAGAAAAATGAAGAAGTTCCTGGCTATACTAAGAAAGTTGGAAATGAATGGATGTACTCATCTGCAGTAGAACAACTACTTGCTGAATATTTGGAAAGGTCAAGTATTGAATATGGACTTCATTTAGACTATCTAGACTCATATCAGTTGCAGGAGATTGTCCTTCTGGACACAGGTGTTATAAGAATTCATGAGTGTCTTTCTGGCAATTGCTTGATGGAATTTCTTTCCTGCAATATACTCTCCTCCCAAGACTGGGCATTGTTACTTCTCCATTCTTCCAGTTCTGGTGAAGCACGCATGGGATAGAATGATTTTGTCAGCAAAAAAGTAAACAAGTGAACAATTAGACATGACAAGTCTCATTTGAGAAGTGAACAATTAGACATGAATTTTAGTAAAAACAAATACATATATATATATACACATATATATATACATATATATATATATATATGGACTCCAGAAAATTTTAGAGCCCGTAATTTGTTGAAACTAGGTGAAACTAAATCTGTGTTCTATTTATCCACTTTTTAGGGTGCCTGAGCTCTTCAATTATATATCCAAGAACAGTCAGGAAGATATATTCTATGAAGATGACATTTGGCCTGGCGAGGATGAGAATGGGTAATGTCAAAACTGGGGGTGACTGTTTGGTGGCTGCTGAGTAGATGAAACCCTTCTGTTCCATCATATTGTTCTATGATCACTCTGGTGAAATTATCAACATATTGTGTGTTTTAGTTGGGGTATCAGAATCTCTGTCAGACTCCTGTCTCAAGCAAATGATAAAGTTAATTTTCAATGTCTACTTTATAAATTTCGGTTGTAAAATGCTCTTCAATATTACATTATGTATAATCAGGAAGTCACCAAAAGATCATTTTTGAAAAACAAGCAGTGATTATATTAAGAGTTTAAAGTGATTTTCAATAAGAAAGATGTATGCAGTGCATGTATATTTTTTCATTATGCGTTCAGTCAGTTCTGTGTAGTTAGTTACTGTGTGTTTTCATGTTAGTTCACATAGGCCAACCGTATACTTACCTGTTCAGTTGGTATTTACATTTGGAGGCTAAAATAAAAATGTCTTTCAGAAAGGATGACAAGGAGCAAGCTTGGTTTCAGATAGTGTATTAATAATCAAAAAGCTTTTATTGCTAGCTATCTAGTTCAAGCTGCTGATGGATTCAGATTGGTAAATCTGCACAATCCTGCACTGTGCAGGACTTTACCAGGTAGACACATCATGACAGGACTTTTTTATTATAAGAATCTCATGATTATGCTCCATTTTACCCTGCATGCCATGAAGCTTGTTCCAATGTGTTGTGAGAAATGCTTAGTCACAGAGCTTTTGATTGCAGCTAGATACGATTATTTCATTGGATACAAACTTAATTTATTTGTAAATTATTTGTATGGCGTAGAGACTTTAATAGGCTTTATATACACAAGCATTGTGCCTATGTTGTAGTACATACCTAAAAAATCGGATAACGTGGTTATGTGCTTAGTCAGTGTAAGTGATTTTAATCCACAGTCTTTCTATTTAGGGCTGAGAAAGTTCAAGAAATTGTTGCCTGGCTAAAGGCACATCCTGTTTCTGCTTTGTCTCGCTCGTCTTGTGACTTGCAAATTTTGGATGCAGCCATTGTTGAGAAAATTGAAGAAGAAATAGAGAAATGCAAGGTATGCAGCTTGATACCATTGTGAACAGTGATGAACTGAAACACAGCTGTTTGTAGATTTTCAGGTTTTTGAATTAGAATAGAATGGTTAAAGATTATTTATTCCTCCAAAGCAAAATAATACACACTAATGTAAGTGCTGAATTCACAGTGTAGATTGTCACAGTAATTCAGAGGAGTGAGTTAATAATCTTTCCGATTTGGCTCTTTTTGAGGTGATTCAACAGCTGTAGACTGTATTCTGAACTCTGCTATCTTCTGGTGATTTCAGAAGGGAATGTATGCCAAATAAATTGTGAACAACTCAAGTGCTGTTTCCAAGTACAGTCCCAACTTTTCTTCCATTGCAGTTTCCTCTTTGGCAAGGGGAGAAGTGGGCAATAGCTTCCTCAAGGAAGTTACTAAAGGAAAAAATGAGATGTAGAACTACAGGAAATAGAAGGTTATTTTTCTCTGAAATTGTTGGGAGGACACAGAGGTGTGAATTGATATGAATTCTGAAATTAGTCAAACAATGGTAACTCTTCAGTAGGAAGTCAGTCATGTTTTTAACAACTGAATCTAGCTATCTTAGACATTTAATGACAGCTATATATTTCATCTAAACAAAAGAATGTGTTCGCTGTGTCTTCAAATGTTTTGTTAAACCTGAAACCTAGATTTAATGACTTTGTTCCTTTCCTTTAGCAGAGGAAGAGCAACAAGAAGGTGCGAGTAACTGTGAAACCTCATTTGCTATATAGAGTAAGTGACATCAAAAGTTTTTGGTTGAAAATGAAATTGTTCACATAATGTTTATTTTACTTAAGAGTAATTTTATCAACATTCAAAAAGCAGAATTGTAGTACAGTATTAATTGAAAAAAATCAGTATGAGGCCTTCTAGAAAAATCAGTTTGAAAGGGAAAGGTCTCCCTCTCTAGAGGGAAAGAATTAACTACAGATTCCTTCGTGTATGATAGAAATACTCAGTTCTTTTTTATCTCTTGTCTCTGGTGCTCCTGCAATTCTTATTCCTTCCACAGGCATATAATGAAGGCAGAGTAAAATGTGCTTTGTATTTGTCTTTTTTCCTTGTTCTGTTTTTTGTTAAGTTCTTTACCCTGACCAGCTGCTAATGTGTCTTGGTAGGCACTTGGGAGGCAGTTATTGCTCACTAGTTCTGTTTTGTTTCTCCTGATCCCCTTTGTCTTGGATAATGCAAAGCACCAAAGTTTCCCAGGCAAAAGCAGTGAGTCAATGTTTCAGGAAAGAAAAAAACATTTCTTTGCTTCATGTCAGGAGGAAGAAGGCTTCTATGTTATTAAGCAATGCTAACATAGTCTTTTGGTTATTTCAGCCTTTAGAACAACAGAATGGGGTTGTTCCTGATCGAGATGCGGAGCATAGGCTGTTTGATCGCGTTGTCAATGTGAGAGAGAACTTTTCTGTTCCTGTTGGTCTTCGAGGCACCATTATAGGAATTAAAGGAGGTAATATTTTCATTATGTTTAGGGTGTTATAGCTATATTATAGATAAGCTGTTGTGAAATCATGCTGCAGAATACTGTTTTGTATAATGGTTGTGAAAATAACTAAGAAGCATATGCAGTTTGGAACTATTAGTGCCGTATTTTCTGTTGTGAATTAAATCTGCAGGTCATCTCTTCTAATTTCATATGTTAGGCAGTTGTAATTTGACTACAAAATTACTTATCCTTTGCTCCTCCTTAATGTGAAAAAGTCAGTGAGATCAATGAAAAAGAATAAGGACTGACAACTGAAAAGTAAATGAAGTATGATATAGAAAAAATAAAGAGAAGTAACCAAAAGAAAACGGAACCAAGTATTTGCCCAATTGCTTGCACTGAATATAAAATTCCATGTGATTTGTGTCTTAAATTGTTTTATTAGGATTTTGAATTTTCTGTTACATGACTTGTATTTATATCTTCTTTTACTTCCAAGATTGTTCACAAGTCTCTCTTTAGGTAAACAAAAGGATTCACCAAAGCAGATATTACCTGAAAGTTGGAGATCTCGTGTAGCTTGGCATTTTAGCTTTTATTTTCTCATTCAGTATGCATCCAACGGAATCTTGAATAAACTAGATTTGATTGAGACTTTTTAAAGAGATATTATTTACAATTATTGTGTATTAGTAATAATTTAAAAGAAAATTAGACTTTTGTTATGTAAGCAATCTTTAACAAAAAGGTATTGTTAGAACTCTTAGTAAAGGTGGCTTGTGTCTCCTTTCTGAAACTTTAATATCAACAAGGCTATTGTGACATTTGTAAGACATTTACTGCTTGCTCTAAGTTGTAGTTCTGTGAACAAGTTGCTGTCCGTGGTATGTTTCTGTTAAAGGAGTATTTAAGCAGCATCCTTTTCTTTGAGAAGAATTTCTAAATTGCTGTTAAGTTCTTTATTCAAGCAATAACATATCGTATTGCTAATAATTTAGAGTCTTTGGTCTGTTATTGCATACATAATCCAGAATTTAAATTATTTAGCTGAAAGTAAGAACTGTCACATACGTAGAATGACATTTTGTTTCATTTTCCATAGCCAGTAGAGAAACAGATGTGCTCTTTGAAGTTTTGTTTGATGAAGAGTTCCTTGGAGGCCTAACTATAAGGTTTGTATATGTAGTTTCATAGTAATTTCATGCCATTGGTAAACTGAACTGTTGGCCTTTGATTTATATTTATGAGTATGTTTACTTCTGTTTAAGCTTTTGTTTCTGAAAAGACTTAGTTATTTTTTATCTTTTGAGATTCTCTGAGGTTAGAGATTACTTTTATGAAGCATGGTATATGTTGGAAATGCCCTTTAGGGATTTTTTGCCTATATAGAAGCTATTACCTTTTAGAAAGCAGACATGAGTCAACAGACTAAAGCACTAGATCTAAATGTATTTATAAACATATAAGTATGAAACAAATTAGTAACAGTGCTTTTAACATATAGATTAAAAAAAATGAAGTAATAAAATCATTTCTTCTTCAGAAATAATTATTCCAAGGTACCTGTAATTGATATTTATTTAAAGTTTAGCGAGTTGTTCAGGAGGTGCAGACATAGTTAATGCTTGTGTCTTAGAGCTTTCATTTTACTGTTGGTTTTAGATCAATTGCATTTTTATATGACAGAAGCTATGAGAAAAAAATACCTATTCTATGAAGTTAGCAATCATAATAATCCTATTCCTTGCAGAAGAGGATTTGTTCCTGAACACAAATTATCTTCAGTAATCTGAGAATCAGAATCATTAAGGCAGATATGCAACCGACTAAATGCTGCTTAATTTGAATTTATAATTCTGCCACCAGCTTGAATTTTTACCTCGGCAAAATAAAAATGTCCTGAATGTTTCACAGAAGTATTTACCTAAAGGGCTATGCCATAAAAAATGCCTCACCATTAAAATCACTTTGAGCTCAACACTGAAAAGCACTATGTGAGTTAAAAAAGTAGTAGCAATTGTTGGTTTCTGTTTTGAAAGTCAGAGGTAGAAGTGGGGCTCAATGTGATCAAAACTGTGTGTATTGGTACTGGATTTCAATACTGGGTGCAGTTTTCAGACTGTGCAGATCAAACTCGAATCATTACGTTTTGACATAAAGACAACACTGTTGTTAATTCAGCTGTATTGGGATGTCTACAGTTAAATGAATTAAAGCAGTAATTTAATTTGCCTTTTCTTAGGTGCTCACCTGCCAGAGGTTATCGTCTACCATCAAGTGCCTTAATTAATCTTTCTCATGGTAGCCGATCAGAAATGGGAAATCAAAAACTGACTGCCATAGTTAAACCCCAGCCAGCTGTGAATAACTACAATGCTTACGCATCTGATCTATCATCTGTATGCTCGCAAAAAGTGCAACTGGGAGGTCTGAACCATTCTCCTCGTTCCCTTTTCATTCCTACTCATGTAAGCATTTACCATTTTCTTTATACATAAATATTTTTCCACAGACCCTCAGTTGTGATTGTGGTTGTTATCTTCAGTGGTACTTACGATTTCATTTGTAAGTTGATAATTTAGTATTAGGGAAATCTTTATTTCTGAGACATTACTTTATGCAACAGTAAAAGTAACCAGAACTTCCCCATTGAACTCAGCAGTTTTGTTTTGCTGAGTAGGTCCATCTGGGTTTGCAGGAGGCAAATTGTCACTTCATAGAAGACACCACAGTTGTTATCAACCATTAATTTGTTTTGGCAGAGATGCAGTTGTGTATGTAATGCTTTATTCCTGGTAATGTCCTCTATAAATCAAGCTTGTACTCTTGCTCAGAGGGAGAAGACATGATTTTCTTGTCTGCTTCCTGGTAATCACTTGATTGACTAGGAAAGCAAGAAAAATGTCCAAGAAGTAAATTGGATAGTCTTCCTTGTTTAATTAAACTATTTTTTATGAAATTGTTTCTTTTTTTTTAGGGAAAAAAAAGCTTAATGGGTAACTTCACATGGCTGTTTTCAATATTGAGAAGAATTGTTTCATATTTTGTAAGCCTATAAAAGAAAAAGTATTTTTTCCAAAGAAAATATAAGCCATATAAAACACCATTATGTTTGTTGACTTTGTTTTTTTATTTTTTTTTCTCTGTCCTCGACAATCTAGCAGCTGAGTGGAAGGCAGCATTACAATCTCAGGGCTGAAAATCAGGGCAACTCCAGTTCACTCCAAAAAGGATCATTTTTGAGTGGCAGTCAGAAAAATAAAGTGAGTGGTTTCAATTAATTTGGTATTGGACCTGAATGCCTTAATGCTTACTTTGGTGCACTCGTTAGAGTGAGAGTCCTTTTCTCGTGATTAACAGGTAGCACTTTTCTTACATCAAGTGTTTTTAGTTCCAGTACAGGCTGGTACGGAACTTTTATAAGTTTTTAACTGAATTATTTCCAATGTTATGTTATATGATTTAGATACTGAAATTTCAAAGCCACTGTTGTTTACCAAGCTGAGCTCGGTTCTGTGGTATAATACCTGCAAGTTTATTAAGCAGTTGAACCAACCTGAGAAGTAATAAGGAGTTAAATCTCCCTGCCAAACAAGGCATACATTAATAAAATTTAAGAATACTACCAATCTGACAATATGCTTTCAAAAACATTTGGAGTCGTCATCTTAGTTTAAGTAACCTGTGATCTTTTTCATGTTGTTTTGTTTCGTGTTCTGAAAATGGTAAACAAACCTAACCTGACTCAAGTCTCAAACTAAGCTGATTAGAATTTAAAAATTATTCTTAGGAAAAGCTGTACTGTAAATATGTTGTAGACCATTTTCAAAAGTTAAATCACTGCAAGTTCTGCTAGTGTCATTATGAAAATTTCTGTCATCTGAGCATGTCATCAGTTAACTTTGGATATTTAGATCTTAAAAATGTCATTGTATGTCTTTTTTGTTTATTTGTTTATTACTAGACACAGAGTAAGCAAGATGATGAATTCTGCAGCATATGGCAATCATTGCAGGGTTCTGGGAAGTCTCACCACATTCAACAAAGCATGCACGAGAAGGTTAGTATTAAATCTCTAAATAGCTCCTGGAGATCAAAATGGAAGTGTACTTATCAGTATACTGATGAGTGTAGCTCCTTACACTGACATTCAGTCAGTGTTGAAAATTAGCCTTCTTCAGAGTATTGGTGCACAGGATATGCATAGTTCTGGAAAGAAGTAATGAGAAGGAACTAGCAAGGAAATGATAGATGTATAGTATTCTGGTTAAGGTTAGATGTTTGAATCCCTTAGGGTGCACTTCTACCTCAGGAAGTCAAGCTGGCAACTGGAAACCAGTTCTACAAGCCAGGCTTCAATGAGAGCAGCCTTAAAGGCCAGCAAAGAAAACAGGAGCCATATAAAAAGTGTAAGTACTATAACTAAAAACTTGGGGAAAGTTTACTTGCTTATCCAGCTTTTATTGAAATACATATTAAATTTTTGTAGTTATTGACAGAAGATAATTTATTACAGTTGGATGAGCACTGCAATGCACACATTATTGTCAAACATAATTGGTTTATGTATTAGGCTGTTTCACACTTAATCCTGAACACTTTTAATCAAGCTCTCCATGATGTTGACTTTCTGCTGGCCTAAATAAAAGCCTTTTTTGTTTGTTTGCTTGTTTTGTTGTAATTTTCTTGCAGATATACATGTTTCTTAGACAGAAATAAATTTACAGGTATATAATTGCATACATTTCACCTTTGTTTATTTTATCCTACAAAAAAAGCGTAAACTAATGGCACCTGATTGAAATTGATGCTGCAAGGTGCATTTTGATGGATTTGTTGATGTTTTTGAGTTTAATGAAACTCAATATTTAAGATCATTCAAAAAAAAAAGCATACTTTTATATGATTTATTTGTAGTTAAAGAAGATTCTAAAATTACAAGAAGTGAAAGTCAGCCACATAATAAAATATCAAATAAACAGGTAATATATTTTTCTATATTGAGTAAATATATTGTGTTTTGTTTCCTTTGGGGTTTTTTTTTTTTTGTTTTGTATCTTTTTCCATTTTATTCTGATCTAATTAATATTTTTACCAATTTCTCTTTACTGGGCCTATTAGTTGATTTTTTTCTAGGTAGATGTTAAGCTTTTTTTAATTATTATTATTATTATTATTTTCTAAAAATTTTTTGTACCTAAATGAGCATAAGAACGAAGTACATATAATGACGATATTGAATAATAATAAGAGTCTGAACTTTTTATACCTGTCCTGTTCTTTTCCTATTCTTTTTAGACATTAAAAGCTATAGTGTAGAGAAAAAATGCAAGTGGTGTATTTTTCCGTAAGCTGAGCTCATTTAAGGATGTTAGCTTGTGAGAGCTCTCTGCAGATACATTTCTAATACACATGCATTATATCTAGCAGTGGAGGAGTAGTATTCAATAGTAAATGCTGCAGTTTGTTTCAGAATTTTGCAGGACATAAGTATAATGTCAAACTTTTGAAGAGAAATGAAAGTCCCAATGTGCCTGTAATGCAGAAGGCTTCAGTTGATGGTACCTGTACAGCTGGAAAGGTAGGATCTAGATAGTTCATTTTGTTGTTCTCTGAATAATTTCAATTTATGAGCCTTTCTGTTCCCTATTACTCCTGTTCATGTGTGTGTGCATTTATGTTTATATCAGATGCAAGAGAAACCTGGAAAGCCTGATCATTTTAATATCAGTTCTTTATTGGTTACTGCTTATATTTTTATATGCAAAAATTTATAGTCTCTGGATATCTGTTGATGCTCAGACTGTAATTATGCTGTATTTTCTTCTATGCTGTAATTTTCTTTTAATTTGTTTTAACTAGAACAATGAACTTGAAAGCCTTCTAGCTTCTTTGAAAATTTCCAAAGAAAATGAAGTGCAGACTAACTCCAAGGAAGCAAAAACTATGAATGAAGAACATCTGTCACCACAATCATTTGCTATGGTGTGTAAACTGCAGGAATCATTGCATAATAATTTAGCATCTTAAGTCTTAGCATCTAAGCTACTATTTAAAAGAGTTCAGTCAAACCTCCTACTGCTGTCTTAAACACATAGATGAGTTTATAATCAGCTATTCTGAAAAGGAAAAAAAAACTCAAACCCATTCGTTTATGATAGAATGCTGTTATCTGTGCTTTGGTAGAATATAACTGATGGAAAAATAAAATTTCAATTATTGTTACCATTTGTGGCCCTAAAGGAGTTAAATAAGAAGACAGTGCTTTTGAACACCATTGTTTTCCTGAATGGTTTATTTTCCTTTTTAAGAAAGGAACACAGATGCTCAAAGAAATTTTGAAGATAGACAGCCCTGACCTAGAAACCAAGAATGAAATGAAATCTCAAGTTAATGATATTCCTGCCCCCATCAGCAGACAGGATTCCCATGGAGCTGCCTTGCAATATAGACCAGCAAAAAAAATGGGTAAGTTTAGATATCACCTAATAGTTCAGAGTTTCACCTTATAGTGACAATTCAATATAAACTTAACTCACTATTGCACTTTCAGAATGAAATAAAAACTCTTTTTCAAGTTGGCTTCTTTATTCAGAATTGAAAAATTGAAGTATAATCTTCTGTTTTGTGTTCAAGTCAGTTGTGAAGATAGCAAAAAAAAATCAAATATACTTTATTTTCTGCTAATAACAAAATTGCTGCCTTTCTGTAGAAGGAAAAATCTGTGATTGTAACTTTCTGTTTCTTTTGCTAGCTGCTTATATGAACAAGCCTCATAGCATTGGAGGCCCTCAGAATGCATCAGCACTAGAAACTGGAGGTCACCCCTTCATTGGTCCGCAGCCTACACTGTCTACTCCTGTTTCTGAACTTTCTCATATTTGTTCTCTGCTTGGAATGTCACAACCTGATTTCTCTTTCCTGAAAACACCACAGGTAAAGCTTATTTTTCACAGACATTAAAGTTCTCAACTTCATTTCAGCTATGCTGTAAGAAAGATTTTTGACTGGTCACTGAAATCCTTCTAAAAACCAAGATTGTAGCTTCTTTTGTTTATTCTTGAAGTAATTTTGATTAAACACAGTAACGTTGACTAAACATTCTTCACTTAATTTCTAGTTCACTTTTTGTGTGGTATAATTCCTCTAAAAATCTTGTCTCACTTTCCTAGACCATGACAGTTTGTCACATAAAGTTATCCAATGGTTTGTTGGTTCATGGACCACAGTGTCATTCTGAAACTGAAGCCAAGGAAAAAGCTGCACTTTTTGCTTTACAAAGATTGGTGAGAACAGCAAAGAACCTTTAGAAATCTTTGTGTCTCTTTGTTGCATTGAGTCTGTTTGTAATCCACCATTTTTCTCTTCAAAGAGCTCTATAGGAGTGAACTTTCCATTGTCTCCACCTCCCCCAGTGTTTCCAAATTATCAACCTCTGGGAGTTCCTGTACCACCTGGATCTCTTCCTCCAGTCTTTACACCGCCCCCTGGTAAGTATTTGACTAAAATACAATTAAAATATTGTCATAATCACCTGTAACTGTAGCAGGTTTTTGTATGAAAAATTCGCCTTCCAGAAGGACGCATTTTTTGGTCTTCCTGCATGTAGTTGTACCTCAGAACTTTGAAAGTGGTTCATTAACTTCCTCTCAGGAGTGTGCAAATGAATTTAAGATTAAAAAAAGAAAATTGCATGTTTGCTAATTATTGTTCCTTTCTTATTTTCTTCAAGAATGTATCTGTCCATTCAGTATTAGTTGATTTTCTCCTTCAAAGCCAAAGCAATCAGTTGATAGTCCTCGTCTAGCACTCATGAAAATATCTTCTTTGAGTACCCACTCCTTTTCTTTTTTGCTTGAATAATTTTTATCCATCCACTTATTTATTTATAATTAACTTTGTGAAGTGCTATATCACAATCCTCTTGCACATTGCTAGACATTAGCATGGCAAATAACCAAAATTATTATGTTGTTAAATTGTTAAGAATTGTTAAATCATGGCGACATTTTGGTTTTGTCTGTTTCATATTATACTAAAGCTCACATCCGCAGCTAGTAGTTAATGATTCAGCACCGTTGTCAAATCCTAGGAACCTGCTCAGCAGCTGCTGCATCTTTTCCCCCCCAGAGTTTCTGTGCTGTTGACTGATGAAGAAGGATGGCCTAAACTTCCCTTCTATTAGCAGAGTTTACCCAGAAAGGGATCCTGCAATCCTGACTAGCTTATGTATGCTTGGAAATGCAAATGCAGTGACCCAGTGCCCTCAACCATGCCATCATATAGATGTGGTTTTCCAAAAGCAGAACAGTCATCTTTTTATATAATAAATATTTATATTTAAACATCTATGAATAATGTTAGGTCATACTGGAGAGAGAAACAAACGGTGTGCTTTGGGTTTTGGTGAGATGCTATACTCTTTTTGGAGAAAGAGAGCTAAAAGTTGTTTATTTTCACAGCTAATATAATGCCTCCAGCATCTCACATGTTTGGTCCAGTGTCCTGGGGAGCTCCAGTGCCTATTCATGGCAAACATTATTATCCTGGTTCCTATCCAGGAAATATGCCTCTTGCAGGAACTATACCAGTTGGTACTCACAACCAATTTATACCTCTGCAGGTAAGTTTGGCAGGTTAGTCTTAAAATTTCTGTTTTTGTAAAAAGGTATACATGTAATAAGTGCAGAGACACCCCTCTGAAGCATTACTTGGTGTTGGTAAAATGTTTTTTAAAAGTGATATGCATGTTTTTAACTGTGGAATATTTGCAAGGTTTTTCTTTTTTTGAAAATGGCTTCTGTTAAATAATATTTATTTAATTTAAAGGTAACTAAAAAAAGGGCTGCTAGCAAGAAAAACTTTGAGTTCAAGGAGTTTCAGAGTTCCCCTCAAGCTGCACCTGTAAAGAATGAACAGCCAGTGTCTTCTGACCACATTCAGCAAGATAGTTCTTCAGCTCCTTTAAAATCTACTCAAGCTGCTCAATCCACTGTTTCATTTCAAGACAATGTGACTACTCCAAGTGTTCCTCATAACAAATCAACACCAAACACTTCCAGCAAACGAAAGCCAAGAAAGCTGGCTGTCAATTTTGGCGCACCAAAATCTTCAAACTAAATATGGTAGCTAGGTGTATTTTATCTTTAGCTCTTCCCCCAGTGTCTTGTTACATCATTTAAAAAAATCAGAAAGCTCTATTAAAAAGACCAGCCACCTTAAGGATAATATAGAATGAAATACATTTTATTTGCTATGCTTTCCAGGTTGTTATGGAAACTATAAAAATGATGTTAAAACTTAATTATTTTGATTAAATTAATAAAAGCCAGGAAATGCTGAGTTAAGGTTACCATGCCATCCATTGTGCCTAGGTTTCTGAACAGTGGCTTACAAACTCTACTGGGTGAGCAGCAATAACAGTGGCAACCCTAATTCAGAATTGCCTTGCTTTTTGGGTGGGATATGGAACAGTAATAAGTTGGGCATCAAACATTGCTTAGTATGATATTTTGTATTCTAGCTTATTTTTAAATAGAGTATTGAAATAAAAAGGAAAAAAAAAAATACTTAAATGCAGTTTTCTTATTGGCTCTCCAGGTCTTTTTGATCTGAATCAGGTTCTGTTCATACTAACTACAGTGGAACTGCCAAATTTGCTATAACTGTGAACTGCTAAGTTTTATACCAAAGGCCAACAGCTGTACAACTTTCAGAATTTAGATATTACTAGGTCTCTGGAATTAGAGTGGCAAAAGTGGCTGCTGATGCAGAACCAATTCCAGGAGATTAATTTATAGAATGTATAGAATTGAGTAAAAGCATCCACAAATTAGAGCCCTCTCTGGTAAAGTACGTTAAATTTTTGAATTAGCAGCTTTACTGTTTTCATCATTTTGGTAAAATAAGACAGATATCTACTACAAATCTGCAAATCCCTGTGAAATCCCAGTAATATCCTGAAGCTTTCTTAAATACAAAAGTCAGCAGAATATAAAGATATCCATTTGTATAATTTGGCTGTCAAAATTGTTCAGATTACATTTTTCTCACCAGCAGTCTTTGCCCTGAAATTTTCTCTATGTTACATTGTTTTGTTGTTAGGTGACTTTTAATATTTAATTTTAGCTTTGTGGCAGAAGGTCTATGTGGCAAAACCAACATTAAATTGTCATAAATTATTAGTGTTAGTTCCATAATTAATATCCAGGCAAAAATTTGACTTGCATTTTTGGAGGGAGCTGTGTTTTGAGAAGTCACACCATTGTGTTTAATTCATGTTTTAAAAAAAAAAACCCAAAAACCTCAGAGAACCCTTTGCTATTTTTAACTCATATACAGTTCTCATTCACATTAATAGGAATTCTTCATTTTAAGATAAAATTCGAAGCTTTAGTTGTTATTGTTTACTGAAATTTATTGGATCTTGTTTCATTTTCTTCTTTGCTTTGATCTGTTCCAGGCAGGAAAAAGGATATTTTTTTCTCTAAGCTTAGAAAGCTTAGTAATAAAGCACAATTTCATCTTTAGTGATCCATTTTGTTACCTTCAAACAGGTGTCTTCATGGACCTGCAAGTCTGTATACTTAAGTTCCCCTGCATTGTTCTTTGTCTTGATTTCTTGATTTAGTATTAGGACTCACATTATAATTGGATTATTTTTTATTTAATTTGTTTCTCCAAAACAGTTGTTGCCTCAACAGTATTTGTAGGATAGCAACAAGCCCTGTAAATAGATCACAAAGGTAAAAATTAAGCTAAGACATTTTAACTTTATTATCACAAACCTTGTAGAGTAGCTTATACACAGTCTTAAAATAATGTGATTTTGTTGTTGTTTTCTTTATAGCTGTTAAGTTTTAAAGCCATGCTCCTTGAAGGGAAAGATGACCTTTGCAATTATTTACTGGTATCAGTACTGACATCTTGCTGATGAGCCAATATTTTATAAACGTACATATGCAACTTAGTTCCAAGATAAAGCTTTTAGAGCCTCTCTTGATCCATACGGATTGCTTGATGATCAGAAACAAAAAATCTGTTTAGAAATTCTTATGATGGAGATTAGACTTGACTGCATTCATATATCAGTTAATCTCCCAGGAACCAGTCTCTTTTAGCTTATATATCATCACTGAAGTAGTCACTGATTAGTACAGATACTGCAGTCTCTGCTGCAACTGTGAACTTAGTTACAGAATTTCCATATATCTGGATAGCCAATTTTTACAGATGAACCAAATTGTGGAGGTGACTGTACTACTAATACTGGAAAACACAGCAACTTTTAATTAGTTATTATTTTCAGACTGAGTCCTTCACCTGTTCTGTTAGAAATGCTATATATAGTTTACAAGCTGGTTAAACACTTAATTCTGTACCTGCTGCCTATTGTATTAATCCCCTGTCTTCAGTTTCGATACTCCATGATATTGACTGCCTGGTGCCCAGTTAATTAGTTTTACGTGTCCTGGTACTTGTGACATCTGCATTGACCTATACCATGTCCCTGATGATTTCAGTTATTTGGTTTCATGTTTTAACTTCGTGATTGCATTTAATTCATACAGGTATAAATTTAAACATTTGTTTTTCTCATAGATATAAAGTATTTTGTAAGCACTGGATTTTTTCATTAGATCTTATACAGAGCAGTATTTTACTAAAAATCCAAAAGGGAAGACTTTTATGTGCGCATTTTGTAGTTTCTGATTTTTTTAAAATAACTTTTCATTGTTTATCTGCCAAGTGAAATGTTTTAAATTTGCATATGAATGAATACAGAATGTATTTTTTGTGCTGTTTAGTGTTAAGTGTGCATTTGCAGATTTTTAGCATGTAGTTGCACAAACGAATGTGCAAAGATATTTTAAAATATGAATATATCATACACTGAAGGAAACACATTCATAAGAGTTAAATGCTATATAAAACTTTAACGCAATAGAATAATTTTATAAATTGTGTCTGTGTCTGCTTGGATTAAATATTGAAACAAGAAACATTACTGATTTTCACTGTTTTATTTTTCATATGTTTCAAATGGGAACTTCTGTATGCTCCAAATTGAAAGCTTTGGATAAAGCTTTCAATTGAGTCATTCGGTTAAATGATTCAAAACCCAATTTCTGAGAGTCCCAGAAAGAGCAACTGCTCACCTCCTCAGAGCTATTTTTGATGTCTTTCAACTACTACTCAGCTAAAGATACAGATTTTGTTATAAAAGCTGTTTGTTGCTTTGCAGTCAAAAGCATTTAGCTGGTGACTTATCTGAAATTCCTTTGACCTTTGTCACTCATTAGAGTAAAGAAAGGTAGCACTGGAAAAGGCAGTGATTACTGTAGCAAGGTCAGGGCTACGGTTCTTGGCGTGGCGCAAAACTAGCTGATGTTTGAAAAGCAGGAGGAGACCCTATTATTTGGGCATAACTGACACTCTGTATTGTGACATTTTTCTTCCTTTTTTCTGTAGCTGGAGCAAAACACTGCTACTGTTTCTGCTAGAGTGAGGTAGGAATAGTTGCATCATCTATAGCAAGGCCTCCTGAATGACAAACTGTGCACTGTGTAAAATGACAAACTGTGCACTAATATGATGTACTGTGCTTAAACTTTTTCAAGGGGGGAAAAAGCAAATTGTATTTTATAATTAGATTTTTACCATCCAAAATATTTTATAGTAGTAGGCTTTTGAAGTTCAAAACTGCCAAACTAGTTATGAGTCACTATTCTCATTGTAGAGGGGTTCAATATTCAATTACAAGAGATTTACCGCCTGCTAGATTGTGTTCTCTTTGACCACTAGTCTCCAAGGGTAATGTTCAAACTGTACTTGTTGTTCTCTTTTGAAACATAATGAGCGCTAGTCATGCTGGTTCATTTTACTGTCTTTGGTTGTGACTCATTAACTTTGTTAGGATCTGCCTCTGCCTACCACAGAACTGGATTTTCGTGTACAGAGATGTTACTTGCCATCTTGCAATTTATGCAGTGAATTAGCTTGTTTCAAATTACTAGTGAACATTGAAGGACACTAATGTGACCAACTTTGTGTAGCAATATTATGTTTAGAACAGCAGTAAAGGATTAGTATATGCATTCAGGTCATATGACTCAACATAAAGATCAAGATACGAGCTTGCATTTCTAAAGTTATCTTAAAATTTTTAGGCCAGAGACTTCAATAATCTTGTATGGCAAGTTCTGCCTTGTTATTTCACCTATCTTAACCAAGAGCACTACAGAAAATTACGACAAAGTAAGTAAGGGGATAACTTTAAAATTTATCAATTTATGTTTAATAAATCTTGCATGGACATTCTCTCTAAAAAGTGAAGTGACTTTGCTTAGTTCTGTTTAATTCAGTTGAACTGCAATATAGATGACTCGTAGGAGTGAGAAAGCTCAAAGAAGAAATGGCTCTTTTTATGCTAAAGGGTGGGGGGTTTTTTTTAGCTATGATCTCCATATGTATTCCATAATCAGCCTTCCTTACTACTGAGAGACAGTTATGTTCTTCTCTTTCTGTCTGTGGAAAGGGGACACAGTGACACCAAGGGCATAAGGGCAGTCTGAATACACACTCTTGGCCAAAAGAATCCAAATTCAGTTGCATGAGGATCCATGAATATTGAGAGTGTAGCTGATATGTATTTCGAAGAAGTGGATGTTGTGAGGTAAGTAGCTGTTGTTAATATATTAACAAAGGAATCCATAGTTTTAGTACAACAACAGTTTATTGCTGACAATTTTTGAGGTTGTTACTCTTATTTTTCCGAATTTTAAATCTTCCTGTTTCATTCCTGGTTTGAAAGATGTTACAAGTCAAAGAGAAAAAACTTAGTCAAATGTTATCAGTGCTAACAGAATAGAGAAGGTATTTTTTGTTGAAATTTTGTTGTTTTTTTCTCAAGCAAAACTTAGTAAGAATTACTTCAGCAGCATTGCTCTATGAAAGTTGATGATCACCCTTAGTTCTGCATTTGCTGTAGTGAAAAGAGAAATGAAGGGCAGCAAAAAAATGTCAACATGTAATTTCGGTAGCAGTAACAATAGCAACAAAATTCAAAGCAACTTTTAGTATAGTGAGGGTACAGAGTGAAGTGATTTCAATGCAGGTAAGTGACCTACATAAAAGTAACCTGTGCATGTCTTAAATTCAACACTCGTTTGGGATATAACTGAGACATTTACTATTATAGGCTCCTGATATTTCTGCTAGTACATATTTTCTTAAAAGTATTGAAACATTTTGACAATCTAGTTCAGCAGTATAAATGGAGAACACTGCAGGCTGCTGAAGTCTCTTGAGTTTACTGATCTTACATTCACATAGTTCATTCTTCCTTTTCTAGATTTCTTGTGTTTCAGACTTGTCCTTTTTCTTTCTTCTACTTAAGCGTCACTGATGACTATTTACCTCTCTATTTTTAGATGCTTTCTGGGGACTTGAAATTGGTGCTATTTTAAAGAGTCTTCTCTCTGTGTGTGTGTATGTGTGTGTGTATTTTACTTATGCACATACATGCACACATACCTATAAATATATATATATATATAAAAATAAAAGACCTTTTTTTCCAAAGCTGTTCATAGTTCTGTCTTTTTGAGTCCCCATCGCTGTTTCAGCACAAATTCCTGATGTCCATCATCTTTGGAATATCTCTTTATCTTGTATGTGCATATTGAGCACTCCATCCCTCAAGGCCTACATTGTGCAACAAGAAGTAGGAGTTACTCGGGATGGATTAAAAGTACAGGCCCATGTTTTGACAGATAGACTCTTTTAAGAGTTGAGTGTCTTAAAACTTTATTGTCCAAAAGTCCACCCCATTTTCTGTCAAAAGTTACTCCTCTTTCACAGACCAGGAGAAGGGAAAGGTTTTATGCTAGGATGCCTGAGGTACAAGCTGACATATGTGGGCTTACACAGTTTTGATGTATAATTCTCTGGTGAAAATGCTGGCTTGACCAGTTTCTTTATTATTTGTTCCTACTTGATTGTCAGATCCATTTTAGGATGGTCAGTGCATGAAACATATCAAGGTATTCATCTGATTGAAACTCTTTTCCCTGTGTTATTTTTCAGCCTGATTAGTTCACTGTGGAACAGCTGTATTGATACAAGGTTTATTAGTGTGAGGACAGGACTGTTCAGCAAGACAGGGACCGCTTAAGAATGTCCTTATCACTGCCTATAACTCAAAGCACCTCTGAAGCTAAAATGATAGATAAACTAATCCTATTGTATGTGAATCTTTCTGCTGACATCAAGGAGGGTGGTAACTTCTGGCAGGGGAACAGGAAGAACTGTTGAGAATTGTTGTATGCTAAATTAATGCAGTAAATTTTTCCCAAAACTCATCACTTTCATTTTGGGTCACATGATTGCTTGCTATGGAAAGCATCAAAAATTATGTATGTAAGCTGCACATACTAATTTCTGTTTCTCTGTTGGCATAGGCTGAAGCAATGGAAAAATAGAAATTAGTGAGCTGTTTCCTACTTAAATAAAAATTGATTAAAGACAGCTGAGGTTAAATCTTACATAATGATTATGCTGGTGATTTTAGAGCTAAGGTAGTAAAATACCAAATAGAGTAGCTTTGGGTCATACTCTCCTAGATTTCAGTAGCTCTCAGATTTCAGGGAAGTTTGATTTGTACCAGAAGCCTAGAGGCATGGGAAGAGGGTCATATTTAAGTCACACATGCACAAAAAGCATCCAGGGATACCTTAAACCATTGAAACTGTTTCCTGTTCCAAATACATTTTAATTACTGATTTGGAAAGGATTCTGGTTTTAGTAGCTGGGATCTTTAGCACTTCATTTCTCAAAGCCTATTCTAATAACTGAGGACAAGACAGTTCAGTCTTCAGAGTACTTGTTGCTGACTGAAACATACTGAGCATGATAACATTGCATGCAAATATTCAGTGTAAATTATTTATGATGCAAGTTTGGTCATCTCTGCCCAAGATGGTGATGATGTTCCTGAAATTCTGTTGTTTGGGTGGTTTTACTTAATAACTCCTTTCCTTTGATACAGCACTAGACGCCTTCCTGGATGGAGTGCATCCACTCCATTTGATTTGGTATTCCAGTAATAAGATATGAGCTGTCACACTTTTCCAGAGACCAAAGAAACTGAAGATTTCAACACAGAAGATGCTGGAGTATGGCAGATAGCTGCTGCAGTAATCGGTACGTGACTGCAGGTGCGTGATTTCTTTACCCAGTGGAGTAGTAAAAAGGCTGATACGTGCTCTTAATTAAACTGGAAGGTCAGCGTGACTGCCTTGTGGAGGCTGCACAGGTTGGTTAGCTCATCCACGTTGCAGTGCAGTGTGAAATAGCTTTGGAAGGTGCAAGTACATCATCACTGCAAATGTGTGTGTTCTGGTCTGTGCTAAATTCAGGTTGAGGTTTTAGCCGTATTGACAGTTGAAAAAACTCATAATTTTTTCTATGCGAGCAATAGAGATTTGGAGTAAGGAAATAGTGCCTTACTCCAACAATGTGGAGGAATTATAATATTTATGACAAAAGAACGTAAGCTAATTCCAGACAAGTCATGTATGGACAAGTTCTGTATGTTGGAAAAACTGTTGCCGTCATTGCATTGCTCGTGTCACTTTGCAATTAGAATGAGAATATAGAATTTATATTTCATCAGTCTCTTTAAGTTGAGCAATTTTAATACACGCCATCTGACTGAGGTTGATGACAGAGGACTGCAGCTGCACAAGTTAAGCCATGTTGCTGTCTTTCCAAAGTTTGTATGGAGTTTCTTTTCAAGATGCATCTAAGTTCCTCTTAATATATGGAATAGAGTTTAAGATTTTAATGAAGATACCAGTTTATGGTCATTTCCTTGCAATACAGTGAATCAGAGAAGTGTGTATTTGTACATGAAGAGGGGAAAAAGTAAATTGCACTTCTGCTTTCTGCTTGAAGTTTTATTTTGTCTTGCAAAGAAATGCCCTTATTTATATTCGTATACTAAAATACTTGCTTTAGAGGTTGGAGAACAGAAGTGTTGTTCATGGTGCAACTTTTTTTGAAGAGGGGCTAAGCAAAGAGGAAGGGGAAAACGTTTTACGTTTGCTTTCACTTTTCCTATTGAACGATTATTATCTAATGCTCCAGCGCCCTGGATTTCCTGCCTCAGTGAGGACGGTTCGGACTGCTCCTCCTGAGCAGCAGCCTCCCCCTCCGCAGCGAAGCGGCCGTCTCTGTCACTGCTCCCTGTTTGCGGTTCCAAAACCAGCGGCCGTCTCTGTCACTGCTCCCTGTTTGCGGTTCCAAAACCGGTTTTCTCTTCAAGTGGCACCTGTGAGTTGGTGGGAACGCGGTTTGCGGTTTAATCCCCGCGCTGGCCGCCTACGGCAGGCGAATCCCGGGAGCGGCTCCTGCCAGCCGGGCCTCTTGGCAGCTCCTTTCTCCTGGTGGAGGTGCTCTAGGCGGGAATGGGCTTACCCTGGGTGTTTGCTCACAGAGGGAATAAACACCTATTAGGTTTATTAAAGGGAGGAAGAAATCTTCTTCAGTGGCTTCTCAGTGAGTTCTTTTAGGAACCCTTTCCAATAGGCTAATGGAGCTGTCTGTGTAAGTCTTTTAGATTTTAATTTAGAACAATAATTCCTAAGTAGGTGTAC
This sequence comes from Eudromia elegans, assembly GCA_003342815.1. NCBI lineage: Eukaryota > Metazoa > Chordata > Aves > Tinamiformes > Tinamidae > Eudromia > Eudromia elegans. Next base: position 1,147,247 of record PTEX01000175.1, read on the forward strand.
ACACAGAAAGCTCGCCGTGTAAAAATTAATCAATTTAACAAATTAATTTCCAAAGCGCATTTGGTTGGATCGTTCAGGCCCCGGGCGGGAGGGCGGCGGCGCCCGGGCCCGCCCGGCCGCGGCACCTGCCGCCC